>OX457117.1:6207137-6807137 GCA_949752805.1 Deilephila elpenor
GAAATTAAGATGAAATGTCGTTCCGCTTCGATATGGGTCTGTAACTACTCGAATAGTAACTGTACAATGTCACACAATCGTAGTTTCACGTAGTTTAAACTCCAAACTTCCAGACGTGTCTGGTTGTAACAACATGAAAACTGCCTTTGTTTTGTCACCTTCAACTCAATTTGACAAGTTTTAAAGTGAGTTGTAGTGTATTGAATAATTTTAAGAAAGATCGTGAGTTATTAATTCAATATTAAATTATATGTAAGATGTAACATATAAAAATGTTAATTTGAACCAAATCATGTCCAAATAATATGTAAATTCAGTAAGACAAATTAAAATAATAATTTTGTATGATGGTCATCAGAGAATGACGAGACTACCAATAAACTTTTGTAGATGACACTGTACTTACTAATAAATTTAGTGCAGGCTCTGCTGAGCTTAAAAAATACTTCAAACAATTTATTTGATCAGATATTGCTCTATTCAGAAACATTATGTTTATATTACAAGCACAGTTTAAACTGGATAAACTGGTTATTAGAATTGTGTTATTGCCACAGATTTACTTATTTGTAGCCTGATCAATGCTGTACAATTAATTTAAGCAACAAAAATGTATTGTTTTGTTATTTTTGTGTCTGTTTATTATGTACCAGCTCCTAAATTAAATATCAAGTAAATATGAGAATGCAAAGTTAATCATGAAACTCAAAAAAAGACCAATTTGGAGCCATTATGTCGAAAGAACCATGCAAAGAGAGCAAAAAAAACAATAATATCAGTCTAGCCAAAAGATTACTGTGTGTGTCAATATCAACACAGTATTGAGTGATATAATAATATATAATAATTGATAATAGTTATATAATAAATTATGAAGTAAATGGCATCAGTCAATTATTGTCTGAGAGAGTTACAAGTACAACATGCCATAGCTAACTTCATTAACATCATGCACAATTATACCCTTATTCATAGACAGTTTTAAAACCTATTATAGTTATCAAATGTTTTGTTCCTTTCGAACTACTTTAGAATTCAGTTTGAGCAAAGTAGACAAAATGTTCAACAACTAATAAAACTAAAAACTGTCTATGAATAATAAATAATAATTTAGTCTATTAATAATGCAATAATAATGTGAAATAACACATATTACGCATACAATAAAAAAGACAACAAGGATTTGGTCCCCACCAACATACATTTGCGGGCTCGCAAATATGTTTCGGATCAAAGTGATTATGGGAGCAAAAGATCTATTTTAGTTTATGTTGCACACAATACAAGACTTGTAGCATGTGGAACAGGACTTTGTATGTATGCATAATTATTTATTATTCATTTGTTGTAGATCTTCTGATTCAAGTCCCAGTGAGGTGGCCGGCACTCCCCGCAGTGATGACAGACAGTCTGGCAACTGGTGGGACTCATGGCTTACATCTGCCAAGAGCAAGGTAATTAAAAAGCATTTGTTGACCATACACAGCAATAGATGGTATTGGAAAATAATATTTTAAATATTTGCTATGCAACATTTGACTAAGGTACTGCATTAGGCTCCGAGCCTGAATTGTATGTGCCAGAAATAATTATAATATGACTTATTTATCATACCGTTTCTCTAATACCTAGAGCGATTTCGCCAAGCTTTAAAGTCTGTAATTACACCTATGACAATAATCTTGCAAATATTATTGGGACAGGGTTTTGAAGTTAATTTCATATGAGTAAAGTAATGAACTCTGCCATAATAGATATTTAAATAAAACTTATTTTTATGGATAAATTCATCTGTACAAAATATTTTTATTTCAATGTGTGAGATTCACATGAATCTAAAAAATAATAATTAATATATTGCCCATATAAATCATGCTGATTTAATTGAATTGCCACTAGGCCAGTGTGGTGGACTATATGGCCTAACCACTCTCAATTGTACCCTCGATTGTAGAGTAGGCCTGTGTCCTGAAGCGGGACGTATATGGGCTGATACAATACAATACAGTAAATTTATTGAATTGTATCAAGCAGCAAATAAAATAGCCCCTTTGTGATACTTTATCTGGTGAATGACATAAATTGATATTGTCAATCCATTCACAACTAGGTTTCACTAATATCTGAATCAGTAAAAACAAAACAAAAACCCAGAAACTACAATAAAAATCAAAACACAAATATCAAGTTTATTTTTTTTATTCATACTTCATACAATGTACTCTTGAAGTTATCAATTAATCTATTTATAATCAGACAAATCAGTAAGTAAAAATAGTTGTTAACATTATCTGTAATTTTAAATTGATGTAGGTGTAACTTTCAGTATAGACGGCCAACTTTTCAAGTAAACAATTTTCAAAGTATGAATAAAGGAGGTGTGTCATGAGTGATTGAATTCAATGAGTAATTACTGGCAGTTTTAACAACAGCAAATTATCACATACATAGTCCTGACCCCACACTCAGATCGAGTCTTGTGTCATGGTTATCAGGAACTACGAGACACACAAATTCCTGACGGGCTGATAATAAATAGAAAAATCCAATGTCACTATGCCGGACCCGGGATTTGAACCCAACACCTCAGCTTTGTAATCCGTAGTAAAACTACGCCACCGAGGCAGTCTATATAATTCCCTAATAAGTTAATCCAGTGAATACTCTCAAAAGTGAGTTTTTGTTGATTTAATAAATAATGAGGAAAGAACGCATTTCGATTCCTAGAACATATTGTTCCATTATGGTAAAAAAGCAATGCTGTACAATATTGCTTCAGTACGAATAAGCAACGCTACAACTTAACTTATATTTGAGTAATATTACGTATGCATAATGATTAATTAAACTCGCGATTTATATGGCCATAACAGACGATAAATTGAAAAAATATTCCAGTCATCAAAACACATATAATCGCATCGATCGACGTTGGACAGCTCTTATCGTTTCCTGAATTTCAATGGCTATCGTTTGCATTGCGAATATTTGATAGTGTGTTGTGACGTCACTGCTATGGGTGTCCTGTGCGAGGTTTAAGTTGAAAATCAATTTTAGTTTGATGCATCTGATATAAGAGGAATAATAAATTATGATTACTACGTACGTAAACATACATAAACTCACGCCTTTATCCCAGAAGGGGTAAGCAGAGGCGCCACTAGGGCACCCACATTTCGCCTTGCATGTTCCGTCCCACGATGTGATAGGGGGCGAGCCTATCGCCATATCAGGCACAAATATCTGACTCTGGGCTGATAATGAATAGAAAAATACAATATCACTATGCCTGACCCGGGAATGGAACCCGAGACCTCAGCTTTGTAATCGTACCGTAGTACAACTACGCCACCGAGGCAGTGATACTACATTTTATTATTATAAGCCTGTAATGTCCCACTGCAGGGGAAGGTCTGGTCCGTTTATCAACAGGTTTACTTATCCTATGGGTAATTAACAATAAAAACTATTAACAAGTCTGTATTGTATCATCAAACTATGATATGTAGAAAAACCAATCAAATGTGATCGTATCATTCAGAATCTGCTAAAAACAATATAACAAAAAAAATAAATGTGATGCCCACACTACGCTGGACACATCCTAGACACTGCTGCGTACAAGCGAAGCCTGTCTCGTAGATATGATGACGTCACGTCTCACAAGCGCGTAGTAAAAACTGGAACTCCCGTGTGCCGACACTGGCGGATTACACTCGCGACCCACTTTCAAACGCTTGTTAATTTATGAATTATTTGCTCATCGCCAACACCGGAGTAAGGAAATGTACGTATCTTGCTGAGAATTGTTTGACAAGTGTTGTATGAATCCGTGTTTGATTTTTTGTAAACAATTCGTAAAGCTGAAGAGCTAATTTTGAATTTAACCAATTTTGTTTTTAAATCGCATTTATTAATTTAAGTGCCGTGCGGCGTAAGTAGAGTATTAATTTTCAAGAAATATCTAAGACTGTTTTTCACCGGATATACAGGTTAAAAACAGGTTATATATAGGTTAAAAGTCTTTATAATAATCACTTTATTGCAAACTGTCTTTGAACAAAGCAACACTAGAGTTTCTTGCCCGTTCTTGTCTAGTGAAAAGCGCGGATCATAGATCAAAAATTACTGAATCTAATAATAATTTTAATGGATTCAATAAATTATTTTCATTTTCAAAGAGTCAGTAAATCGAGTTATACAACCTCCATATGGTGGTCGTAATCGGAGTGGATGCGGATATTCTACCACCAGCTTATATCAATAAAAAGCAACACCTCATAAAAAATCACTTGTCATGATTTTTCACTCCTGTGAAACCTTAATGGTCATGCACATGAGCGGTACTAAATGCAGAGTAATGATGCGGTAGAACGTAACGTTTATATAAAAAGCGGCAATTAACTGAAAGGTCATTAGGAAGTGGATCTCGATACAACTGGACATTGCACGTAATATACTATTGAAGGTCTGCAGCGAATTCGCTTTTGTTCAAACCACAATAGATTTATATACGCAGCAATTTTTGGAAGTAACGTTTGATGTAACTGTTCTAAAATTAAAGACCTTTTAAATAAAGAATGCTAGAGGACGCAGACTTTCAAAAATCTGGAAAGCCTCTCAGGAGGTACTAATTACGTCGGTCCCGGTATTTGTATAAGATTACTTCTCCAAACATTAGAAAAACGGGCTTCTTATAAAATTAAAAAAATAAGGCAGAATGAAATCTCCAAATGTTCCAGCTCTACGCACAAACATAACTCGTAGTTTAATATTCAAGTAATGAGTAATATTTGCTCCGATTTAATTAAAATTTTGAATAAGGAATTTAATTTACGGCCTGACACAGCTGCGATCTAAAAGTTTTGAATACCTCATTACGACCTCGTTGCCTGAAATTCTAAATTCAATCTTTAATTTATTCCCTGCTGAACAAGTAAGCCAATTTAAAGTATGTAGCTTGGAGTAATCATTTCTATTTGGCAGTTAATTAATACGTGAATGTAAGTGAGAGTGACAAAACGATTGTGCGGCTAATATTTTTTTTAGAATTCTTTGGAGTTGAATCTTATTTTGCACCAAGGTGCCTTTAACACTTCTATGTAAATTAACTGTGCTAAAACAAATGAACTACTACATTCTGTCAATACACCAAACCAAAAACACTGTACCGATTTAGTATTCGGGGTTATAGCATCATTATTATTTTAATAAACCCGATATTTTCAAACGATTTTTTAAAATCTCGGCCTTTTTCCTAACAACTGATATTCAAAATGCAGCCTTGATATAACGCTTCAAAGTAGAATTTGCAGTAACATTGTTAAGTACGGTCAGTATATTCACCGGTGTTAATAATTTTCATGCTTTATTTGAAAATCAACCTTGATTTGAGGCTTTAAAACACAGTTTGTACTAACAGAGTAATAAAGTATTTATTTATTTATTTATTTATTAATCCTTTATTGCACAAAAGAAACATTTACAGTAAATAAATGGCATAATAATAGTACAAGAGGCGGCCTTATCACACTAGGCAATTTCTTACAGGCAACCTTTGGATGGATATGTAAAAAGGAAAATGAGAGGGCAGTCTAAGATGTATATTAAAAAAAAAATATATATCAATATAAATATAAATAAAAAAGAATAATACACATATATAAATAAATATGATATGCAAATACATACAAACATTTATTTAAAAACAATAATAATAATACACACACTTACAATACATACAATATACATAAACATATATACCTATCCTAATATTTATCAAACATGCGAATGGACATAAGATATTCCTCAGCTACATACATTTAGAGATAGGAAATGGTCTTTAATCATTTTTTTAAATGACGACAGTGTTCGTGCCCGTCTTACCTCAACTGGGAGTGAGTTCCACAGTCGGACACCTTGGACAGTAAACGATTTGTCCATGAAAATCGTGGAGTGCACGGGCATTCTCAGTTTCAGGCTCTCCGACGACCTCAACAAGGATCTCGAATGTGAGTCATGGAGAAAGAAGAATCGATCTTTAAGATAAGAAGGCGTGAGAGGATTAAACAAAACATTGTACAGAAGTGAAAGAATATGAGTATTCCGACGAAAGCGGATGGGTAACCACTTGAGCTTAGTACGAAATTCAGAAACATGGTCATATTTGCGAAGACCAAATATGAATCTGATACAGAAATTTTGGAGACGCTCAAGCTTATTAAGTTGGTCCTCGGTGAGATCTAGATAGCTGACATCGGCATAATCAAGGATGGGGAGAAGAAGGGTTTGGGCAAGTGAAATCTTCGTGGCAATGGGGAGAAGATTGCTTAACCTTCGCAAGGACCTTGCCGAGGCAAACAGCTTTCTGATAAGTTCACGAAGCTGTGGGCCCCAAGTGAAGGATCTATCAAAGAGTAAGCCCAGATTCTTAACCGTCTCGCTGTATGGGATGAAAGTTCCATTACAGGAGACGGATGGTAGTAGGTTCCAGTTTATTTTAGAAACCATCCTGGAGCTACCAATAACAGTGAGCTGGGTTTTGGATGGATTGACCGTTAATCCGTGGGTCTTGCTCCACTCACAGATGAGTTGCATGTCGGAATTAATTTGTGCAATAGCGTCAACCAACTTGTCCAAGGGCGCCCGCGTGTAAATTTGGAGATCATCAGCGTAGAGGTGGTAGGAGGAGCAGAGATGATTAGTAATGGAATTAATAAAGACTGCGAAGAGTAAAGGAGAAAGCACGCCGCCCTGTGGAACGCCAGCAGATACAGAGCACCAGGAGGAAAAACTTTCCTCGACACGGATGCGTTGCCGGCGTCCAAACAGGTAACTACGAAACCAATCAATTGCCATTGGAGATATGTTAAGAGAACGTAGTACACCAAGTAACACATCAAAATCGACAGAGTTGAAAGCGTTGCTGAAGTCTAGCACTAGGACTGTCAGTGACTGACAGTGGAGGAAGTACGGCACTGACCGTACTTTATTCCAGTATTTTAATTGTGTAGTCTGAATAATTTTCATTTTTGTCAAAATTCAACCTTGATAGATCGAGTTAAAGTATAAAATTGTTAGATACAGTACAGTCAACACAATTAGTATCGCAAGTGTGAATCATTTTCAGGTACAGTTGTGTGGAGGCACTGACCCGAAAATCTACAGCATTCATATGGCACGTTTATTTTGATTTCGTTCTAGTTGTTACGTATCATTGACCTAACTCATTGGATTTAGGTTGTCTACCTAGTCTTTGCATGCCTCCCCCTTCTCTTTCCACCTCCCCTTTCTGATCCACAGAGACCGCAAAGTTGTGTACGATTACTAAGGCGTTGTGGGTGCTAATGGGCGGTGATCTTCCAATTAGACTAGCTTGCTCTAATGTCTGCCATAAAAAACAGCAAGAATATTGAAATAATCTACATGAAAAAAACTTTTTATGAAACAGTTATTTACAAGCTTAGCGCAGATGGATACGAGTTAAGTACCAAAGCGAAATGCAAGAGCGCAGAATGGATTCCAGCACCGAAAGCAATGTTTGAGAAATCAACAAATATTTATATGGATTTTGGAGTTATGAGACCGAAAAGTCTCGCGTATTTTATGATTTAGATACATTATATAACTTATATCTTAATATGGAGCCAGGACGTCATGAGTAACTATTGATTTTTTTTTATCATTTTAATAAACAAATAAAACACCATGCATATTAAGTCATTTCAATTCAAGGTCAATTACTGTTTTTCACATAAAACAAAACAGCAAATCTGGAGAATTTTAGCAAAATGTTTGCCAAACATTTGGCACGCACCCAGAAAATGTTTCAAGGCCAAATTGTATGGATCCTAATTCCCGTCGCCACCCCATGGCTATCTCGGGGTTAGTTCAGTGTCCTTCGCCAACAGACGTGGTGGTTTTCATAGATCTGTATGAGTCAGATGAAATTTATAGTTTGCAGTAAATAACTAAAAATATAGGTGTTAATATAAGTGAAATTATAGGAATTAAAAGCCAGTGGAATTTGTGGAATTATGAAGAAGAACGTCGTGAAGAAACATGTAATTGTTTTGCTCTGTTTTTGCTTAAACGTCGCTTATTTCATAGATTGCAGCAGACAGATGTTTTCATCTGATTTTGCGAACAGCCTCCTGTCGTAAATTTCTAGACTTTGTTTTTGGTCTTCGTATCAGTGAATTAAAAAATTTATGTCATTCTACTTTACTATGATTGACCAATTTATTCGCGATGTAATTTCTTCGTGTGACCCTGTCTGCTTTATTGCTCTTCACCATCTCACCCGTTCTTTAGCATCCTCGATTGTAAGACCATGGACTCTCATATCTTCCTTCCTTATATTGTAATTCACTGGCGGTATTTTTACATATTCGTCATATATCCGCAATGCGACAGCTGATGTATTGTCAGTAACCATATTTTTATGTAATGCACGTTTTACAATTCTTTGTTGTCTACATACATTATCAGACTGTGTATTACAATGGTAAAAAACAGGATGCGAAAGCGAGGCTGCGGGCTCATTACCTTAATAAAAGAAAGTGTTAACAAATTAATTTCAAACAAATAATACTTGGTGCTGATTCCACAGTAACATACAATTCTTGTGTCATGGGTGCCAAAAACTACGAGACGCTTTTCAGACTTACATCCAGACTAAAAATAAATATTTGTAAGATAAACTAGTATTTTTTAAATGAATCAACATTAACTACTTCGTAATTGCGTAGTTGTACTACAGTACAGTCGTACTGTACCTCAGCTTTGTAGTCACAAAGCTGAGGTTTCGGGTTCGAATCCCGGGTCGGGCAAGGTGATATTGGTTTTTTTTTTATTAATTATCAGCCCGGACTCAGAAATTTGTTTGAACCCTGTTCCATAAAATTATGTTTTTCCACTTTACTATGATTTACCAATTTATTCGCGATGTTATTTCTTCACGCCGCATTATCCTCAGCCTGCTGGGCTAGAAGGCCAGTGACACTAACATACCACTTTCGGCCTCCTCCAGGGTACCGAAACGGGATCTTGACAGCTTTCCGGTCGACAAAAAAAAATGTCTTGAATATTATCCCACACTCCAAGTACTAACTTCCGTATTTCATAATGGCTTTCGATTTTTTTTTATATCCTTCTTCACGCTTAGCTGTTTATTATACGACTGCTCGAAGGAACTGACTGCTGCTGACTGCCTCGGTGGCGTAGTTGTATTACGGTACGACTACAAAGCTGAGGTCTCGGGTTCGAGTCCCGGGTCGGGCAAAGTGATATTGGGTTTTTCTATTAATTATCAGCCCGGAGTCAGGAATTTGTGCCCGATATGGCGATAGGCTCGCCCCCTATCACATCATGGGACGGAACATACAAGGCGAAATGTGGGTGTCCTAGTGGCGCCTCTGCCTACCCCTTCTGGGATAAAGGCGTGAGTTTATGTATGTATGTATGCTCGAAGGAATGTTTTTTTTTCCTTTTATTATTAAAAAAATGTTTTTCTCGACAGTCAGCAGAAGTGTACACAATGGTGAAGAAGGATTTGGATGAGATAGGCAGCGCTGTGAAGAGTGAGGCGAGTCACGTGTTCAGCACCACGTCTAACGTCATAGGCAAGACTTTTAAGGTAAGTTTTGTTGAAATTATTTATAGAATGTTCATTTTTTTCGAAGAGGCAAAGGAAGCGAGAATTCAGGCTTTTCTGTTTTAATTTTTAAAATTCTGAATTAAAATGTACGACGGTTTTAAATCTGTCCAGGCTTGACATTAAATAATTAATGTGGATTAAATTAAAACTGAATATGAAAACAATTTGACATAATGTTTAATCTTTTAGAATATCAATGTTAAGTATAACCTGTGGGAAATATCTTTGAACCTAGCTGGAATGCGGTTCACATTTTATTTTTATATGTTCCCCTATCTACTATGTTATTTTACATTAAAAACGTTTTGAGATGGATGCGAATTCTATTTTTTATTCTTTTTACTATTTTAATTCAATTTTTTAACCTATATTTTGAATTTGCTGAACTTATGTTCCAATGACGTGAATTATTCAGGTCCACAGATATTTCCGACGAGTAATATATAATTTTATTGTTTTCAGTTGGATGTGCCAGAATCGCCAGCTAATGTTGTAAAGAAAAGTCTAAGCACTTTTATTGGTAAGGGAATTAGTTATTTTATTTCAATATATTTTTTAATATAATCTACTATTTTATAAAACGTTAATTTAAACTTTGATGTAGATACTCTTTTTACACTGTCTTTATAAAAAAATACATATTTTATATTTTTAAAGAATCCTTATAGCTCGCGCCGCATAGTCTAAAGTTTCCATCACCAACTCATATTTCTTCGTGTATCTATCCTTGTTTCAATATAAATAATTATTGAAAAAAAATCTGTTGCGGTTGCAGGTCAAGTAAGCACAGTGTTGAACCCAGAACCAGATGACGAGGACGATACTGAAGTGATACTGTCTTCTGGAGACACCACCATGCTGTCCACATACAAAGTAAGTTTTCTATTGCCATTTCATTGCATTAGGTGTAGATTTCATTACGTAGTCATGTTATTTCGATTTTTTGGGGAATAAAGAACAGCCAAACAAACGGTATCATGGTAATAGGGTATTTGACTCTTTTTATTTTTTATTATTAATCAAAACGTATTCATCTCCAAAATCTAGCAAACAAAGAATTTTGAAAATCCTTTCAGAATTAAACAAGTTAGAAACGTTTAAAATCTTGTAGTGGGGTAAAGGAAAAGGGATGCAAAACAAAATTAGTGACGTCACTAATCTTAATATGCATTATAGTGTGCGGGTGAGAAAGAGACAGTAAGATGTCCCCACTACGTCCCCACTCTTTCATGTAAAATACTATTATAATATTTGTCTCATGTTTCACGCTACTTGAATACTGTTTTCACAAAAATGTTTTGTTTTAATGGCACTTGTGTTTGTCTACAAAATAATAAAAAAATTCGATGATAGCCAAATACCCTATTGATGTTAACGTCACCTGTGAACACACAACACCAGAGATGTCGTATTGTTTATGCAATTTTAGCATTGGAAAATATCTATACTATTCTGTATTAATTCATAAAGAAATATATAGTTTTTGAAGCAAATATCCTTTTTCCAACTTCATCAAAGCCGGTCCAGCAACTCAACAAAACTACAACACTACTATCACATCCACAGAAAGAACTAGAAGCCCTGCAGCGTGTGGATGCGACATTCATCGTGCCTGCCTACAGTCCGGAGTTCGAGGCGTGGCTGGCAAGCCTGGAGTCGACAGAAGGGGGGGTCCTGACCCCCACTGCCGCTGTAAGGAGACTCGAGTCCAACCCTGTGCTCAAGGCGCAATATGAAAAGCTAGTGCCTGATGCGGTCTCGCATGAGGAGTTTTGGGAACGGTAAGATTTTTAAGTATCAAATTCCATCTTGAGATTGTATAAAGATGAGAGCTCTGATGTTATTGAATATAAGCGCAGTGATAATGCACTGCGACTGACGGTAAGCGCAGTGCAGATAGAGTACTGGATGGTGAATGATATATTATGGTAGTCTCTCGTTATTCGACAGAATTACACTGATGTATTTTGCAATGGTGAAGGAAAACATAGTGAGGAAACCTGCATACCGTAGCGATTTTAAAGAATTTCTACGGTATGTAAGTCCGCCAACCCACACTAGGCCAGCGTGGTGGACTATATGGCCTAACCACTCTCAATCGATTCTCTCGATTGTAGAGTAGGCCCGTGCCCTGCAGTGGGACGTATATGGGCTGATATAGAGATAGATTTTGCAATGAATAGCTATACGAGCATACCAGAATTCAACAGTGTATTTACACCGCTGTTTGGTGGGAGAAATTGACTGTGCGGTAGTACTTACCCTAAGGCGGCCTCTCTCATATGTATGAGGCACCTAACACCAGTATGTTGATTAGTATATGATTGGGCATATTTTTGGATGTGTATTGGTAATACATTCATTTTGCTGACATATAAAGTTGCCACAATACAACTTAGCAACAGACAATATTATGCTACCTTCACTTTATATTTTTACGTCGACCAATTAACATCTATTGTTTTGTGAGATCGAAATAGTCTCTCGTTTTAACTGATACCCACGACACAAGACTCGATCTTAGTATGTGGTCAGGACTATGTATGTGACTGTTGGGTGTATTCTTTTGTATTTATTAGTATTGTTCTCCCTCCCTTTATCTCTCTCGCTCTCTATTGGCAAGAAGCAGTATACCTATTTCGATTTTTTTTTTTTGTAGTCTTGACATACCTACATTGTGTAATGTATATTTGGCAGGTACTTGTTCCGCGTGGCGTTACTGCAGGACCGGCTGGCGGCGGCGGCTCGTAAGCAGCCTGTGGAGGAACCCTCCACTGATCCGGTACTGGCGCATCTGCCGCTACAGACGCCCGTGCAACAGTACGTTCCTTATACACCGCTCAAGGAAACTAGTCATTAATCCTTGAAGGCTTACGGCCTCATCCATAGACAGTTTTACAACATATTTTACTTATCGAATGTTTTGTCCCTTTCGAATGAGTTTAAAATACAGTTTGAGCGAAGAAGACATACTATAACTAATCGATTTTAAAATTGTCTACGAATAAGACCGTTGAAGTTTAAGTCAAACAAGTTAAAACAAATTGTAATGATTCAATATCGGTCTAAAAAAATATTGGGTCCCCCACGCAATCGTATTCTCGATTGTACACAAGGCCCATGCACTGCATTGGTGTCTACATATATGGGCTGAATACAGATACAGATAAATAAAATATCACAGTTCTTAATTATTCGGGTAATTTACACATAATTGTTCATAAATAAAACTATATCCTCACGCCTCTAAACTAATTAGATGGAATTAATTTAAATTACATATTTTATTCCTTTTTACAGAAGTCCAAAAAAATCTTTGTCGGGTTTGGAAGAGGAGAAACCGTACGACGGCTCTGATATAGACACAGCCGTCGCCTGGGAGGACGGTGAGTACAACAAACAAGTTTGATTCACGTGTTGTATTCATACTGCCTCGCCAGCAAAAAAAAAAAACAAAAAAGTAAACAAAAACAAAAAAAAACGAAAAATATGTATAATCGATTTTATTTGCTCATCTATAATTACTAGTTTATAAATACTAATTTTTATTACTAATTGATTATTTTAATACGTTCCATTTAGCTAACCATAATTTACTTTTACGTTTAGTTTTCATTTTTATTTGTATAGAAATCATTACTGTTCAATTTTATTTTGCAATAAAATATATAGTGAATGCTTGTGTATTATGATTTGATCCTTATTATAGAAAGTTATAGATGTTACGGTACGTAAAAAATAACACAACTTATTCCGTATAGAAGACTTCGCAAATGACGTTGAACTAACTGAGGAACAGCAGACGCTCCTTCTAGAAGAGTACGAGAGGGAAATTGCCTCCAAAAAACAATCGAAACCTTCCCGTGACGTCATCAACAACAACCCGGACAAAACAGACAACTGCAAGACCACAGACAAAATGAACAACAAACTCGCCATAGACAAGAAGAACAAAAATGGCCGCTCGCCGAAAAAGGCGGTAAAAACTGACGTATGTGGAAATAACCTTGTCGAAGATTATTTTGGTGATAAAGAAGTAAAAGATGATGCGAGCGCCAATTCGGATGAGAGTTGGGAAAAAGATTTTGAAGTCGACGATGTAGTCGAGCAGAAAGCCTGAATCGACCCGCCGGACTAGTGATGCGACGATAATCGATAAGTCACATCGATTCCCGGACTTCACCTTGGCCTTGTCGATGACAACATCACTAATCCGGCCATAGATAAGTATTAAATTTTAATGCATAAGCCGGACGCGCAAATTGTGAGCTTGGTTGTGGAACTGTCTGTATAATGAATCTATCATAGCACGAACATTAAAACTAGATCCTTGACGGTATATTTAATTACGATATGTGTTATCTTTAAAATGGCTTATTGTTGATTATCATACTCATGTATATGATGCAAATTCATAGTCTGTCAAGTAACGAATCCTGAGAATGTGAAGTAGACAGAGCGAAGTTGCTGCCAAACTAATCTTTATGGAGAGAACAATGCACAGATATGATCATATTACTATTTTTTCTAAATGCAAATATTGTCATTGACTTGCAACCAATGCTATGTCATCGTAATTTATCACTCTTATTTTTTTTTTACTCATGTGTCTAAAATTAATTTTCTAAAAGAGCTGTAAAGTGGTTTTTAAAAAAACATTGCGGTATAGCTCCAACGACGTTATAATTTTTGCCATATTCAAATAATATTAAATTTTTCGTACATTTGTATTTTATGTATGAGCCATTAGTTTCAGTTTATTTGAGACTGAAGAATATAAACTGGAAATGTTTCATAATACAGACATTCCAAACAATGCTACAACCGACGTTATTCAATTAACAGACGTTATTTCCCGGTACAGTGACGTATGTACCAGCCTTACTTAGCTGCCTTTAGTCCGACGGCGCCCATACGATAACTAGTGTGGACTGATCGTATTGTATATAAATTAAGACTGCGGGGTGTAAATGATATATTGTATTAAAAATCCTTTTTTCATCGACAGTTCAGTGATATGAATTGTCTGTTAATGCTTAACAAATAAAATAAATTGAATGAGATATATTTATGAAAAATTGTTTCTGATTCTATTAGAGCACAAAAATTACTACTAATGCTTGATATGTTAAAGGAAATGCATTGGAATTGCTTAATCTTATGTGTAAACTTTTATACAATTTAATTCCCAAGTATCAATGGAAACCATACAATAGTCTAACTCTAAACATTATTACTATTGAAACTACTATGAGTCTAAATAAAATGCATCAATGTATTGCAAATAGTGACGTCATATCTTGTTAAACCTCTTTTGTGAGGAATACTCTTTAACAGCGAAACCATTAAAATTATCTGCATTCGACATAAAAAAATACGCCATACATAATAAAAATATAATAGCTTTTTGCTGAGCTATGTGCTGAATGATACAATGAAATACAGGAATGTGATCATATGCCTTTAATCTGATTTTTATACAAATAAACAACGTTTTTTATTCAAAGAAAATAAGGTCCCACGAACAAAGTCTTATGGAAAGGTAACATGAAATTTATTTTATTTTTAAATTGAGCTTAGCAAGCGAAAATTATAAGGCGAATTTTTTTACTTTGTTAATTATAAAACAACTATTCAATTATTAGATTAAATTATGGTTTTTAGAAATTATATCACTATTCAGATACAACTTTACTCTTGGGGCCATAGAAATATCAGCCAATTCCATCTATCGAATATTACATAGAAATATTTTTTGTAATGCAATTACATTTACACCCTGTACATTAAACGTTAGGCTAAGTGCACATTTTTTGGTATAATTAACCCCTTTTTTTACCCCCACCACTCCTTCGTTGCATTTACAAGACACTATATTTCACGTTTATTCTAAGTTACTAATATGGTCATAGTTTATTGCAATTGTTATGTTATTTTCCTTTTTTCAACCATTCCACTACAGAGCTCACCTTGGTTTTGTGCAAATATTTTTGGGGTACTTTTTACTCAAATGGCTTGGTAAATACGCTGAATAGGTAAATATGCATATGATCCAAAGTATTTCGTAAATATTGTCCTGAATGTTATGACACTTACAATCTATGTTGATTCGAAAATATTTTAAAAATTGACGGTTGTTTTTAATCTAATCACATCAAGGGAATAATTGCCAATGTGATAATGAAATAGAACTATGTTTAACGAAATTGTGTTTTACATGTTCGTCAACTTTGACAAAATGTAAACTACTTAATTTCAAATAAAATTTACAATAAGCTAGAATCTATACTCACCGCCACCATACCATTTGAGTGTATTGTATCGAGCTTTAGCATGCCATGAACTGCCATAAAGAAACATTATTAAATTGCTTACGTGCATTATTGAAATGATACTGTAAAGTGTAACAGAACCAATATTGTTCTAATCAAACGGTGTGTTTTACATAAAATTGCTATGAGACATGATAAATGATGGCAACCCAGAAATAGTAAAACTTATTTTGCCTAATGTAAAAAAAATGGAATTGTTAATTTAGTATATGCGATATTCAGTACATATGACAATGTACGGCGTGTCATCATAATTAACCAATGCTTTTAAAAAGAAAACTGCCTGCATATACTTGCTTATGTAAATGTTACTGTTGACTACCTTGAGAGTTCCGTTATTACTAAATCAGTATTTGCTGAAAGAAATTTAAGCTTGATGCACACCATCAAACCAATGCATCAGCCCCAATTCGAATGTAATTTTGTATTATATGTTGTATTGTTATATTAATCAAGAGACAAATAAGCGATCAATTATTATGATAGCTCAGGCCTTGACATGACGAATGTTTATGAAGTGACCGAATGCAAAAAGAATGGTTTTCTTGAAACATGATATTGAACTTTAATGTGATTTTCTTTTCGATAATTACAAGCATTATAGAATAGTCATACATAACCTTAAAATACGGCATTTAGTAAATCTGATTTTAAATTCGGTCACTTCAATATTAAGCAATAAATAAATGGTACTGATTTCGTAAAGCTGATTAAATATCAAGCCAAGCGTCCTTTCCAATGTGTCCTAATATTAATAAATTGACTGTCGAAAACAGCACTTGTTGACTTGCTTCAATATTTTTTTCCTAAATAGCTGTTAAATGGTGAGCACATGATCCTATTAACCATTCGTTTGATACAACTATGTCTCTGTATGGTACAATAATGTAAAGTGTGATATCCACTTAAATTTAAGGCTTTTTGAAATAGTAGTAATAGTATGATTTATTGAACGAAATAGTTTAATCAATGTCGCAACGCCAAGTATGTTTGACAATACATTAGTGAATCCGTTCAAGCGGGACTGACGTTGCCCAAGTGTGGACTATACAGTACTCATAAGGATTTTATAGTGAGAAATATACAGGGTGTATCCAGACTGCGAACGAAAACGAAGCCAGGTAGTATTTTAAGTAATTGCAGACACAATGCAATTAAATATTTCGCAAAAAAGCGACAGTAATTTTTTTGCAGTTTTTAACATATCGTGTTTAGGTGGTAAACAAATAGTTTTTGCTAAAATAATAATTTAAACCCACTGCGTCTTTAAAAATAAAAAAGTATACATTATTATTTTAGGAAAACAATGTATTTACCACCGAAATACGACGATAAGTAAAAAAATATTTTAAAAACTTTTTGGTTTTGTTGCAAAATTTTTAGTTGCGTTGTGTCTGAAGTCACTAATAATACCACCTGGCTTCGTATTCGGTCGCAGTCTGAATATATCCGGTACAACGTTCGACTAGGTTTTTTATAGGTAAAGTTATTTAAGTACCGTTTAAATAACTTACGGATGAATTTTCAATACGGGAATCAACAAGCACGAACTTCGAACTTCTATTGGTTATATTTTATGCATTACTATAACAACCGCAGCTTGTAAATATTTACAATTTGACAATGTGAAGGAATTATTACCAACTATCGAATTCGCATGAATACCTTTATTGTTACCGTATTTTAAATTGAAATATACGGTAATAAGGTATAAATTTCATTGGTTTTGCAATTGTTTTTGGGTCCGAAGATTGCCTATGTAACTTATTTAAATGGTACAATAATACAGTGATATAAAAACGACTTGAAACTTGATGATTTGTCAATTTAACTGAGTGTTTTGTAGCCACTAGCCAGCTAGATGTGTTAAATGTTTTCTGTTAAAATAAGTGGCGCTCAAATCATCAAGCCTTATCGAATAGTTGTTGTGATGTCCACTTGAACGGCTGCAGTCGCCCTAATATTAGATTAAATTGTTTGTGTAAGGACATAGTTTTCGGCTATCGCATATGTTAAGTGCAATAAATTTTATTACCCTTAGATTCTTGGCAATATATTTTTAAATATTTAGTGTAAAAATTGTGAAATAAACTCGACCAGTAACGAGTTGACATTAGGTATCGTTATGTTTGTGTAAATTATCATTATGAATAAAAGTTATTAAAAATTGTATTAGTTGTTTTATTAGAATCAATTTTAATGCGTAAGTCGTTTTCTATACTCATTAGACAAGTCTTATTCCGACCTTACAAGTTAGACTTTTTGGTTATATTTTTTTTTCTATACTGATTAGCCCGTGATCAAACCATTTAATAGAAGTACGACAAATCGATATGCATTATGCTTCATGCATCATAAAAGTATTATAACATATAAACTCAGGCCTTATCCCGAAAGGGTTAGGCAGAGGCGCCAAAAACACACCAAATTTCGTCTTATATGTTTCATCCCACGATGTGATAGGGGGCGAGCCTATCGCCATATCGGGCACAAATTCGCGACTCCGGGCTGGTAATGAGTAGAAAAATCCAATATCAATTTGACCGACCCGGGATTCGAACCCAAGTCCACAACTTTGTAATGGTACCGTAGTACAACGACGCCACCAAAGCAGTTATGACATTTTATAAATTCTGTTACTATACCTGTAACACTCCAATTAATAAAACAGTGTTTCAACAAGAACTTTATTATGTACTCAAAGGGGACATTATAGGTAGCTTGATCGACTGGGGCGGAGGCGCCTGTTGGTGCGGGTAGAACGGGTTGCGGGCCTGCTGCATGTCCCCGGGCGCGTCCGCAGATTGAGGGTACGGGTGGTGGGGCGGAGCGCCCATCCATTGCGGGTACCAGTATAGACCCTGGAAGAACGAACAGTTTCGTCGTACTTAGCTGAGCTTTTAAAAAGGTTGATGGCAGGATTTTGTAAAATTATAAGTCAAGTTATTTTGTAAAATTATTGAAGAGCGTAGTTGCGCTGACCCAAGGATGTCCTCTAATACATACATAAACACGACGTCTTTTTCCCAGAAGGAATAGGTAGAGGTGCTGCCAAAACACCCTCGTTTCGCCTTGCGTGTTCCGTCCTACGCTGTATTGTCTCCTAATAGTATATTGATATGTGGTGGCGTTGATCTTCTGTATTCTAGAATCTAATGACTACGTAAGTTACCTATCTGCGGTAGCTCGTAATTGGCTATCCTTTGTATACAATTTGTAATATATATTATGTTCGTTTGCTATTGATAGCTGTGAGCCACCCAAATATAATAAAATAAAATAAAGTAAGTTCTATACCGAACAATGTAATACCAACCTTATTACCGCTCCCCTGGCAGCTGAATCGGTATTCGTTGACGCTGAGCGGGTCCAAGTAGCTGATGCCGGCGATGGAGCCGTAGTTCGGAGGGAACATGAACCAACACCCATCCAAAGAATCTTGAAAACACAAGTTATTGTGTAAATGTGTTAAGCGTTGAGATGTTCTATCTGATTCCCAGTAACGACTAGCTACAATGACCTTCAAACTCCAGTGGTAATGGAAGCCCACTGAGTTTGTTTCGCCGGGTCTTCTCAGCAAGGGCCGCGTTAGATCCGGTGGTAACATTAAACCGCTATGCACCGCTTTAATAATACTTATGGTCCACTTAGACATCGATTAACGTAAATAATGTATTTCCTAAGGAAAAAAAAACCCATAAAATACTAATAAATTTTATACTTAATATAATAAAATTAATATAAATATTACAACGAATATCTTGTAAATAGAAAATAAGTACTATGTGTATTGACTTGTCATAAGAGCTATTTAATTGCCTACGTGACCAATAAACGAATTTCATTTCATTACAAACTAAATCTAAACTAAATGTTACACCAAAACACACTGCTGCTCACCTACAGAATAGAATCGGTGGTACCAACTCAAATAGTATTTTACATACAATGCATCTATCTCCTAGTAATATTACCTATATTATTACTAATAGTTTACTTACAAGTGACGTTAGGATTGAATTCATTAATGTTTGCATCGGTGGAGACGCGGAACGCTTCTGTCGTTTGCTCGATGAACGGAGGTATTGGCGACAAACCAGTGCCAGGATCACCAGGGATTATGAATGGACCTGTGAAAATAACAAAATGGATCTAACGTAGCAATAAAGAACGTTTTTTTTCTTCCGTTTCCAGTTCTAAAAGTTTTTTTTTATTGCGTTGAGATGAGCATGCTATTCGCATGATGATAAGCGATACGACAGCTCATGAACAGAAGCAAATTCAAACAACACCATGAGTTACAAAGCAATGCTTGGCATACCACTGTGCTCGCCATCCTGAGACGTAAGATGTTAAGTCTTATTCGAGGATTCTAATTCCCTAGTTCATAATTTTTCCTGCCAATAACTTATATGTATTTTATGTAAAACTCTCTCTCTCCCTCTTGAGTCACAGGAAGCCCAAGGATCTCCACGTCGACATGGTAGAAGCGGCCTGATTCAATTCAATTCAATTTTTCAAAAGGAGAAGGCGCATCCCAGCCTACTGGCCAATAACGACGAGCTATATGTCATTGGAAAGGTCTTTTCAGATGTTACAACTTTTTCTATGACAACAAAACCCAAATCACTGTATTTAAAAAAATATAGCTACTTAAAGACAGCCCGAAAATCACACGAAAGCGCCTCGGCATAGTGAGCAATATCAACAAGCGATACGTCGTTGCAAATGTCTTTTAAAATGCTACAACTTCTTCTACGACGACACTTCTCAAATCGGTGTGTGAAAAAAAATATCGCTGCGTAAAGGTAGCGCAAGGATGAAAACATGTAAATGGACTCATAGCCTATTGTCCAATAACGACGAGCGATATGTCATTCGAAAGCTCTGTTTGTTTTCTACAACTTCTTCTTTGGCAAGAAAACCCGATTAGCTGTATTAAAAAAGATATTTCGACATAAAGATATCGCGAGGGCCATATGTATGGACTCCAGCCTACTGGCCAATAACGACGAGCGATATGTCATTGGAAAGGTCTTTTCAGATGCTACAACTTCTTCTATGACAACAAAACCCAAATCGCTGTATTTAAAAAAATATAGCTACTTAAAGACAGCCCGAAAATCTCACGAAAGCGCCTCGGCATAGTTAGCAATAACAACAAGCGATACGTCGTTGGAAATGTCTTTTAAAATGCTACAACTTCTTCTACGGCGACACTTCTCAAATCGGTGTGTGAAAAAAAATATCGCTGCGTAAAGGTAGCGCAAGGATGAAAACATGTAAATGGACTCATAGCCTATTGTCCAATAACGACGAGCGATATGTCATTCGAAAGCTCTGTTTGTTTTCTACAACTTCTTCTTTGGCAAGAAAACCTGATTAGCTGTATTAAAAAAGATATTTCGACATAAAGATATCGCCAGGGCCATATGTATGGACTCCAGCCTATTGGCCAATAACGACGAGCGATATGTCATTGGAAAGCCCTTTTCAGATGCTACAACTTCTTCTATGACAACAAACCCCAAATCGCTGTATTAAAAAATATACATAGATAAATAACTACTTCATATCTTTATATATTTAAATAATAGTTTATTTATTTATCAAAAGTACATAAACATGGTACAAACTAGGATTAAAATATTATTTACATTATTACCTTATACGACTATCTCGGCACTAAACGAAGCTTGTCGCAAAAATAAGTCAAGCCTAAAACATACATACATAAACTCACGCCTTTTTCCCAGGAGGGATAGGCAGAGGTGCTACCAGGACACCGACGTTTCGCCTTTTGTTCTGTTCCGATGTGATAGGGGGCGAGGCGAACACCATATCGGGCACAAAATCCTGACTCCATACTGATAATGAATAGAAAAATCCTTTATCAATTTGCTGACCCGGGATTTGAACTCGAGACCTCCGCTTTGCAACCATACCGTCATACAATTGCGCTACCGAGGCAGTCCATACCTACATAATATCCTTATATTATTTGTTTCTCTATTTTAAATTGTGTTTGTTTTTTATAACATCCCTCCAGATTGGATTATTAAACGCATTGCCAATAATCAACGCCACTGGCAAATGTAGAAATACCGGTAAAAAAAAGTTTTACTTATTATTTTAAAATAAACTCTATAATGTCGCGCAACACTCCTTAGACAACTTCTGACCAATAGCTGGATTGAATTTTTATGGTATTTTATCATATCACAAAACTAAAACAGGACTCATTTCACATACAAAGCAGTATGTTGAAAATTCTTGTCATGCGTAAATAATTGACAATTACATTTTAAAACGGTGGACGTTATTACAGATGCAGGTAATGCATATTTTTGGATTGTGATACAGCGCAATTTGCTGAATCTTGCAAGATATCGAACGATAAACACAGTGAGAGATTTATTGGATCCCTCGTCGTTATTAGACAATAGGCTATGAGACATACATATGACCCTCGCGAATACAGCTTATCGGGATTTCTTGCCAAAGAAGAAGATGCTGTAGAAAACGAAGAGAGTTTTCGAATTACATATCGCTCGTCGTTATTGGACAATAGGCTGGAGTCCATACATATGGCCCTCGCGATATCTTTATGTCGAAATATCTTTTTTATTACAGCTAATCGAGATTTCTTGCCAAAGAAGAAGTTGTAGAAAACGAAGAGAGCTTTCGAATGACATATTGCTCGTCGTTATTGGACAATAGGCTATGAGTCCATATACATGTTTTCATCCTTGCGCTACCTTTACGCAGCGATTTTTTTTTTCACACACCGATTTATGAAGTGTCGCCGTAGAAGAAGTTGTAGCATTTGAAAAGACCTTTCCAACGACGTATCGCTTGTTGTTATTGCTCACTATGCCGAGGCGCTTTCGTGTGATTTTCGGGCTGTCTTTAAGTAGCTATATTTTTTTAAATACAGCGATTTGGGTTTTGTTGTCATAGAAAAAGTTGTAGCATCTGAAAAGACCTTTCCAATGACATATCGCTCGTCGTTATTGGCCAGTAGGCTGGAGTTAATACATGTTTGCCCCTTCTCCTTTATGGCCCTGTCGCAAATGCGACAACTTCGCCAATGCCAAGTGTTGGAAGGAAGCGACCTGCATTCTTTTAGAAATCTTACTAATCGATTAATTGAAACTTACTTTCGAATTACACATATGGATAATAGAATACCTCCATAAAAGTTGGTGTTGTTCCACTCGCACACGTGGTGGTCACAAACCAGTGGCGAGTACGCTTCTTTCGTGTAGTATGTGTGTCCGTTTGGCAAAGTCTACAAAATGAAATGCCCATTGTTTATTATTAAATATAATAAGAAATTTCACAATGAAACGAATCTATCTATCTATATTTATAAAAATGAATCCCTAAATCCTTAGTCATCGATTTCACAATTCAACGAATCTTTCTATCTATATTTATAAAAATGAATCTCTAAATCCGTGGTCATCGCATCACGCGTGAACGGTTGGACCAATTTCGAGATTTTTTTTTAATTTTCAGAAGAATGTTATGTAAGAAAAATTAAGAAGGTTGCGTAGAACATAAGAAAATTAAAGTACTTAGTTTTCGTTGGAAATGTTAATTATGCTACACATAATAAAGCTACACATACATTAGTATGTGTAGCTTTCAGAAGTTTAATTATACCCTATTGCCGCACCACAATCGTTATAACTGTACTGTAGACAGGCGCTACCACTTTCTATGCTACCGTCACTGCTTTTGATAATATTTTTTTATGGCGATGAATGGCGAGACTAGCATGCCGTTCGCCTGGTAGTGGTAAGCGATACGACCGCTCATGGAAAGTGACAAAACCAAACAAAACCATGAATTCCAAAACAATGGCGTTCCACTGAATCCGTACGATGTATTGGCAAGGATCTGGTTTTTAGGGATGAGGTGAGCCAGTCATCCACTTACGTGGAGCAGCCCTGCAAAATTACTGTTAACTAATACTTGCGCCACTGAGTGACACAGCATCTAGTAACAATTCATTATTCAAAATGTAACTTTTCCGCCCAATGCCTGAGACCCACACGCGCCGGCCACGTCATTGTTTCACGGAGAATCTTGATAGCGCGATGCAGAATTTACCCCTGAATTGATCAGCGCTATCTCTCGCCCGCTTGTTGAACTAAATATTCCACCCCTTATCCGCAACAAGAGTTGAAGTTCGTTTTATTTTCACCGTGGGGATGGAACGTCTTGAAAAAGTATGCAATAAAGTGTGCGTGTGTGGAAGAGACGGAAAGATGTACACACTAAACTCCCACTTTTTTCTTCTTCTTCTTTCCAGTGCCTCTCCAACTAGTGAAGGTTGGCAGTCAGCTCCGCATATTTCACTCTGTCTTTTGCCAGGTGGAAGAGCTTCGAGGCACTCGCGATCCCCGTCCATTCCCGGATGTTACGCAACCAGGACTTCTTCCTTCGACCAACGGTTGTCTTGCCTGCCACTTTGCCCATCATAATTTGTTGCAGAAGTCCGTATCACTTAATTCCGTGCACTTTTTTAAAATACTTATATTTGCCTCATATCACAAGCTACTTTAACACTGTTTTCACAGAAGTGTTTTATTGTAATGGCATATGTGTTTAAACGCAAAATAAATAAACGATCATAGTCAAATACCCTATTAAGTCTTTTTATCTAGTATCTACGCCAAACTAAACAATTAATGAAACAAAACCAATACTAAATCAGAAACCTTACCAACATATAATCATAATGTCTGAATCGAATGCCTTGAATGTTGAAGTCCAGTATGAAAGACCCTGATGTGATGATGCAGGAAGCGGCAGACAATGGCGGCAGCTTGTACATGTCCGTACCACACTTCACTATCGCTTTAGGTAATGTTGATACGTCACGTATGTGCTGCAGGTTCTTCTTGAATGGAAATCTACGAAGAAATCAAAATCTATCTTAAAATATCTGTCTGAAGATGAATGAGGCCCGATCCAAGAGTTTCGCACGTTCTTATTTTTATTGCACCTTGAAGTAAAACAATTTTTTACGGATTTTTGGTTTAATTTTCACATTTTTTAACTTCGCGACGCTTCGAATACTTCACAGCTTTCGTGGTCACAGGGCGGGCTACATTTTTAAGCTTTGGAACATTTCGAAGAACTATGTATTCCTATGCCTACTTCTACCCACATAAACTTTTAGTTTATTAGTAGGATGTAGCAATAAAGACACAAGCAAATCACTTGACAGAAAATCCTTGCCGTCATGGTCTACTATGACCAACACCGGTTTTAAAAGAGTGGGATAAACGATAAGGCGAGGAATTGGGGCTTCATCAAATTTCTCGTTTCAAGTGGGTCTTTCGTGAATAAAGGACCACTACAGTCGAGCCGGCCTTCTATAGTGCCATTAATTATGACTGTACATCTACAATATACATGCTATTTCTCCAAATATTTGTTCACGCCAACAGCTTGAATCATTCATTAGAATAACACAACATTCCAATTATTTCAGACTAAACACAATAGAAACATCCGCTACGTATAACGACATTATTCCGCAAATATTTTTTTAAGTACGAGCACAACACTAAACTAGCCATATAAGGCATGGACAAACGCAAAATATTGTCTGTTTCACACAATATACTTCAAGATCATGTAAGTATTTGCTACTACCATTATTATAAGTTACATGTATAATCCTTGGCTCACTTGGTATAATGGATAATCCTGTTGTAATGATACTTTGAATGCCAGACAACTTTAGGGCCTCAAACCAGGCTTCGAAACACCTGTGCTAAAAACCTACCGAAAATTTCAACTATCATGAAAATATAATGTCTACTTCTTTTCAGGATATACCGAAATTTGTTGGAAGTCTACTTATTTCTTCTCAATTTTCGTAATATAATGACTCTTAGAGAAATCAATTGGGAAAAACCACCGATGTACTGGGTAGACGTTCCATCACCACTAGAAGTATTTTTCGATAGAGTCGTGAGTATTAGTCTCGACATGGGTGAGGAAAGCCACAAATTGATAGCAACTGGAGTATTGGTTAGCAACCAACTCGTCCTGTCCGCCTTCAACCCGTTCAGAGAACTTATAAAAGACAAAGAGAAAAGGGAGCTTATTGTTGTCGGAGCATTAAAATATCGGTGGTCTTTAAACCGTATTATGTATTACAATATTTCTTACGGTCTTGTGGATTGCGCAAGACAGGTAATACCGATGCTTGATAGCGACTTGACAGATGACCAATGGCACGGGAAGGAGCACTTGCATAGTCCTGTGCACGACTTAATCATATTCAGGCTCGACAGAAACTTCACATTGGAAAATAATAACTCGATGCTGTATGTTAAAGTCGCGGAGGGGCCTGTTGAGTACGGGCTATCAGGACCCCTCCTTACTGACATGGCTGAGCCAGGCCTGCCCCTCGGGAGGGATTTGATGATGGCCTCAGTCGAACACGTAGACGATGCGCAGATTAAGAAAGACCCCCATCTCAAATCGTATGATTACGAGGTCGAGGACAACGCTGAAACGAACTGCGATGAATGGATCTCGAGGAAATGGGGACACTTCATATGCATACGAAACGTTCATGACGTTGAAACGATTACGTCCGGAGGCGTACTTTATCAAAATAAAAAGTTATTCGGCATAGCTAGTTTTGCATTGCGGAAAGGAAAGAAGTCAATTTTGGTATTTACAGACGTGCGACGCTACTATAAATTGATAAATGAAACGTGTATAGCAATAGACCAAATATAAAGACTGAATATTTTTATAATAAATTGGCTAAAGGAAATTATTGTTAATGTGTTGTGCTTGGGGTTCAAAAAGACATAACATTTCTTATACCTAGCGTAGAATCGGAAGCGTGTACGCATGCTAGACATATTTTGTAACAAAGACTGAATATGTAACTAAAAACATTTTTAATATATTTTAATAACACGTACATTTAATTATTTATCTATCTATTCTAATATTTCAATCCACACAGCGATTTAATTAAGGAATTTGGTAAAATTTAAAACATGTATAATACAATCAATATTTTTTTACTACGTATCCTTAAGTATCCTAATTAAACGGGATTGCTACTATCACGTGTAATATATTCTAAGCCAGCAAAATTACAAAGCAGTAACTCAAACATTTCTCACCTAAAGATACAGATGCCCAGGTGGCACTCTAGTCCATGGATATAGTTGTCCATCTGAAAGACCACATTAGGGTCTTCTTCGAGGAAGTAATGAGTGTCGTCCATGAAGTGAACGAAGCCCATGAAGTGAAAGGCGCGGCCCTTGCAGTAGGGTGCAGGACCGCGACCCATATTGTAGATGTCGCTGTACAACTCCGACAAGAATAAGTACACGTTCCTGCCGCAGTAGAATTCTGTGAACATTTTATTGGTGTTACTTCTTGTGTTCTTTATTAAAGAAGTCTATGAAATCGCCCTAAATTTTGATTAAAAATGTTTATTAAATTGTAACACGTCCGTTGTGACTTTTATATACGTATGTATAATGTACACACACATCTCATGTAGATACAAAGATCGCCTTATTCACATTCATGCACCATTTCGTGCATGCTCTTCAATTATGGATGTTTTTGGCTTTCCTTTTTTTCAGATATTGAGCAAATCAAGATTAGACCTATTTAAATTCTCTGACGTGTCGATCCTAACCTCCTATTTCTATATTAGAAAAACCTAAGAAAGTGTGACACGAGTACAAAAAACTATCATTTTTATGGTACCATGCCTTAAATGGCAAATAGAAAAAGTTACTTGGATAACTTCACCAGCTCCACTATTAGAAGGACAGATGCATACGTAAGTAGGTCATTATAGAAGATAAATGAAGAATTACCTTGACTCATATAAAACTCAGAGGGCACTGCTCCTCCGGCCGCCGCGTTGTAAGTAGCCACCCTCTCAGTCTTTATAGAGTTGTGGTTGTCGTACATAGTCAGCATGTTGTCTATCGTGTCTTCTAACGCTATGAGCAGCACCTAAAATTAAATTCTTATCTCATATGCAGTGTCGAGTGCGTGGTGGCCTGTTGGTAAACGGACCAGACGCGACTGCCAGCAAATTTCGTCGCGGGTTCAAATCCCAGGGCACAGCTCTGACTTTTTTTTATTTTTTATTGCCGTTATAGACAGACTAGCTAGCGGCCCGCCTAATGGTAAGCAGTTACCGCAGCCCAGGGGTCCAGCACAACAAAGTCGCTGCCTACCTTAAAGAGAGTACTCTCTTTAAGCCTCGTTGACTTTTCGGATTCATGTGTGTATTGATAGTTAATCACCACACACTATAATGATGAAGGAAAACATCGTGAGGAAACCTGCATACCATAGCGATTTCCAAAAAATATTCTATGGTATGTATCTCTTTGATATAAAACCATACCTTCAGCTCCTTGATGTGTAAATGAATGAACCTCGCCAAATGGTCCGTCGCTATGTGCACGTGCTCATTTATTATGTACTGAAATTGAAAAAGTTATTATTATTTATTCTATAACAAAGCTGTATGTAGTTTCATCCCGATGCCGAGTATTAGGATGTAATTTTATTTTTCTACGGCTCTTCCAGCTCATTAAAGCCGGAATATTAGTCAACCAGCGACTGACGGCTATCTCTTGTTTCACTTACCATGTGCATTACAGCAAGTTCGTCAAACCAGTTTATCAAAGTAGATAATAGGCCTATATTGTAGATTGATTACCTGATCCGGAGCTCTCTTAACCTTCATCATCTCGATCTGGTAGTGAGCGAGGTGATCCAGTTTGTCCGTCGGATCATGCCCGTATATCTCGTACGCGTCGATGATCATCGCCAGCGTCAGATTCTCGCTCGGCTCTTGGCAACATGGGTGGTTGCTTACTATGTAACAATGCTGGAAAATAACACATGCTTCAGCGCATCCACACCACACACCACAACCAAAAAAACACATTAAAGACTACAGATATTTTTTTCATCGAGAGCTTCTTCGCTTTTTTATTAACCCTTATCATCCCACTGCTGGGCAAAGGTCTTCCTCCTCTTCTTCCCAGCAATTTCAGACGACATGGGCTCGAAAGCATTCAGGTCGCACGCCAGCGTTTTTTTTTCGCTTTCCGCGACATCGTCGGCCATCAGGTACCCATTGAGGTCACTATGGCCTGCCCAATCCCACTTCAGTTACGCTGTTTTGCGACCCACATCTGCCATGCCGGTTTTTTTCGCTACCCCGTGAAATCCTGAAGGGGTATACATCGTCATTAGCCTTTCTACATGGCACGTACGTGGACTATCAGGCTGGTGTCTATCGATCATACAGTGCATCAACTTGAACCTATATTTCTATGGGTGTCAGTTAGCTCAGGGACCTTCCAAATATCATAGATATAACTAAAATGTTGACGTTGATGTTATGAACATAATAGTAACCAGATACTTGCGAGGGTATTCATGAAATGCAAAAAGAACTTACTGTAATAGTAAACAAACATATCCCAATAAAGCTTTGTATAAAAAATCTGCATTTCCACGCCATATCAACGACTGCCAGGTTATAATAAAAAGTCAGTTTTTCTTTAACAAATCAATTAATTTTATAACCAATCAACGATCAATTAGAACGGAGTTGTAGGAGCAGTAAATAAAACAATAAAATACGATCTTAACTTAGCGTACTATCACGCTGTACAAATAAAAGGTGGACAAAATGCTCAAATTTTTGAAAATGTAGAAATAGTGCTAGTTTTCTACAATAGCATAGGAAGGTCTCGATTTGGACCACTACCACATAATTTTCACATTGAATTTAAGAGAGAAATCTCGCCTTTACCCCCGCTTTCAAAGACCGCTTCCAAGTTGTATACGATTGTCCCCAGTGAATAGGTACTACGTGTATTCCTACACGAAATCTCTGTGTATGGCTTTATACAGCTCAGAAACAACGTAGCTCAAAATGTCTATTAACCTACAAAAATCCTGCAACCTAATGTAAATAACATTGTATTGGTGCCTCTCAAAACTCTAATCTAATGAAAATGAGCTTCATAAAAGAGCAACTTAATATATTTAGACGAATATTGATATCCACTGTATTATATGTCAGGTGTATTATGAAAGATACCGAAAATGTGTGAGCAATTTCAATAACAAATAAAATCGGGGTCCCGCTGTTTTACGACGCGAAATTATAGTATCCTGCGAGATTTTACACCTTGTGTCGCTATCGATCGGTTTCGTGCGCATCCCTCCCGCGCCGGGCCTCATACAACCCTCGGGGCGCGTGCCAGCGGCCATTGCACAAAAGAAAACCTCTTAAAAATGTTAAATTACAACAAAAATCAACATCACAACGCTTAAAATCTCATACAGTGAACATCAAAAGTGTTACTAGAAAAACAAGCGAAGTAATGGTAAAAGAAGCGGAAATGCTGGCCGCTCGTAAAATCAATTTTCTTAATAAGTAACAAATATTTTAGTGTAAAGAAGTCTTCCAAATAAGTGATAAATTGTAAATTAATGTTAGTTTAATCTAGTGTTGTTAGGATAAATCGATGTCTTCCTATTGTTAAATGATTTACTGCGATAATTTTAGAAATTATTATTCGAATTAATTATTACGTAAGGAAAGTAGGAGTGGTATTTATTGGCAAACGGCCAGGAGAAGAAGGTGAAGATGATCAACTTGGGTCGGTTCAAGATTCCGCCGCTGAAGAATGCGCTGGACGTGGCGCTACAGACGGTGAGGCAGCAGATGCCAGACAAGCCAGGGCCGCCGCCGCGTCCGCCACAGAACGTGAGATTTGCTAACTTAGGTGAGTAGGTCGCAGACCCTGACCCAGTATTAGTTACTATTTGGTACAATTCTTGAAGTTAAAAAAAATGTACAATATAAAATGAACTTTAAGATTACTAAATCTTGATACTTCCTAATTGACAAATCTTACATTACAATATTGCCATAAGTGAAATAAATTATAGTATTGAGTCCTTAATGGATCATGATATTGCTATTTTACTAAAGAAGTACAGACTTTAAGACAGGTTAAATAGAACACTACAATAACTGCAATCTACTAATAAGCATAGTCTTTTAATGTACAATAATTACAGATAACATGGGGGAGTCCTGCGAGTTGTCGACCATGAACGAGACAACATCTCCGACATACCAATCGACAAACCCAAGCAACCCATTCCTCAGTGGAGAATTGCAGGCCGAAGATACGTTCACCAGCTACCAGAATACCTACCCGCAGCAGGATGGAGCACTCAGGTATCTATTCTATGCCTATCTATGTCTCCATCTCTCTCTCTCTTCAGCCATAGCGCAAATCTATTGCTGAAAGTAGGCCCGCCCCAAGAATTTTCATAAAAATCTACATTCAGCGACTTCCTGAAACAACAACTAGGTCATCTGTTTATTTATCCTAAATATGATATGTAACTACACTTCTATATTTTCTAAAAGGTTCTTGTTTATAACCCATCCCATTTTTCAGAACTCAAAGCATGCAAAGCGTAGATTTCTACGCTTCATCTGAAGAAGGTGGCTTCGAAGAAGGTGGTGGCAAACCTGGTGCCAAGATCAACGAGTTTCAAGCTGCTTGGAACGTAACTAATGCTATTCAGGTGAGCAAACATCATATATAGAAAATAAAATGAGTTAAAGAGGTTTACAAATGACATTTTTGGTTGTAGGGTATGTTCGTGGTATCGCTGCCTTTCGCCGTCCTCCAAGGCGGGTATTGGGCTATCGCTGCAATGATTGGCATCGCCCACATCTGCTGCTACACCGGCAAAATCCTCGTCGAATGCCTCTACGAAGACGACCCAGTCACAGGCCAGCGCGTCAGGGTTCGTGACTCTTACGTCAGCATCGCCAAAGAATGTTTCGGTAGAAAATACGGTGCCAGGATCGTAAATTTGGCTCAGATTATTGAACTGTTAATGACGTGCATTCTGTACGTCGTCGTGTGTGGTGATCTCATGATAGGAACCTTCCCTGATGGTTCTATCGACACTCGATCCTGGATGATGCTGACTGGCATTTTCCTCTTGCCTTTAGCATTCTTGAAGTCTTTGAAAAGCGTCAGTATGCTGTCATTCTGGTGTACAATGAGCCATTTAATCATAAATGCTATTGTCTTGGGCTATTGTTTACTTTATATCGGCGACTGGGGCTGGTCCAAAGTGAAATGGAATCTTGACTTCGAGAATTTTCCTATCAGTTTGGGTGTAATCGTGTTCTCTTACACTTCACAGATTTTTCTGCCAACTTTAGAAGGTAATATGGAGGATCGTTCCAAATTTGAATGGATGTTAAAATGGTCACATATCGCTGCAGCAGCCTTCAAATCAATCTTTGGATATCTTTGCTTTTTAACTTTTCAAAATGACACTCAGCAGGTTATTACCAACAATCTTCGTTCTGCGGGCTTCAAAGGCCTTGTTAACTTCTTCCTGGTAATCAAGGCAGTTCTTAGCTACCCATTGCCTTACTACGCTGCTTGTGATTTGTTAGAACGTGCCCTGTTCAGAGGAAAGCCTAAAACTATATTCCCAGTCATATATGCTTTGGACGGGGAGTTGAAAGTCTGGGGTCTCGCTTGGAGACTCGGTGTGATAATGTTCACAATTCTAATGGCAATCTTCATCCCACACTTTACTATTTTGATGGGATTTATAGGCAGTTTCACTGGAACCATGTTGAGCTTCATCTGGCCAGCGTATTTCCATCTTAAACTCAAAGGCAACCAGTTAGAAAACACTACGATTGCCTACGACTACTTCATAATATTTCTTGGTGTTCTATTCGGCATCATAGGCATGTACGATGCTGGCTCTGCCCTCGTCAAGGCGTTTAAGATTGGATTGCCCTTCTAATTCTCCTAGATTTAGAACAATTGTTGAACTATTTTTAGATTTATGCATACTTCGTGGAATTGTTTTTCGTCGCAAACAATGCGGCTTGGAGGTCAAACGCACGTTTCTAGCTAGTTGGCTGTTGTTTATACAATTTTATATGTTAGAATGAAATAATGCGTACATTTCAATGCACTTCCATTTGTCTAGCATGTTTGTGTATATAGACAATATTAAATTTAGTCGTATAATCCAATGTCTTCCAAACGAGATGTTTCTTTTGATGTTATTTAACAACGAAGTCTTCCATTAAATATAACGGTTATATACCTTGATATTCTTGTATAAATTGACAATATTTATTTGAATATTTAAAATGAATTAGCATTTATTGTAGAAGTATTAATCAATTATTAAGAAGTTGTATGTAACAGTTAATGTGAGAATTAAAAAACGTGTTATTAAAAACATCAAGATTTTAAACTAACGGTCAAATTGCTTTTAAGTTTCATGTTATGATTAAATTTTTAGTTCAAGCTTGTTAATTTTTTACATTGTTTACATTACATTGTTGTAGATCAAAATATATAAATGTTTATGTTAATGATACTTATATTAATATAACAGATTTATTTGTTGGAAATTATTATTTGAAGTATTTATGTTTAGTGTCACTTTTAGTGTTGTGTAAGTTAAGATAAATATCCAATGTCTTCCAATACTAATTGAAATGTTGTTGATTATATTATAGTAATGCTAAATTATACAAGTTAATTAGAAGTTAGACAAGTAATATTGAAGAAAGGTGTACGATAAATAATTTTTGATGTATTTTCGATTAGGTATACAGATTGTAAACATGATAGGCTCCCAATAAGTTATACTTTTATAAATGTTTATTCAGTGAGTTTATATGTTTATTAATGAAATATTTTATATTATATTCAGAATGTTTTACAGTAATTTGAATATTTAATTCTAAACAATACGTCTGGATGGAATAAAAATAGATTGGATTGAATTAACAAAACAGATCTGAAGCTGAATATTATTCTGGATTGAAGTCGAGACTACAACCCATGAATTTAAAACTATGACATAGCTACATATGTTGAGGTATTACAACATAGATATTAGATACCTATCAAATGAAAATATGTGCATTGTGAGTAGGTACCTAACTTTAATAACGGCTTCTTCAAAGTAGAAAATAAATTGAGAGCAAATAGGTTTTCAATGATTGAAACGAAAAAGTAATGACGGTCCGTTATTAGTTGCAGAAAGTAAAAAACAGGTGCCAGATAGGAAAATGAAAGCAAAAATATTGAACGTAAAGAATATTGACGCAATAAAAAAAAACTATTTTAAAAATACCTACCTACACTGTTTAAGTAAAATACATATTATTATTGCACGAAATAAATCAGTATATGTTACAAACCAAGTGTTTAGTTATTGAAGAAAAACATATTAAGACAATAATTTTATCATGTCCATTTCTATTTACCATTAATTAAATTATGTCATTATTTAAATTTTATATAGAATAATTGATAAGTTATCAAATAATATATTTAACAAATAAAATTGTTGTCTGTATACCTAGTATAAAAACGGGCTTCCAAATGTTGAAGGTTTATAAAAATATACAAAAAAAATTACGCTTGTCTATACTTATCCTAATCGTTTAATTATGTTTATCCAATGCTATTATATATTTAGAAATGTATCCAACTGCAATAATGTTGTATAAATATAACTAGTTGATAAATACAATACGTGTATTGTGATGAAATGGATTCTAGGTGTGTATTTTAAAAATATAAAATGTTATTCGATTTGTATGTTTTATTTAAAAATCTATTAAACAAACATATGATAGCCTCCGTGGCATAGTTAGTTTGACGCCGGCTGTGAAACTAGAGCCGCGAGTTCGATCCCCGCAACAAGACAAAAGTTATAAAATACACCCAGCCGGCACGTACATAATCCTGACTCCACACTAAGATCGAGTCTTAGATCGTAGTTATCAGGAATTACGACTTTTCAATGTCACAACACCCAGACCCAAAACAAATGCCTGTGGATTACCTAAATATTTTACTCGGTGCGGGGATCGAACCCGCGGCCTCACGTTTCACAGCCGTCGTCTAACCAACTGCTACGATTGGACATCGCGAACACAATCGTCCCCCGGGGAGTCAGAAAATTGTAATAGGTAATTTAAAGGACTTAGGTCCCAGGACTCAAATAAATCCTAGTGACTTTGACCTTCCTATTTATTACCTTTAAATAATTAATTTCGCTCTAGGAAAAAAACAAGTGTGAGTCGTTAAAACAAATTGGCAATTTACCTAATTGTACACGTGACCCGCCGCCATTTTATTTCAATGTCCGCCATGTCGACAAAATGGATACTCGCATTCGGGTATGCGTGTTGCTCGTTGTATATTTTATATTATTTCAAATAACGGTAAGTCTCAGACCATTCATAATCTTAAAAGATTCGTTCAAATAATAAGTAACTATTAAAAAAACATAATACTTACCCAAACAGTAAATTTACATTGTTTTTTATTTAACCTCATTATTTTGCCACGCCACAGTATCCAAATTGTTTAATTGAACAAAAGGTGTTTGCAAAAAACTTCTCCCTTCTTTTTCGTCCTTAAATCCATTAAAAATTAATTATCCACAGACGCCATACAACATACGGAACCACCCATGTTGCCAAGAACCGAACGAGAATCTGACCCTGGCGATGATCATTGACGCGTTCGAAATATACGGGCACGACCCCACAGATAAGCTGGACAACCTGTGGCTCTACCAGAACGAGATGATGAGGGTTAAGACTGCTGAAGATCAAGTAAGATTGGGGAAACTTCGTATTGTTTCTACCGTCCTTTTTTATTTTTATTTTTATTGCGGTGAATGGCGAGGCGAGCTTGCCATTCGCCTGATGGTAAGCGATACGACCGCTCATGGACAGTAGAAAACCAAACAACACCATGAATTGCAAAGCATTGCTTGGCATTCCACTGCGCTCGCCATCCTGAGACATAAGGTGTTAAGTCTCATTATGTCCAGCAGTTACTCAGGCTACAATGTCCTTCAAACCGGAACACAACAGTGCATTTACACTGATGTTTGGCGGGAGAAATAGGCATTGCGGTGGTACCTACCCAAGCGGCCTCTCACATATGAGAGACCTACCACCAGGAAATTATTTATTTGTAAATCATTGCAACGTATCAGCGCTCCAGGTTTGAGCCCAACTACCATTCCATATCGTCTAAAATGACGTCCGGATTGTTTAACGCACACATTACCCGTGAAAGAAATCTTGTTGTGTAACATTACCCATTTCAATTCTTCTCACGAATTTTATAAGTATGTGAAATTGAACAGCCAGCATCCAATTCCCCATCCGTGTTAGACTATGACCTCCAAGGTGTAATGAATGTAGGGTTTTATTGTTTGCGAAAGTTTAATTTTAATCCCTTTTAAAAATATTTTACATTCGGAAAATTCAAAATTCTTAATTGTAAAACGTAGTCACGTAACTAATTCATTTATCTCGGTATTACCAACGAAATAAGAAAAATAAATCGATTGTAAAATACATTGGCAATTTTTACGTTCATCGTGAGACGAGATTGCCATGCTCCCACGTACGAATGCTGCCTACCCACGTAATCCCAATGTTTGTTCCAGTATCTGATCAACGAGCGAGTCCACATAGCAACAGATCACTTGGGCAGATTTATAAAGCTACACATTCAAGAATTGAAGGTACCAATAGAACTATTTAGATACTAAACAAAGATTTTTAGAATTTACTTGTTATTTATGGGATTGATTTATAAAATAAATAAACACACCCAACAGTAACATACATAGCTTGACCCCACACTAAGATCGAGTCTTGTGTAGAGGGTATCAAAAACTACGTTAGACTTTACCATCTCACAAACACCCAGACCCGAAACAAATACCCGTGGTTCACACAAACATTTGTCTCGGTGCGGGGATCGAACCCGCAACCTTGTGTCACAGCGTCTAACCAACTGCACCACGGAGGCTGCCAAAATATAAAATAAACGGTACTAACGGACTACGGATAATATTCACTTTCTTATGACTGCAGGTAAAAATAAACGGGATTTAATAATGTTTACTTTTTTACTGCAGGTAATGCTAATAACATTGGATGACGTCATAGACAACATGCTAACTATGTACGAGAATCATAATTCTATAGCCGCAGAACGGAAAGCTACATACACGGGCGGACCTGTACCCATGGAGTTTTACATAAGCCAAGGTAAGAATAAAACCTCGCCAATAAAATATATTGCTTCAATGGTAAAAGGAAAGGTTGTACGAAAATGCGGACCTGTACCTATAGAGTTTTACTATTAGCCAATTCATATTAGCCAAGGTAAGAATAAAACCTCGCCAATAAAATATATTACTTCAATGATAAAAGGAAAGAGCTTAAAAAAAATTGATGCCTAAGAGTTATTCACGAAAACTTTAGTTATATGAAAACTACTTTTCCGCATAGTCGTGAACTGAGGCAGAAATTATTTCTAAAACATAGAATACCCATCCTCAGCAATGGAACTTTATAGATAGTGGAGGCACGATAACAGTACCTAGGTAATGAAAATCGTATTATGCAATGTATCGCGTCAAAAGTTCGGCATAAATCTTTTAATTATAATCAACAGTTTATGCACAGAATATATTTTACGACTTAAATAATTATAGGGTAAATTATTCAAAATTTTCTCAGTATTTCTTTAAAACATTTTAAGAGGCAATAAACTCTTTATATTTATTCCTAATATTCGTTACAATATACTTCTTCACAGAGTTCTACTGTGGCAAGAACGTGTACATGTTTGTGTCAGAGCTATACAGCGACATCTACAACATGGGCAAGGGCCCTGCTCCCTACTGTAAGGACAGATCCTTCATATTCCTGGGTTTTCTGCACTTCCACGACGAACAAAAGTACTACCTACTCGACGACCCCAGTATCTCCTTCCCTACTGACAATTATTTGCATGGACTTGAGTGCCATGTCGGCATTTGTATATTTAGGTAAGGACGATAAAGCAACAAATAAAAATACATACATACATAAACTCACGCCTTTATCCCCGAAGGGGTAGGCAGAGACGCCACCAGGACACCCACGTTTCGCCTTGTATGTTCCGTCCCATGATGTGATAGGGGGCGAGCCTATCGCCATATCGGGCACAAATTCCTGACTCCGGGTTGATAATGAATAGAAAAATCCTATATCACTTTGCCCGACCCGGGACTCGAACCCAAGACCTCAGCTTTGTAGCCGTACCGTAATACAACTACGCCACCGAGGCAGCCAGGCCGAAATAAAAATAAATGTGTAATATACATATATGACTGCCTCGGTGGCGCAGTTGTACTACGGTATCATTGCAAAGCTGAGGTGTCGGGCTCAAATCCCGGGTCGAGCAAAGTTATATTGGATTTATCTATTCATTATAATCAGCCCGGAGTCAGGAATTTGTGCCCAATATAGGGATAGTCTCGCCCCTATTCCAACGGGCATCGTGGGACGGAAAATAAATAATATATTTATGAAACAATTAAGTAACCTACAAGCGAAGTATCCGACGTCCACCTACATGCAGGATGGACGGTCAGAATAAGTTTGCAGGAAATGGTTGGATGCAAACCGCTTCCGACCAGTCACACTGGATTTCCTTGATATTTTTCAAGGATATCCAGTGTTCCCATATTGCATTAATAAAATTACATTTAAAAAGATATTAAGAGATAAGGGTAATATTAAAAACATAGATACCTACATAGACAAACTCCCGCCTTTTTCCGTCCCACGGTGTAATAGGGGGCGAGCCTATCGCTATATTAGGCACAAATTCCTGACTACGGGCTGATAATGAATAGAAAAATCCTATATCACTTTGCCCGACTCGTGATTCGAACTCAAGACCTCAGCTTTGGAATCGCACCGTAGTACCCCTACGCCACCGAGGCAGTCCCTACGCCACCGAGACAGTTGAACCTTATTTTAAATTTCAGCCACACCCGTAATATAATCTCCTCTCTTTTGAGTGTACGTAAAGAATTCAAATTGCCTTCAGCTGTCAGGTTACCCAAAGAAATTTCCATTTAAAATCCCTGCCTGGACTCACAAATATATCGTTCTTTATCAAGGTTTCCATTTAAGAAGATCCTTCAGAGAGAGCGTGACGTCACCACGTTACCCAAGGCTATCGTCAAGTGCGGCCTGGTGATGTACAAGCTGCCTCCCCTCACTGCCGCGTCATGCATCATCACCTCAGGGTCTTTCATACTGGACTTCAACATCCAGGGCCTAAGATATAGGCATTATGATTACTTGTTGGTAAGTTTCATAGATGGATGGATTCTTTGTATTAGTATAAACGGTCATGAAGATACAGCTTTGCGTGTGAATAGCTCAGGTTTGAGAATTCCTGACGATTTTACTAATTTCGTAAGGTATTTAACATACGAGTGTTTAAATTGGAGTTTTAATGTTAGCTGGAAATGTGCCTATTATTTTACAATATTTTTTTATTGCTGTGAATGGCGAGACAAGCATGCCATTCACCGGATGGTAAGCGATACGACCACTCATGAACAGTAGGAAAACAAAACAACATCATGAATTAAAGAGCAATGCTTGGCATTTCACTACGCTCGCCATCCTGACACACAAGATGTTAAGTCTCTATATGTCCAGTAATTACTCTGGCTACAATGTCCTTCAAACCGGAACACAACAGTGCATTTACACTGCTGTGTGGCGGGAGAAAAAAACATTACGGTGGTACCTACCCAGGTGGTCTCCCACATATAAGAGACCTACCACCAGTATATCTACCAATATGATAAAAATAATATCTGAAGAAATAAACACAAAAGTTAATTACTGATAGCAATCGAAGTAAATCTAACTCGGAGGATGTTTCAGACGATACCAAACGGGAACACGTATTACACGAAGGAGCGCCATTCTCCTTTGATCTGTGATCATTACGTCTGCGAGTGGAACTACACCAACCATTATGGAGGTAACGCAACCAATTTTTTCCAAGTGTTATCGACAGTAACATATTTATTTTGAAAATACTCAACAATTGTTGCAAAAATTACTGGACCAGAGTTGTAAGAAATCCCTGTAAGTAATTAATATTTTATGAAGAAAAATAATACATACATACGAACATACATACATAAACTCACGCCTTTATCCCCGAAGGGGTAGGCAGAGGCGCCACCAGGACACCCACATTTCGTCCCACGATGTGATAGGGGGCGAGCCTATCGCCATATCGGGCACAAAATCCTGACTCCGGGCTGATAATGAATAGAAAAATCGAAAATCACTTTGCCCGACCCGGATCTCGAACCCGAGACCTCAGCTTTGTAACCGTACCGTAATACAACTACGCCACCGAGGCAATCTAGTCAAGAAAAATAATATGTTGGTTTAATAAAAATCATTTAAGTATTATTTCTAATTAATATTATGTGCTATGTCCAGGACCATTTTTAATACCGGGCGATCCAGGCACGGGAATCGATCCAGTGCCGCCGTACATCGAACCCACACCAAAGCCAGATGAACCCGACGATGATGACAACATCACTGTGCCTTGCAAGTATTTTGAATATTCTTGAAAACGATCCATCCATCAGTCTATCTAGTCGTCTTTTGTTTTATAAACTTCACATATCCTTAAGCTCCTTTTACACGGGGAGAGTTTCTCGCCTCGAGGGAAGACTTTCGAAGGGATATGAAAAAGTTGCGTTGTGTAAACGTTTCTCAGAACACAATAAACTATGGTTATGGTTATGTCAGGCGATATTGGCATACGATTCTCGCCACAAGAGATTCCGTGTGAATGACGCTTTAAGATTTTGTGGTAATTGTGGCCTTTTATTATTTATGATGCCACAACTTGAACTTAAAAGCGTATTCGCCGTCTACGTTAAAAGTAGAATATTAAAATATTTCATTTCAGTTTTTTTTTTAGTTCTTTAAAGGTATCTTGATTTTGAAATTATTTACGATTTTAAAAATCTTCTCAATGTCATTGGATTTACGTATCTATCTATGAATATCTAATTATCTAATGGACGAGAATTCAGCCGTAAAAAAGACGACAGATTCGATTCCCGTATCGAAACAAATTTTATCTTATCATTTATCTTGGAGAGGTGTTAGTTGTGATTGAGAAATACCGAATTAGTTTTTGTTGCTCATAATAAGTCTGAACTTTAAGTACCTAACTATTGGATGTATAATTTCAGACATATTGGACGGCTGTCTGTTCATGTACCCACCTAACTACGGCTCCATCGCCGGCAAGAGCTACTTGGACTCCGTCGACTTGCATGACGACAGATTTACTTGCAACGCTGCTGGAGGCAACAAGGTGCATTTTCGCTAATTTATCAAACACTACCATACATTTGGTGGTGGTAGGTCTCATGTGAGAGGCCGCCTGGGTAGGTACCACCGCAATGTCTATTTCTCCCGCCACACAGCAGTGTAAATGCACTGTTGTGTACCGGTTTGGACATTGTAGCCAGAGTAGGTACCCACTGGACTTAATGAGACTTATCATCTTATGTCTCAGGATGGCGAGCGCAGTGGAATGCCAAAGATAACTTTGTAATTCATGGTGTTTGGTTTTGCTACTTTCCATGAGCAGTCATATCGCTTACTATCTTACGAATAGCATGTTCGTCTCGCCATCCACCGCAATAAAAATTGAACATTTGCATCATCTGCGCTTGAAGTCTGCCCTAACTTCCTTTGACGGATTATTCCACTACATCTCTCTTTAAACAAAGATTTAAATAAATGCACAACACATAACATCAAGCACATTACTATATTTTTATCGTACCAGTATAAAAAAGACTAAAAGAAAAGACAGAGTTACTTTACCATTTATAATAGCATATAATACGGATTATCCATAAAAGTTGTCTTTTTCAATTAATAACACTAAGTTCCTTCCAGGGTCTATATTGGTACCCACAATGGATGGGCGGGATGCCCCACCCCTCGATGACGGATGACCATGACGGCTTTGAACCGCCCGGGCCTTACTACCCGCACCAAAAAGGATACGACATGGACGAAACGGAAGATTAGCGTACATTCAATAATAATTTATAGCGATTAAATAGTTTCTCAACTGTTTTGTGATTTTATATTTTGTATTTTGTCGAAATATATTTTCCATAAAGATAGTAAATCGGCCGTACAGTACAGAGATCTTCATAATTTACGTGGGACTTGAAGAGAATCTAATCAAAATGTAACGAAAACTGCGATGATAAGTTTATGACTAGACCAACTCCTATTACGATGCTGTCATATAAGTAACATTAAATTTAAATGACAATAATCATTGCTCTTTAGAATAAAATAACATTTAACAAGACAATTTATTTATAAAACAATCAGATATAACTCTCCAAAAACCGACGCTCGATCTTGCTACCACGAGGCAGCACAAAGAAAGCAGGCGTGCCCGCTTTCAGCTCAAAATACTTCAACAACAACAAGTCTCCTAGATTCTTCGACGGATCCACTATATGTGGCATCTTATCCAAGCCTTCAAAATACACATTGATGGTCTTACAACTGTATTTATTCTCTTCGTCCCAGGGTGCTGGGAATAGCTGTTCCAACTGGTTCAATAATGGGACGTTCTCCGGGCAAGCTCTGATGAAATCTGTCATTTGATATTCTGGGTATAGAAGGAGGATAGGCCATTTTAATATTCCATCTTCGATATGCACTATGGCGTCTTGAGCCCCTGGTAGGCTTGGCTCAAGCTTTGATAAGTCTATGTCATCCTCGTCGTCACAATTGGACAGCTTTATACCACGTTCTATGATCGCTTTGATGACCGTGTCTTTTTGTTCCTCGTTCATGGCGTTGAGTCGGGCTTGTTTCCTTTGGTCACGTTCCTGAAAGAAGATTACTTAGATTAAAGAAGATTACCTCGGTGACGTAGTTGTATTACGGTATGGTTACAAAGCTGAAGTCTCGGGTTCGAGTCCCGGGTCGGGCAAAGTGATATTGGATTTTTGTATGCATTATCAGCCCGGAGTCAGGAATTTGTACCCGATATGGCGATGGGCTCGCCCCCTATCACATCGTGGGACGTAACATACAAGGCGAAATGTGGGTGTCCTGGTGGCGCCTCTGCCTACCCTTTCGGGAATAAAGGCGTGAGTTTATGTATGTATGTATGTACATATTTTACACATATTCGAAAAGGAATGTTAAACAACCAATCCTCATTGTCATTATGGCGTAACGAAACTTTCCTGTCAATCATATTATGCCAACCACTGATCTGTGGTTAAGAGGGGTTAAGTATTCCGCACCGGCATTCTCTGTCCCTTGTAAGAGATGTCCTTAAGGATCATCGAAGTCGCTAGGCATACTGAGAGGGCGAAGCGCCTTTTACCGACGATAGATATAGTCCTCTTATCTGTCGTGGACGCCCATTACACCGTAAACAGGCGATCAAACAAATAGTAAGTGTAATAGTATTTTTTTTTTTGCCCTATTTTTATCATTCAAGCTTTATTGTAAAAGTACACTTAAGACTGCCCTATGTTTTTCCTTCTCTTTTGTCCATCCCATGGTAGTCGGTAAGAGATTGCCTCGAGCGATACGACCGCCATTTGTACTTTAATATTAAATATTCGTTTAGTTATTAAGATTTATTTAGTGTACAAAAATAATAAAATAAATAAATAAGTATCCATAAACCCCAATCAGAAGATTGAGTATGGTGAAGGGGGTTACACAAAATATGGAGGTGCTTCTCACGCTGGAATATGTAGTGTCATCAATGCCACATAGCTGCTACCATTATGATTTCAACATGTATACCGTGGGATCATTAAGGAACTAGCCTGGCTGTATCCGCAAACTACTACAACATACTATGGAGCACCATTAATAAAGAAATAATGAAATGTCACTCACCATAAGCATTTTCTTCTTCTTAGCAGTATTCAGCAGCTCAGTAACTTCCTTATCACTAGTTCCTTCTAGCAATTTCTGGCAGTGTTCGACACATGTGTCGTACTTTGCCACCTCAAGTGCGGCCTTGGCTGCCCGAAGCCTGGCTTTACTGTGCTCAGGGTTGAACGAGAGAGCTTTCTCACTATCGTACAATGCAGATCTATAGTTTTTTAAATGCCAATGTGCGGCAGCCCTGTTGTTGTACAGACTTGCATTCATATCTGCATTATTGCACTTTTGTTTGATGCCTTCTGTGTATCTGGAAGGTACAACAATATTTATTAGTGATAACAGGATATTTTAACAGCATAGATAGCAATGGTACAAAATAATGTTGAGTTCGGTTCTTATTTCTTTGGTTTTGGCGGTATTGCCATACCCCAATTCTGCCATTGTTACATACTTAATACCCAAACAGAATTTTAGTAATATACATGAAATAAATGAGATGAACTTCATAACCATTATGATTATGTAAAAATATTGTATGCTTTAGCCAAAGTAATATTAGATGGTTTTGTGGGAAAAAAATATGGTAATTGTATTCCAATGCAAAACCACAACCTACAACATCTAGTATAAATGGCAACTAAATAACAAAAGTAGGCAAAACCTGGTATGCAAAAAGAATTATATCCAATATGTATGAATATAACATAAAATTGATACTTAATAGTATTTAATTTCTAAGGTCTAGTTTATTTGTATTGTCATAATTTTATTGCTCAAAAACTAAAAATATTTACCCTAAAATAGCTAATCTGTAATTCTTATGCTTAAAGTTAAAGTTTCCATCCTCTTTATAATTAGTAGCAAGTTCCAGTGGTGTATTTTCATCAGGGTCATATTTGAGCTTCGCAAGACCTTCAGCCAACGGAGACAGCTCTCCGTTCTCCGGAGTTGTCTTCATGAAAAATGGGTGCTTGTCCATTTCTTCCTGAAAACATAATATTTGAAATAACATAGTTATTTTCTAGATTTTATGACATTTCTTACATACAATGATTATAATATATTGTACACACCTCCCATTTGTCTTCAGCCCATCCTTCAGTATATCTTTTCCTTTCCAAACTATTTATAAAGTCGTCTAACTCCTTGTCCAGCTTTTCACACAGTGCTAGTCTCTCCGCATCGGTCATAGGCTTTTTAGGGTCTTTTTCAATTTCTTCAGCCATTGTTGATAGTATATTTGTTTAAAAGTAACAATATACGTGTTTCTTTAAAAATTTAATTGATTTTATGTACAAACTACAAAAATATTTTTTCTATAGGCCAATTAAAAATATAACCTCAAAAATTGACGTTTCTTAATATTTTTTTAAACGTTCTAGTCTAAGGAACTATAAAACACAGAACCATAGGATGAACTCTAAGGTTTGATAATGAAAGATTCACATAATATTATATATTGAGCAAACATTTAACAGAAATCAAATTATATTTTTATTATTAGCATAAAATCCCCTTCTGATATTTTTCAATATATTCACATTTACGACATTCACGCGTTTTGAAATATTCTGGGTATTGGGCTTTTTCCAATGGATGCCAATAGTCAAGGATCCAATCGGGTACAACTGGCACTCGTTCGTATGCTACACCGCCAGCGATACCAATGGATCTAGCAACTGAAACAATAAATGCGATTTTTTTTACAATTGCGATAGCAAACATACACCAGACTTGAAAATACTTCAAGTTAATCTTTGATCGTGACGAAAATCAATTAAAACTCTACACAAAACTTAATCGTCCGAAATTAATAAAATAACTTCAACTAGATATCTATCTCCAAAGTAGACCAATAATTGGGTCAACGATTTGTCGCCACGCCCATATTTAACTTATCCTTCGTTGTTTTATTTTCGGGATATATACCCTAGATAACAATTAAAATTGCATTATTTCGGCCATTAGAAGACTGAAGAGATTTCACAAATACTTTCTAAAGAAATAGATGTAGATAGAAGAATATTACAAAGCTGTTATTAAAGATTTTCTTACATTTCCCCAGCGGTAATGGGTGCTGCATCGTAAATAGATCATGTTCCCCAACCCACAGGAGACGACGTTGCTCTTTGGGCTCGCAGACGCAGCGATTTTTGTCAAACTCACTACGCAAAATGACTTGATGGTAACGAACTACAAATCTGAAAAACATTACCAATTCATCTCGCATATAAGACGGTGATTGCGCCGTTGTACTACGAGTAGTACGATGATGACGCCGAGGTCTCGGACTCGAATCCTAGACATTGCAAAGTAATATTGGATCTTTTTATTCATTATAAGCCCGGAGTTAGATATTTGTACCCGATATTGCGATAGGCTTGCCCCCTATTACACCGTGGAACGGAACACACAAGGCAAAATGTGAGAGACCTGGTTGCTACCAGGTTGCATCTCTGCCTTCCCCTTCTGGGAAACGAGCGTGAGTTTATGTATGTATAAAAAAATTAAAAAGTCTGTAAGGTAATACAATCAAACCTTAGACCAACACGAAAACCAAATCAGTCCCGTCAAATAAGTGATGATATTTATCAAGATCTTGTTAGATAAATGTAAAAGATTCTAAGTTAATGTGTATTAAAAAAAGTTATATGTATCTCAAATTAGGTATTCACTGTAGTAACATGGGTTTATTTTAAAATGTAAATAGATACCTTGCAACGTGATAAGCTTCAAGTGCTCTCATGGCTTTTTTGTAAAGCGTGCATACTTTTTGAGAATGTGTCCTCAATTCAGGGCAGAACGCCATTTCAAACAATACAATTTAAGTTTAATAATTAAACGTAATTTTTCAAATAAAAGATTTTATACATCAAGTTGTCAAGTAGAAGAGTAATTATTTCAAATTGAGATTTTTATTTTTCAATTTTAGTAGTTGACGTAACGATTGAAACGTCAGAACGTCTGAAAATATTTTATAATATAAATTATATTAAAAAAAAATACATATTTTATTAAGCCATTGTAATAACGATTTTGTTGAATAAATATTTATTGAAAATAAGATCAAAGTAGACTTGCTGTAAACTTGCTGCAAACTGCATACGGAACGTTATTGTCAATGTCAAATTGTTTGGTTTCAAAATAGTTTTATTTTCATCGGTTCTTTTTCATAAAAATACATTACTAAACATTAACATATTTTAAGACTCAAAACAAAAACCGGTCCTATTTTTCACGTATTACATCAAAGACCAAACTTAATTCACCAAGGAACCAAGTGTAATACAATACACCTTCGACATTTAAATGTGAAAAAAGTTAAAGTATGTCCGACGCGTGGGAAGAGATTCAAGCGGTGAAAAGTAAGAGAAAGAGCTTCCGAGAGAAGCTTGAAAAGCGCAAAAAGGAGCGGCAGAACATCCTCAATGCTGGGTTAGGTAGCGGAGAGAAGTCTGAGGGCTCCCCTGGTGGGGGGAAGGAACGCTCTATCGGCAGTCCGGCGTCTGGCAAAAATGATGGTAAATAACTTGAAGTAGTTGCAGATTTATTTCATACTGATCCCATTCAGTGCCTACAATAGGTCTGAAAAGTGCAGTGTAGCCCAAATTACAATTATTCTGCTTGAAACTATATATAAGCAAGTTGGAATCCTCGGAGGACTAATGTGTTCATATTCTTCCAGCATCAGCCCAAGATAAACCAAAAACAATAGTCCCTCCAGCATCACTAGAGGTTCGTCTGCTACAAGTGCTATCAGACATGCAGCTTCAACTGCCAGCTACAGCAAGTGCATTGCTGCCAGGGCTCGGAGATGTGGATGCTGGAATTGTTGCGAATCTGCTACAGAAGTTTGCCACACAGAAGTTAATTGTGTAAGTTATTAATTTTTTTAATAAGTGTACCTAAAAGAAACCATTATTTTTCTATTATGTTGTTATTTTATATTTACGTAGCAAACAGAATACTTGGACCTAAAATCAATAAAAATCAATACCTTTGTATAGGTTGTTTATTTACATTGATGAATATCTTCATAGCTAATAAAAAAATTGAAACTGTTGCTATGGTTAAATTTATACAAAATGTTTGAAATGTATTTGAAGTTTATAGATTTTAATTACACCACCTGTCAGAAAACAATGCTTATTACTTAAAAGTTTATCTTATATTAATCCTTCAGGATAAGGGAGCGTACAGAGAGCACAACAGACGCCAATGTAGAGGTAGTCAGTGCGGAGTCAGTGAGACTGGCAGCAGTACTCGCAGCCCTCATGGAGGAGCAGTCTTCCAACAATAACAAGAGGAAAGGTGACAATTTACACATTATATAGAAATATACACAACTTGATTAATTTTTGGGTGAGGTAATACACAAAAAAGTTAATAAAACAAAAAAGGTTTGATTTAATTACTAAAAAAATGAAAGCTTATGCAAGGTTTTATCTTTTCAATCATAGATGTTTGATAATTCTTCTTTTCTAAAGGTGAAAGTCCAGCAGAAGATAGCACTAACGCTAAAGTAGCAAAAGCTTCTACAGAAGAAAAGAAAACTGGCAAAAATGACACTGACTTAATGGTGAGTAATCTCATTTAAATAAGTTTCATATTCTTTTAATTACTTCTGAGTTTTTTCATACATTATTCTCTTGTCGACAGTCTCTACTAGCAATGCCTTCAAGTAGAGAAAAAGCTGTGAAGAGGGTAGGTGAAGAGATCTTGGACTTGCTCAGTAAACCTACTGCCAAGGAGAAATCATTGGCTGACAAATTCAAGAGCCAAGGAGGTATGTGTTTAAATTTAAAATATGTATTAACTGACATTGAATATTTCTTACAGATGTGTGAAGTATGGTTGATAGATGTCTTTTAATAACATTCCATTAAGTCAACAAACATAAGAAAATTTTTAAAATGTTTTAACTCCAAAAGTCACATTAGAGCTGGACCCTCGAGGTCGGGCAACAGCTAGATACCTCACCTGCCGCGCGAACCAGCTTCGCCTTCAGCTGAGTGAAGTGGGCGCAGAAGTTCCACAGGCTGTCTATGATAGTTAAGGCGTTCTAGGTTGTAATATAAATTTTATTATAATATAATTCCCCCGCAGGTGCACAAGTGATGGAGTTCTGTCCGCACGGCACGCGCGCGGAGTGCGTGCGCGCACACAAGGCCGCCGCGCCCGCCGACCACTACTGCTGCAAGAAGCTGCACTTCAAGAAGATCATACAACCGCACACCGACGAGGCGCTCGGCGACTGCTCCTTCCTCAACACCTGCTTCCATATGGACAGCTGCAAGTCAGTACTTGATATTTAACTAATGTATTGTTATGTATGCACAGGCAGTACGCATAGGCTGTATGCATAGGCTGTATGTAGGCTGTATGCATAGGCCGTATGTAGGCTGTATGCGGCTGCGCCCGCGCCTCTGATTTGTCTATTAAAAGAGTTGGACGCTTGCGTTTCACTTGTGTCCGTACCGTACTAACATGTATACAATACATTCGCCGACCACTACTGCTGCAAGACATCAACCAAATCAAAAACATTCAGCTTAAAGTTGTACGCAATCTATGTGTTCTATGCGCCGCCCGCCGACTGCGGTATGAGTAAGAGTGTGTCCGCATGTAAATTTCATTGACACGCCAAAAAAATGTGTACAATAAACCGTTTCTTGTTCATAAATGTGTCTGTCTAAACATAAAACTTTTTAAAATATTTGACTCCTACTAAATACAGTCGATTAAAAGCAGATATATTTTCGTTACAGGTACGTTCATTACGAAGTTGACAACACTGACCCAAACGCAAGCGCCAGTAAGGCACCGGAACCATCGCCTAAGACAGCGGTGCAGAATGGTAACATTTCTAATCATAATTGCTGTATAAATCTTTGATTATCTAGTATTTTATATAGTAATCATATATCGTATTTCCTTATCAAAACGTAGAGATCGTTTCCGAAAAATGATTATGAAGTAGTGACAAGTATATAAATTAGAAAAGGGAAAATATTACTTTTAAAGCTGGCAACACCAACGTTTACTTTGGTGTTGTAGATGTTAATAGGTGGCTGACCACTTCAGATACTCATTTACATTCAGATAAAAAAATAAAATAAATAGTTATTAATGAAAAACAAATTCTTTATTCAGGTGCGGCAACGGTGGTACCGAAACCCGACGGCGTTTTGACACTCACGCCTCCACAATGGATACAGTGTGACCTCAGATATTTGGACATGACCTTCTTAGGTGAGTCTTTAGCATCCACTTTTGCTACTTACCTGATTAATTTCCAAAGGAACACTTTTACGATTTAAAATGGTAAGATCTAGACTCCTCTTTCATTCCGATCCGTCCTCTATACATACCTTCTGTGTTCAAGTTTGTATTTTTTTTCCAATAATAAACAATTAATTTGACACAAAAAGATAAAAAATATATGCCTAAATGGAGAAACTTCTTATAATGTTGAGAGGTATTCTACATTTGTGTATTATGCTGACCTTTTATATTTTGGAAATTGTACTAAATAAAAATTATAATTACATTATAGTATATTTATATTATTTATTACGTCTGTGTCTGTAGTAAATCATAATGATCTTACAGAGATTGGAGTGTGTACTGTGTAATGTATGAATGACATTTATGTCAGTCTCAATTATTTTAATAAATAATTTATCGTGATATTCCTGGAGTTCTAGACCGGGAATATCACAGAGTGGTGGTCAGTAGTCCAAGCCTAGTTAAACTCACAGTTGTAACTTGTAGTTGAGTCCCATGCTCGGCAGTGATTATGGGCTGATACAGAACAGGACAGGTACAAAGAGATGTTTTGTCGTGCAATGTGCAGGTAAGTTCGCAGTGATAATGGCGGACCCGCCGTGGGACATCCACATGGAGCTGCCTTACGGCACCATGTCCGACGACGAGATGCGCTGCCTCGGCGTGCCGCAGCTGCAGGACAGCGGACTTATCTTCCTGTGGGTTACTGGCAGGTCAGGATACTAACATTACATTTTTTTCCCTAATAACCCCTAGAATATGAATAATCTCGAAAGAAATTCAACAGTATATTTTTGTATTAAAAATGGAAATTAAATTTTCCCTTTTATATTTTGGTATGAAAATAAGTTTGATGAAGTCTGAGTGACTGTAGTTATATCTTTACCTACCCCTGCGAGGATGCAGTTGTATGTTTGTAATATTTTTTATAAATTTTCCCTAAAACTCGGTTAATATGCATTAAGCTGGTATCATTTGCAAATCGTTACATCGTTTTTTCCATGAAACTAAGATCATTTACTCTGACATCAATGTCGAAATCGCTCTAAATAATTAAGCTACATATATATTTTGACTTTGAGCGGTTGTATTTGGTATCTAAAATAAATTCCTATTTTGTTGTTGTCAGATCTTTTGTGCCCTGAAGGACATATTTATAGAAATAAATTCCAAGCTACTATGTTTCTGTATTTTTCTTCAGAGCCATGGAGCTAGGGCGGGAATGTCTGAAGCTGTGGGGGTATGAGCGGGTAGACGAATTAATTTGGGTGAAAACGAACCAGCTGCAACGGATCATACGGACGGGCCGCACGGGACACTGGCTCAACCACGGCAAAGAGCACTGTCTCGTACGTAACACTGTATTTTTTAAATCTACCCTACTTCTCGGGTACTTTAAATTTGAAGGCTGGCAACTCAGACTAATAAATTCAGGCGAAATTGTGGTTTTTTTTTTTTTAAGTTTTCCCGCCAAACAGCAGTTTAAATGCACTGTTGTGTTCCGGTTTGAAAGACATTGTAGCCACAACTACTGGAAATATTGAGACTTAACATCTTATGTCTCAGGATGGTAAGCGCAGTGGAATACCAAGCATTGCCTTGTTATTCATAGTATTGTTTGGTTTTCTGCTGTCCATGTGCGGTCGTATCGCTTACCATCAGGTGAAAGGCATGCTCGCCTCGCCATACCTCGAAATAAAAAAAGTGGATTATAAAAGCGAGGGTAACAGTTAATGTTAACAAACAAGGGAACTTGTCTGAATCAATTTGCTTTTATGCATTTTTTTAACCTATATTTAATATCAGTTTCAAAAACTGAACTTTCAACAACTTCCTGACTTAAATCCTCTACTGAACCGCATCAGTCATAATACAAGAGTAATTATTTCCAACAGGTGGGCATGAAGGGTAACCCTGAGAATTTGAACCGAGGTCTGGACTGCGATGTTATTGTTGCCGAAGTGCGTGCTACGTCACATAAACCAGACGAAATATACGGCATTATTGGTAAGTCACATTATGATTTAAAGATTTTCTTGTATGTGGGGTCATTGACCATTTAAAAAAAAATCTCTAATCCCAGATATCCCAGATTTATGTATGGTCACTGCAAATTGACTTTACAGCCATGTTGCAGAATGATTGTACTTATAATAGATGAAATAATAAATAATTTTAAACAAATTTGCCTTGTTGTGTAATTTTTTTTTTTAGAACGACTGAGTCCTGGCACGAGGAAAATCGAATTATTTGGAAGACCTCACAATGTACAGCCTAACTGGTGAGTCAGTTTTAATAACGAAGCTATACCATCACTATTTTAATCCTGACTAAAATCACATCTGATTATTATACAGGGTATATTCAGACTGCGACCGAAAACGAAGCCAGGTAGAAGTATTAGTGACTTCAGACACAATGCAAGTAAAATATCGCAATAAAAGTGGCAATTTTTTATCGTAGTATTTGGGTGGTAAAACATAGTTTTCCTAAAATAATAATGTACATATTTTTATTTGTAAATATGCAACGTTACGTAAGGGTTAAAATTATTATTTTAGCCAAAACTAGGTATTTACCATTCAAAAACGTATTTAAAAAAAATGTCGCTTATTTGACGTAATTGCATTGTGTCTATAATGACTAAAACCGCCTAGCTTCGTTTACGGTCGCAGTATATTTTTATATCTTTTTTTTATGGGCCTTAGTCACTTGGTCGCAGTCTTGATATGCCCTGTATAAGTAAGTATATACATGAGTTTTGAATTGTGTTCTGTTCTCTAGGATAACGTTAGGTAACCAAGTGGACGGAGTGCGTCTAGTGGACACGGACCTTATAGCCGCGTTCAAGAAGCGCTACCCCGACGGCAACTGCATGGCGCCCCCGCCCCCCGACCCCGGCCTCGCCTAGGAACAACTTTAATATCGCACGCTTAGTTCCTTCTAAGGAGGCCATTATTATAGGGTTTGTCCAAGGGTATCTAGGGTAAAATGTTAGAAGCAGCCTGAGTAAATTTAAAATTAGTCTTGTCTGAGTAAGACCCGAATAATCACTCAGCATCTAATTCCATTTTGTCCGTTGAAAATCTGCAAGAACAGTGACGTAATACTTGTTGCGTTACCTTTTTCTGTAACCCTATCAAGTACTTTATTTGCAAGGTTTCTAACTTGCTCATTTTTTTATTTGATTATACCAAAGTCATTTTTGACTGTGGTGTATATTTTTGTATAATAAAAAAATGAGTTAGGTGTCCTTTTGTAATACGTTATATGCTTCTTGCCGTCAAACCTTTAAATTCGCTCACTTGAATTATGACTAACTAAGCGTGCAATGTGATGACTCGGACTTATCCTACAATTGGAAAAGTCCAGAAGATATAAATATGTATTTATAAGAAAAGTATTATTTTATGGTTTGGTAACACGTGGTCTACCTTACTGAATTTCATTGAGAAGTTATTTTTCTACTGTTACTCACTACAGTACGCTCGATTTTGCCCTTATGTGATCGCAGTGAAATTTTATGTAGCTTAATAAAATCTTATGCGAGCCAATAAGTATGCCAGTTTCCACAGTTTCGGCATCAGACACAGTTCTAATGCAAAACCAATAAAATTCAGATTCGATTTTATACTATAATTAGTAAAAATGTAGTCGATTTTACAGCGACTCAAAAATACTGACATATCTATTTTACATACGTTTTGTGTCAGTCTGTGAATTTAATTTTTCACTACGAGTCTCCACAACACTGCCATTCTTTTTAATTTTCGTCTGAAAATAAACACCCACATACGTAATACAATTGTTCGGGAGACCTTAAAAAATTATTAACTGCCCTTAAGTTAAAGTATTGACCAATATTAATCTAAGCAAATGTTATGACAGTGCAATGTCCAATTGTTATATAAACTGATCAATTACTGTAAATATTGTGTAAATAAAACATTTTTAACAAACAATACGCTTTATTTTACCACCAACTATAACACTTAAAATTTCATTATTACAAAATATCTAGTAAAAGCTCGGGGATTGGCCGTGCCTCCTTCCTTTGGGGGATAGCGGGCGGTTGGGACTGAAAAAGGTCTTCGGTATTGGTGTTGATTTGTCCCGCGGATGACTGGAAGAATGGAAATCAATTTAGTAAAATTCAAGCATATAAAATTGTGGTCTGAAGTTGCTTACGAATGGTGTGACAGCTATTATTTTTGGAAGGTGAGGGGAGGATTAAAGGACGGGAAAGACGACTATGTTCCCTACAACATTCGACTGGAATTTTCTTGCAACTAAACGGTACGGTATAATGGACGTCCACTGAGCCCCATAAGTTAAACAAATAATAATAATAAATACACCCAACAGTCACATACATAGTCCTGACCCCACTAAGATCTAGCCTTGTGTCGTGGGTATCGGGAACTACGAGAGACTTTTCGGTCTCACAAACACGGAACAAATACCTGTGGATCACACAAATATTAGTTTCGGGGCGGGAATCGAAACCACAACCTCACGTTTCACAGCCGGCGTCTGACCAACTGCGCCATTAAGGTTGTCACAATACTTATTCATAGACTAGGGCCTAAAATGTTTTTTAGATTTATTTTATTCTAGAATTAGAGTAATAGAATGCGAATGTATCATACATCATGTCTGTGGGAGTGTACGTGAGAGTCTTGCTCGGCGCGACGGCTCTCGAAGGAAGAGTTCTTATGCTTGTCTTCTCAACTGTACCACTGTAGATAACACAAAGGCGAAATAGTTTACTACTGATAAAGAGTTCGGGAACTGTTTTCGGAAAACAGAAACTGAATTGACAGATTAAGTTAGTTGTATAGACATATTGTGTATGTATGTATGTATATGCATGAATACTATTGTATATTGAGTGTATAATTGTTTAGGTATATATTTTTAAGTCTGTATATTTGTTTTTAAATGTTTATATTTTATTTTTTTCGTTTCCATCTTAATTTTACATAAACCTGCTTTGCTCCATTTCTGCTTTACCCAAAGGTAGACTGTAACAGAATGCCTCTGGCATTAAGTCCGCCTGTATACATTTTAGTATATAAAGCAAATAAAATAAATGTATTGTATTGTATACTTAATTGGTTTTGAGCAGGCCGACAAAACTGTATCGACCGATGTGAGTCAACAATCTCACGTTTTCTGGATACCCTATTTGTTTTGCTCTGCACTTACCATCAGGAGCATTGTAGTCACTTTATCGTACCAGTATAAAGAATTCTTATCATTAACATCTAACTATTGGACAAATATGCATTAGTTCAATGTTTACCTGGGCTTATCTTGGAACACAGGCTTTTCAGGGTACAGAGTCTCACGCAATCTTCTTTGAAACTGAGACATGGAATGACAAAGCATTTTTTTAAAATATGGATTCCTATGCATCTCCTGATATATACAATCAACTTTAGCTTATAATCGGCTTAAAAAAATATCAGGTTGTCATAAGACATACTAAATATAGCGAAAAATCAATTACTTGTCAATGATTATAATAAAAGCAAAAAATATGTTCCGTATTGCTTAGTTAGGAAATTTGAAGTTATTAAAAAAACATTCAGAAACAACTTTCTGAATATATTATGGTTCATCAACCTACCTTAATACTGTTCAGCAGATCTCCCTGAGTAGCCAATGGGCGTTCATCAGAGCGCACGCTAGGCGCCCGTTTGGGTTGCGGAGCGTCGCGTCGGGCGCCCAACGACGCCGCACCGACGGAAGCGGCCCCTATAGACCCGTCGCGGGGCGCAGTCACTGCCATAGTGGGTTCTCCGATTATTTCACAGAATGTATACAGGGTGAGTTTTCCAAGTGGGTGTGGATGACCAAATCCTAAACTATGAGGAATAGCGAAAAATACTGAAAGAAGTCACGAGCCCGATTTTGATGAAAACTAAATGTCTAGTAGAGATTTGTATATACTTACCAGAAAATATTACAAAAGTAATTCATAGAAACGATTTATTTGTGTAAGATTACTTAATTATTACATAAACTCATACAATAATTCAGAATTTAAATTAGCATTTCATTGACACTAAAAATAAAATTAAACATCAGATTATAACAAAACAATTTATTTCTACATCTAAATCACATAAGCTTCGCATTGTGTATTTATGCTATCAGCAAATGGTTCAAACAACCGAGATTTGTCACAGACAAATATGTCTAAAAGAAAACAAATTAACTATATATTCTTGTACTCCATAAAATTACTCAGCAAACAAAGTATCTTTTAAAATATTAATTGCAGTGCCTATACAAAGAATAATCCACCTTCAAGACTCAGATTGATTAACAAATTGTGTTCTGTTTAGTTAACATTTAACTAGCATTTTCTCTTTAAGACTTACTGTATGTACATACATAGACTCATGCAATCCTTTGAGTTAAATTAATAAATTAATATTTATTGAATGCACTGTAACAATATATCAAGCAATCATAAAGATTTATTTCCATATAACAATTATGTTGTAATAATGAGGATGCTTTTTAAAAAAAATTGTATTCATTTTTAAACAGACAATTTATATTTTAGACAGAATATTGGTATTTTCAACAATGAATGATGTAAAAAGCATTCATTGGTAGCATTTTCCAGTTGATATACATAGAAAAAGACATTAATGATCACTAAAATTTTGGAGTTTTTCAAATTGCTTTAATTTTATTGCTTATTTAATTTTTGTATCCAGTGAGGACAATATTACAAGCATTTTGATGGTACTTGAAATATTTAATTCTAAAAATAGTTATTCAGATTCACAATGACACCAAACTGAGTATATTGAACAGGAAATTAACTAGCAAGTCTTATAATTTATTAGAACCACTGTCACTGCTATATGGATCCATATTATTTGGTTCAAGTCTCTTATGTTCTATTTGTTGCTGTCTCTCTAGCTGCTTCCTCATGTTACCTGGTCCGGCGAAAACTGCAGGAGTTGTCTTTGTTTTTGGTAAGTAAATCTCAAATGTTCTGAAATATTTTAGTATTTTCTTTACATCATTTTCATCTAATTTATATTCAGTGGCTATTTTAGCTGCAGTTATTTCGTTTGGGTTGGTTTGGTGTGCTGAAATGAACTCGATGGCGTGACGCAACGTAGTCTTTCCATATCGAAGTTTTTCGGGTTCTTTGAAGCCGTACTCGAATTCTTCCACCATGCCACGGTTTTGAGGCAAAGGACGGTCGGTCTCCTTCCTTTCGCGCTTTTCCCGCGTAATGTCATCTTCAGGCCGACCGTGCGATGTTACATAAACATCTTTTAGTCTTGCGTCAAGCCCTGGGTCTTTTTTATCTAACTTATCAGCTAAGTTGGGATCCAGTTTGAGTGCACGCTTCAAGTCTTCGACATTATCGGGGTACATAGGCGCCGGCGAAGGCTTTTCTTTAGATATCACTCGATGAGCCCGGTTTTCGACGTTAAAGTTCCTGATAGGCCTCAGGGCTTTTGACACTAAAGCACCCATCTTAGGTGGCGTTAGCGCGGCACGTGTGAGTTATATTTGTTATTTACTGTGTGAAAACATTATGTTTATCGAGTCTAGCAGTTGCATCACATTTCTCAGGTTAGATTTGCGACAGTTGACAAGCGCATGTCACTGTCAGCTGACGAAAATTTCTATGTAAAAATTATTGCCAGTTTCAAATAACATACTGGCAGTATGTGGTCTCGACGCCTAATAGAAGAATCGCTTGTTTGTTAACACGGTGAATGAATCGATACTGATATTAATTTGTGTCTAAGTTAACTGAATATGATCAAAAATAATCATCTTCAGCCACTCTTATGCTCGACATAGGCCTATGCCCTCCCATAAAGCTTTATTCATATTACGACACTTACACCGGATATATTTTCTTAATGGCCTGTTTCTAGAGATCTATATACAATGATGCTCTGTAACTTTTATTAGTTCACGTACCCGCTATGTGGGTTATACTTGAAGGTCCATGACCTCCTCTCGAGTATTTTGATAAATTATGATGAATGTGCTAAAAGAAACAAAATTATCATACGTTTAAGTCTCGACAGTGCTTCCCTCAGTGCAGATTTAGAAGCATCTTTGACAAGGAACTTTTCCGTTAGGATTGGAGTGTTCGTGGCCCGCGTCTGTTCCAGAGACCCTCGTATCGGGGATGGACTGGGACTGCGACCTAATCGCCGCTTTTGCTGGTAGAGCAGATTCCTGGGACCTGTTGAAACTATTTTATTTAATACATTGTTCTTTCAAATACAGTAATTCTATATTAACAACATTTTCGCTAGTGTTTTATAAAGAGACGTAAGTAAATATGACCTAACCTGCAGTATTGTTTTGTGAATGTGTGATTATTGTTTCGCCTGGAGTGTGGGACATTTTATTTGGAATATGGATTGATTGCTGGGGTACCACTCTTAGCGATGAATTCAGTTGCCTTTCTCGCTCAGTAGTACATATACTGCTACGCATTAGGAACTCCTGTAATTTAAAATATTTGCTATTTATCGAGATCACCGCCGGACTCTAGCCTGAAAAATAACTGTACTAAAATAACTGTTTAGGAAAGATGCATTTAGCGTCAAACAATTGTTTAACTCTGAAATATTTAGGACAGGCCTACTCGTGAAGGACCAAAGTTACAAAAGTGATAGGCTCACATAAAACATGAGTAATTGTTACTTATTAGTATCTTATAATTGAAAAAAACTTACCTTAGCATCGTTAACATTTTTCATGATAGGAGCTTGACTAGTCCGAAATGTCGCGGGGTGGTATGGTCCGTAATTGTTTACATTCAAATCCTGTTTGAAATATTAATTAACTGCATTAAATTGTACTTTACTCTTCATCCAAATTGCTATTTAGATTTTTAGGTTAAATAAATATATTATACTACTGTTGTTGCAAATTTTCGTAAGCTAACACAATGTCTTCAAACTTTATCTTTAAAATGTACATACAACGATTGTTATCAAATTTCTTAGTTTACCATGTCAATCATGAAAATGTTTACCATATCAATAAATCATCTAACTAATATAAATAACCAAGGAATCTTCCAAACTAACTTTAAACTTAGATGGACTTGTAGACGGTTTGGATCGTGCAGTAGAGCTTCGAGACTTCGGCCTCGAATTCCTGGGATCACCTGCCGCGCTGCTACGCCGCGAAAAACTCTCGCTTGTTTCATTTTGATCTCTATTGATATAAATATAAATTCATTGTGAACTGCCAATGGTATTTTCTTCGGAGACAAAAAAAATCACTTGATAGAAAGTAGGGAAGTCATAATAGAATGTTTTTGATACAAGGTTTGGCGGTATTGTTAAATGATTACTCCAATGGGAGTATTTCAATAAAGAATGACCACATACCCTTTGTTTGGAATCTTTTGCGTTCTATATACCGCAGGCTTCACGTGCCAGTCGCTGGGCACCTTGTTGGCCGCCTTATTAGGAGCTGCCTCAACAAAACAACATATTAATATAAAACATTAATCTGATTCAACGTAAAGTAAAACATGAACTACAAGACGCTGGTGTTTCCAAATATATTTAAGAGACATGAACCATAAAAACCCTTTAAATGATAGTGATCACTGACATGATGATTTAACTACAGCGAATAAAAGTGCATCTATCATACAAACCATATCTAAGAAATTGCAAAGTCTAGTTGCTTGGGTCATATGGGGCGTGAACTTTGCGCAACGCACTGCCAATATCCAAAGCATATCGTTACAAGTTTCGATGCATGGCTCACAACACAAGTACTTTTTCCATTTAGACCTCTTCTCTCCTGACATATTGTATTCGTTTAAGTCGTCGTCTTCTAATGTCGAATTACTTTTTATTATGCATCCTTTCACTTGAGTCAACGGTATTGTAGGTTTAACAGTCAAATCGCAGGCAGCGAGAAATCTTTCATCATCCTCCAAATCTGCGTTGATGATACGAAAGATGTTATTCCAATGACTTGTGAGACAATTAGGTATATTTCTCGTTCTACATAATTTAAAATAACACTGTTTAAGCTTCGTAGTGGATAAAATCATCGGATGTTTTCAGTGTGTTGCGCAATTTTCTGCAATAAAGACTAAAATAACGCAAACAGTGTTATTTTAAATCTAAATAAGAATTAGAAACTATAGTCGAAAGCTGCTGAAATGACTCATGAGCGATCTAATGGTACAAAAATAATCTATTTTATTTGAAAATAAAAAAAATTAACACTCGTTTCTCAACTCATTTAATTGCCGCGATAATAAGGAAATTGTTTTAGTTTCGACTACAGTTTTAAAATCTAAATAACACTGTTTGAATGATTCTTCAATAATTACTAAGAGATTGTCCAAAATACTCTCGTTGTTAATGTAAAAAGTATATTCAATTATTTAATGTAGCAGCAAAAATGTGTTCAATGGTTTTATTTTATGACACTATGTTAAGTAGGTATATAAAGGAACTGCTACTGAAAATACGACTTGATTTCGTAAGAATCCTTGAATACGTGACTAACAATAAGCCTTTCTTACAACTACCTTCTCTGACTTTAGAAGCTTGTGGTCTAACAGCCGGCGTCATTTCCGGTTTCTTTTGCCTTTGCATCGGTGGCGGCGGCGAAGGCGATTTGTGGAATACAATAGGTCGCTGCTTTAAAGTTTTCTCAGCGATAGAGTAAACTCCGAAATCGTGGTGCGGTAATTTCTCTGTGTCTTGATACATTCGTTTCCTACGCCGAAAATTATGAATATTTTATTCAACAGGCAACATTTGAGAGTTTTACATTTTGTTTAGATTAACAGGGGGCGCTATTAAAAATACGGAAATGTGAATTTTATAAATGTTGCTAGCATGAAAAGCAGGGGATTTATTAAAATTGAAATTGCAAATAAAACTCTACGAAATTAATAAAATCAGCACCTGTTTACCTATAAAGATTCCCCTGTTTGATGAGCCATGGCTCTAATTGCTCCAACCATGCCTAGAAAAAACAACCAACTTATCAAACGTATGGACAAAACTAGATCTAATTATATGTACAATATAATTTTAAATAAATGTAAATGAAATTTTTATTGATTTTTTTTTAAATTAGATAAAAAATATATTTACTTGTTGATGTCCTATCACAGACCCTGGTCTGCATATTCTCATCCAGCTAATTGCCTCGTGTGACGTCATCCTATAGTGCTTCATCAAATAACAGCCGATTAGCGAGCCAGTGCGACCTAAGCCTGCCTGAACGAGATAACGCATCAATTGGAAGTGTATAAACATAATATTATGATCCTATACGTTGAGAATGTACTGAACATACAATTTCTATGGGATAAGTACAGCACACTAGTCAAAATCTACGTAAGATAACCCCATAATCCCATATCCATTTAGTACTGGGTTTAAGCTTACGCATCTTTCAATACGTCACTGAGTTAAGCTTTGATGATGTTGAGTTTTGGGATCACAAACTAAGACAGAATAAGAAGACAGAGAGAATAAGAGGATACTACGTATGTTATGACCAATGTTAGTTTCTAGTTCTACACATGTGAAATGAGAAAAATAACAACGCTTTTATTTGAAGGTGTATGGCTGTATGCCATTGATTCAAACAATAAGATACTGCATGCATACCATTTGTAAAAAAACTGTATAATGTATCAGATCTAAAACAATTTGAAGTAAATTCGTAACCTTGCAATGAACAGCAATTGCACCTTCAGATTCTTCGCTGATCTGGAGAAATTTGAATAGAATATGGCGCGGTGGACACGACCCATCCGGGAAAAACAGGTCGTAGTGGATTATGCCGACGTTACTAAATCTAGAAAACATTTACACCTTATAATTTGATATTGCTATCAGGAAAGCTCTAAATCTATCAAACAGAGCAAATCTATCAAACAGATCTATTCTATCGTCATTTTAGCTCATTTATACTCAGTGCTAGCCATAAACGGACATGGGTATATAGAGGCCGAGTATCCCATCCGGACCTTGGCTCGTTCAAGTTACCTGTATTACGGATTCGTTCGAAGAGGGTACTTATTTTTGTTTACAGCTCTATCTGAACTAGTCCTAAAACTTTTACATAAAAAAAAATAACGTACACATTTCCATCATAAAGTCTTTTGTTCAGCCGTATCACTATTTTCACATTATTTTCTAAGAAATAGTCAATGTACATCTCTGGGGGATGGTACAACGAGACACTGTAGTCTACGGGGCCAATGAAAGCCAGGAATTTACCTGTGAATCAAAGATTATAATCATACGATTGCATTAAGGACGACCTTTTATGTATGTAATAAATACATAAATACACCCAGCAGTCACATATATAGTCCTGACTCCAACCTGTTATACAAATGTGGTGTCGCAGGTATCAGAAACTACGAGAGACGTTTCATTCTCTTAAACAACAAAGCCCAAAATAAATACTTATGGATCGTACAAACATTTCAGTTGGTGCGAAAATTGGATAATTGAATAAAAAAAAGAAAGAAAAAAAACACATTTATGAATGCATTGAATGTGAGAGATCTAAATACACACCATGAGTTTAAGACAAAATTGACATAAGATATCTGGCTTTAATAATTTCTAGGCAGTATTGATGGACTTAATGATACCATAAGAATAGAATCTATAATTACCTGGCACAATCCAATTTAAATCACCGCCCTGTATTTTGTCCAGTCTATCGTATTCTTCATAATTAAAATCTTGAAAACTGAACAAGCCTAGATCGTGACCTTTTCTTAATGCTTGCAGACAATCCATCAGTGAGATTGTATATGCCGAGTCACCTTGCGTTGCGTCTTGGAACGGTCTGTAAAGTTAAGAATTATAAAGTAGGAGGAATTGATGAAAAAGCAAATTATGACATTGCCTAGAATAACAATGGATAGATCGACTTTATTTTACTTTGGGACTTTATTTTCGTAAAGATAACATAGAAAAGGTCATAGGAAGTGGCTAGCTACAGGTTAATTCTATTAACTAGCCGTGACAATCTTTGAAAGACGTCTGTCTGCATAACTCGTTAACGGACTTCTGTAGCTGATGATAATGACGGATAAGTGTATACATCTACATATTTATATAAACCTTTGATGATTGTTTTGTCTTATCTTAATAAATAATAAACATTCTCACTTGTAGGTTTGTCCATGAACTAAAAGTGGCTTCAACGCATCCTTTGGAGATAAACTCAGATACAACACTCCGTAACATCCTAGAAGATATGCTGCATTTGCCTTTTTCTTCGGGTCAGTGGATGTGTAATGCACAATAGTTTGTTTATTCAAATATAATTTAAGTTTCTCATTCAATATTTTACAATATTTGTAAACGCACCCCAAATTTAACGGTCCGAAATCAGAATAATAATTTTCGTAAATTAAATCGTTGTCTATACAAAAATAATGGGTATCTATGGTGTCTTTGAGGACTTTACCTTGCCTTACAGAAGCAAAGTATAGAACATTCTTTATATACTCAGTTGTGAATAATATATCGGGGCTCCGAGTCATAATTATTATAACAAAATAAAACATAATTTACTATACATTTTCACAGCTATAATTGTAGACGCTAAAAAATAATAAAGTTTTGTATATAAAACACTAATTTAACACAAGCATAATATTTTCTTAAAAATTCACAAAAAATAATGTTTTATCAAATGACGTTGTCTCAGACGTAGTCTTTTGTTTTAAATTACCCGCCACACTGCCCACTTTTATAAGTTGCTAGTATCATTAATTTTAAAAGTTAATTGACAAGTTTTATTTCGCTTAACAAACAGATTAACACACTTAGTATTAAAATATATTTATTACAAGCGATTACTAAAATTTTTTTTCAAAAAAATCCATTTCATTGAATTTCTTTCGAAATGATTATTTCGATGTTGCCATAAGTTATGAACATGACAGCCCTAGTCTTTTTCCGGTACGCAAGGTAAACTGTCAATCGCTTTGTGATGTATTCTGTTAAATCTTAAAATATTTCCGTGATCTTTTGGTTAAAAGTGGCTATAGTTGTTATCTAAAATGTACGAAACGTATTTAATCAGTTATATATCGTATTTCAGGTCGTTATTTTGTCAGAAACCATGGCCGATGTTGAAGTGTAAGTAAACTTAATTTCTTTACCTTATTTTCTTCTCTATCCTATAATTCTATCAGTTTTCCGTGTTAAATTACCGTATAATTCAATAAATATAGAATTAAATGCATTATTTCAGTAATTTTAAATAGTAAACATGTTGTCAACATAACCTATAAAAATGGTAGTTCTCATAATTCATATCAATTTTTTAAAGTTATTCTCACTATAACACCATCTGTGTTGCGGTTCTCTCACTGTTATAACATTAGAATTCATATAAATATACCCTAATTATTGTAAATTATGTTAATGTTAATAATTTGTAACTTCAAGTAGAATAACACCCCTAGTTCATTAAGAATTATTGTAAAATTTGACTATTACTTTACAATGTTTTATTTATTTAGCAGTAAACTGAATAAAACCATTATAAACGCAAACACGTAGAAGACAAACATAAATACTCTTTAAATTGCACTAAAGCGGCTCGCGCAGTATAATTTTATCATCGTATTGTTGCAATGTGCATCGAAATACCTAGCATTCATTTAAAATCATCCTCTCTTATCAAGAACAGCATATGAAGACAATTTACACTTTAAAAAAGTTGCCCTACTTTATTATAGCCTTCATTTGAGAGCCATTTTAACAACATTCCACATGTTCTTCCATTTCTATATCTCACAAATCCATACATTATTTTTTCGACCAAATAATAATTCCTTTTTTGTTTGAAGTGAGGTACCCGCCAACCCCGTCCTGAGCGGCGGCGCCATGGACGTGAACACAGCCCTGCAGGAGGTCCTTAAGACCGCCCTTATCCATGGAGGACTCGTACACGGTCTCCATGAGGCTGCCAAGGCACTTGACAAGTAAGTAGGATTTATTACACATTTAATAAGCCTATAGGCATACTACTAAGGCTATTTCATGTAGTTCTTTTAAATGCCACCATGATCAAGTAAAATAGAGTAATGTTGAATGCTTCTGTAGTGTTCAATAATGCCATAATTACAAGCTTTCAATCCTTATCTGATGTGGAGATCTATGGATGAGGCCTATGTTCAGCAGTGGACTTGTGGCTGAAGAGAGAGAGAGAACCCTCATCCTAAGTTTTACCTTAATTTGAGTATCAACAGTAAGCAAGCTATTTATACATGTATGTAATTATTCCATGTGGTAATTGAAATATTGTATAAACTCCCATGTGGAGAGATGATAAAAAAACAATGGACAATCCATTGCTTAGAGAAATTAAATACAAAAATAACATGCCTATGATACTCAATACATCAAAATTGTAATGGTATGGATCCTTAAGAGGTAATTTAGTACTGTTGGCACATGTAGTATTGTTATTAAAATATTTTTGGGACTAACCTTACTGCAATTCTCCTTTATCAAATTTATTCAATAAAAAGATTCCAGATTTCATGGGCAATGGATTTAACTAAATATTCTCTCAAAATGTGGCTGTTCTAGTCATGTTTTGTGAGGAAATATCTGTTGTGAGGTTACTCATAATGTATACACTCCATTGCCGATATAGACGCACACGCATAGTACCACATTACTTGGTTTGTCCAGATTGTGGCCTCCCATGTGTGCCACATTATAAACTTTAATTTCATTGTGTATTCAGATATTAAAAAAATATATATTATACACAATACCCTATTTTCGATTAATGTTATATTATTATTTTGGAATAGGTAGGAAAACTATACATTGAGATATTCAATAAATTCAAAATTCCTTAGTGCTTATGACAAAATGTATTATATTTTTACATAGTATATTAGAAGTACAGTTATCTTTTTTTTTTCTTTAGTTTTCTTATTCTCAACCTGTTATAATAAATATAAAGTTGCTCCTTTTTTTAACCGACTTTTGTGTAAGGAAAATTCTTTATAGTTTAGCTTTGCTGAGTGTAAGATTTATAGAATAGCTAGTCATAATTACTAATGTTACACAGCTATGGATTCCGCCAAGATACTATAAATAGTTCTTATTTGCAGGAGGCAAGCTGTGCTCTGCGTGCTAGCCGAGAATTGTGATGAGGCAGCATACAAAAAACTTGTGCAGGCTCTCTGTAATGAACATCAGATCCCACTTGTAAAGGTAATGCATTAAAATAATAAATCTCCATTTACCGCAAATACTGGTAATGAAATAACAAATTCGAAAGTACCTTTGTTTGAATTGTGTTTGATGTAATTGACTGAACAACACCAAATATTTATTTTAAATGGTCGCAATTTGCATTTTATTTTATCGTATTTTATATGTGGTTCTTATTTTTATCATTGGTAAAAGATTCAATATTTTTTCTAGGTTTACCTTGGTGCCAGGTTGCCAATTTTCTAAAAATGAAGTAAAAAAAATTCATTGAAGAATGTTTAGTATATTTTCTTGCAGCTATTATGTCGTCACTGCAATTTCCGCTCCGCACGAGTCTCCCTGGTCCAATACCAGACGTGATAAGTTGGAGCGAACATTGAAACGTGCGCCCCTATGGTGACTCTCACTATGCTGAGTCAACTTTCCTAGCACCCGGACATTTTCTCTATATTCATATCCTCATAGATTTTAGCAACTATTTTTGCTGTAATAATGTCTATAGTGTGTTGGGTCAAGTGCCCGGCAGCCTGTTTACGGATTAGACGCGGCTACCGATATACCGACCATGGGTTCAAATCCCAGGGCATATCTTTGAATTTTCCGCATGAATAACTAATGTGTTTACATTAATATCAATATCTGAATCAGGTTGACAACAACAAGAAACTTGGCGAGTGGGCCGGTCTGTGCAAAATCGACAAAGACGGCAAAGCGAGGAAGATCGTCGGCTGCTCATGTGTAGTCATCAAAGTGAGTATCTATTAAAGCATTGATTATGCTGAAATATTTGGAGATGTATTTGGTTGAATTCCCACACTCGTACGGCCTTATTCATACACAGTGTTAAAATTAAAACCTATTTTAGCTGTCGAATGTTTTGCCTTCTTTGCTCAAAGTGAATTCTAAAATTATTCGAAAGGGACCAAACATTGGTGAATGAATAAGGTTGTTAATGTTCTTTTTGGCTTTTGACTGTTGTCTTTAATAGGCATACTTTCGTTACTGCATCAATTATGTCTTTATCTCTAAATTCATGTTTCAATCTCTCAATTTCCATAGAAATTCTGTTAGGTACGGCTTCAAGAAGGCTCATATTTGCGCTCAGCACGAACACTAACTGCTTACCCTGAGTGTTAGTGACGAAATAACGGCGCTACAGTGAATCGAGTGACCCTATGGTGCCGCGTACTATACGCACGCAACTTTCCTATCACTCGTACACGTCCACTCATAAATCAAGATATTAGTTTCTCTGCTTAAAATTAGATTTCATGGCATACAAATACAGTCGTCACAATTTTTGTGACCTACTTACCCCTTCAGAGATGGTGTAAAATTGGTATGAAATACTGACCAAAAAATTCTTTTCCAGGATTTCGGTGAGGAGACGCCAGCGTTGGACGTGCTCAAGGACTACCTCAAGTCGTCGAGCTAATCCTTAGGTGTTATGGCATAAGTTTAATAAAAAACCAAAAAAATTGAATCATGTTTTATTGAATGAACTACCCACAATTACACTAACTAACATGAAAAATTAAATACTAGGATATTGGAAAGTTAAAAATAATCAGTCATGGTAAAACAGAAGTTAAATTAAGTGATAACTGATTAGACACAAAACTTGGTATATTGGTCGCAGAAATCCTTGTGTTTCGGCCATTGTTGCACCTGGCATTCCCTATAACAAATATTAATTAAAAAAATATTAATTTCTATAAGAACAGTAAATTATTGTATGTATAATATGGAATTGTCTGCTATTTAATGTTCCAATTTTATGTTAAAAAATGGACCAACCGTCTAAATAAAGAAATAATGAAAATATATATTTTCAATGCTTCTTCAGGACCATTTACACAAATCTGTTCATCTGGTAGTTACATAAGTACTCCATAATCTACATAGGGTGCGAATTCATAAAAGATGCTGCGTATTAATATAACACATACCTGCCACAATACCACTCAGTTTTGCACCTTGAACACTTCTTACTAGCCATCTCGCCACATTTGGCGCATTTAGCCCCTCCGCTATCTAAGGCCAGGGCGGCGTCACTAGTGTAAGATTCTAGAAGCTTCTTCGCCATGGCTCGGGACTCCTCGGAGCCGTCCATGTGGAAGAACTTCAGCTGGGACTTGGCTAAGGATTTGGTCCGCTTGTGGACTTGCTTCATGTATGATTCTTTTATCTGTGGAGTAATCTTATATTACTTTTAGAGTCGAACTTAGTTTGTTTTTAATAATTGTGCTATTCGAATAGTGTGAGACCCTTTGAAGAGGGCAAGATCATTGTTTAGGCGGCCCTTACAGAGTTTTAATAACATTATGCACGTATCGTTGTGGTCCAGATTAGAATTAAGCAACATTTTTTTAAGAATTTGAAAGTGGTTTCCAAAGACCATTTAGGCGCGAGGCATTTTAATCTACGTCTCACGATGCAGATTTTTTTATGGTTGCATGTAACCAAAATTTATGATATCAGTATCACCCCTAGCTCCACATTAATTTGAACCTTTAAAATAACAAAAAGCATATTGACCTGAGGAACCACTTCAATGAGCGTGCACCCTGGGTTCTTAACAGTGGACCCATTAGTACGGTTGTGCAGACTGGAGTAGTCTCCTACAGACAGGCGACACAGGAACATCTTCAGGTCGCCCAGCGGGGGGATCTGGTCCAGCATTATGTCCGTGATCTTGGCTTGGAGCTGGTGGAAGAAGGGTAAAAGATATTTAGACTATTTGTGCCAATATGTGATCCACATCAAGTAGCCAATATGAAATAAATTGATGAATTTATAGATGAATAGATGAAGAGGTACTGTGAAATCCTAAAATTATCCCCAAAACTATAAAGATTTTATCGGCGAATATTAAGATTCTTAAATAAATAATAAATCGAAGTGAACGACATAAAACACGTGAGAGTTACGCCTAGTTTGGATCCAAAGGTCGTAGGAATTTGTTAGATGCTTCTGCTATTGATCGCTTTCAACAGCTCCATGGAAACCTTCGGGGAAGCGTCTGTTTAGACTTTAGCAGATCCTGTGGTGATTTAGATTGTTGAAACTCCTCACCCTGCAGAAAGTATTGCGTCGGCATTCGTCAATAGTGTAGTACTGAACCAGCCGAGGCTCCAACAACAGCTGCCTCAGACACAGCCATAGTTGCGCCTCACTACGGTGCAGCTGCGTCATGTCCTGTTCCTCTGGCTTGCACCAACGGCCGACTGCAAGAACATAGTACCTTGGTTTGTTAATAGGAGAACTAAGAAGGCTCTTCTTTACATAGAATTAAGGGTTTTCCTCTTGGCTAATTTGATACCGAACGTTAATAGGAGAACTTAAGTTCATACAGGATCTCGATTTGTATAAATAAGAATTTCACATGTGCATGGGATTTAGGATTGTCCTCTTGACTGATTTCATACTGAACTTACTAGGCTAAGAGACGTTAAACAGCAATAGTTCCTATACCAAAGCTATACAGATACACAGAAAATAAATTGAACATCTTGTAGGTTGAAGTAAAAGTAGGTAATTACCTTTCAAACATCAGGGTGGTACAAAGACTGTTACTGTTTGACATTAAAATCAGCTATAAACTCACAGTTGAATATCTGCAAGTCTCCCTTATCGTTGGTCTTCTTCCAAGGTTCGTGCATGAGCAGGTGGCTCAGCAGCGACGGCGCGTCGTGCACCTTGTACACATTGGTGGCGAGCGACGCGCCGATACCCGCCGCCTCCATGTGTTCCGCTAGATACCTACAATGTTATAAGCTCTCTTTGTGGATGTAGACACCAATAGCCTCCGTGGCGCGTTAGACGCCGTCTGTCAAACGAGAGGCCGCAGGTTCGATCCCCGCACCGATACAAATATTTGTGTGAACCACAGGTATTTGTTTCGGGTCTGGGTGTTTGTGAGACCGAAAAGTCTCTCGTAGTTTCTGTGTAAAATATGTGTTAACTCTCAACATATTTTTATTTTTGCTTGTCTAGGAGTTGTCGGGATATCTAGTGCCGTCAATAATGCGCGTGATGGTCACCGAAGGGTTTCAGTTGGTACGTTTGGGTTGGATTCGTCAGGCACCCAGCCAGGCCGTATATTTGCAAGCGTACTGATCTGGAAAACCAGTGAATTGTGCGTTTCTGACGTACTGGAAGACTTTCCTTTCATAAAAGAGCCCCATCCTATATTTTTCAATAAACTGCATATTATGAATTAGTAAGACAACTTTAGGCACAAATGCTCAAATATCTTGGTATGCATGTCGTTTCTAAGAGGCCGCTATAGGAATGCATAGCGTCTTATATTCGGTACTGGACTTCCTATTACTGAGGCACAGGATGATGAATTATTTATTATCTAATCAATCAAAAACTGAAATAATAAAACCTACCGCACTATAGAGATACAGCGCATGCTAATGTCGAACTGCAAGTCATTCTTCTGGCGCTCCAACTCTTCTATTACAGTTTCGCATTCCATCTCCTTCACCGTCACCGGCTTTAGGTAATCATTGCTGCAGGATTTATGTTCAAACACGCTGGTTAATCATTTTCCAAAGACATTTTCTATATAAAATTGGTAGAGGCATATTGAGGTTAAAGCTACACGACCACAGTAGTAAAGTCCAAAGAGGAATATTAAATATCGCACCCACAGAGGAGCGAGGGGCGCACTTGCCCAACCCTAGGTAAATAGGAGAGTTAAAATTTTAGCCCTTATTATTGAAATAGTTAATGCAATATTTAAATAGCATTCATTATTACTGAGCTAAATATACGCAGTCGGTTTAGAATCGTGAGGCCACGGGTTCGATCCCCAGCCCCCGCAATTAGGCAAATTTTTTTTCGAAAGTAGTAATTATAATACACTGGCTTTGTACGCAGTGTGGAGTAATGATTATGTGTTTGTTGAGTGTACTAACTGTACTACCATTCATACCATACTCACTTAATAAGAGCGACCAGTGCAGTAAGCTGGTCCAGGGCATACTGCAGCAAGTCGATAGCAACATCGCTGACGCACGTGGCGCCATCTTCATGGAATAAAACTGTCTCCAGGAGTCCTACTGCTGCGGCTTCGTGGTACAACTGTGTAGAAAAGGGAACATAAATGAAATGAAAATGAAACTAACTACCACTCTTGTACCTCACTTCTTTTTTTTCTAACCTTCAATTTTCAAAGAAGCCAATAACATAACTCGGTTTGATAACACATTATCGAGGCTGTGTCAACAACGAAGAAAATGTTATTAAAGTTTTTAATGTCTACTCACAACCATATAGATTCCGAATGTATTTTCCGGTGCTGGTTCTAGCTTTATTATTTGTGGGAAGATTTTAGTTCGCCATACTTGTATGCAAATTGCTTCGTACACTAGAACTGGTAACTGGAATAAAATAAGGCTGCGTGATTACAAACATTTGTCGTCACAAGCAGATAAAAAAATAAAATAGGTACCTTTCCACAAGAAATAAGGGTCTCTTTGGTAAGTTCTTCTTGCATAGAGGACGCTTCTAAAACCGCTTGCTGATTCAATTTCTGTAGTCTCACGTGCCAGTCCACCCAACTAACAGTAAATAAATATTGTTACAAAATACTTACATCGTCTTAAGGTAGTATGCGCTTTTATACTTACGATTTGTTCCCAATTACATCCAAGCGGGAAGGTTCCATACTTTCGATAAAGAAATCTAGTTCACCCGGCTCAAGGGCGCTTAATTGGGGGTCTTTCTCCACCATTATGATAAAATAATATTTATATTATTAGAAAATATAATAGTTCTCACGGATACAAGATTCGTTGAAGTAGTTACTATGGAAACGTTTAGTCAATTGTAATTTGAAAATACGCGCGGCAGGAAGTGAACGTACATCTGTAAAAAAATAAACATCCAGCATTTCAATTATTTTTCCCTATATTATATTAAAAATATATAACTAAATTAATTTATTAATGGCATTCATTCTATTTCATAGGTATTAATAAATTGATTTACGAATTCCATCATTACCGTGATACTGATGTGGGTTGCAGGCTGCAGCAGTTTCAAGAAAATCAATTTATTAAATGTTATTTTAAATAAATTCATAATTACATTGATATACATGTAATTTATATTCTACTAAAGTAAAAAAAGAAAAAACAAATAATACAATCTAATTTTTAAGTTGCATGTGTTGCTATAAAAATAAAACGTTAAAATGGCGACTGGCGGAAGTCTGTTTTCTCTGTCTTTCTTTTGATAACTTGACACACGTGCCGCGTGGAGTTTTGCCCCGCAGGTTAATAAAAAATTAGTATTTTTGTACATAATTTGGTGCTAATAAGTTTAAATAGAGTCTAAGGTTCCTAATCTAAGTGTTAGTATAATAAATAGTTAAGTGTATTTGTGAAAAAGTGAAAAATTCAATGGATGAATGGGTGACATGCCGCCGATCATACCCTATTGTTTTTTCTTTCCAAACTATCGATATATATTCGATACAAACGCTAAATATACTACTAAAGTCAAAATAAATAAGATTATTTTATTATTTAGTATAGTAAAAATGGGAAAATATAATTCCGTTTATGTTCCTAACCTCTATCGAAGTTCGACATAGCATGATGCATTTTCAATAAAAAAATACTCCATTAATCTGAACTTTAAGGACTACTGCTTTAGATTCCTTTAAACAATCGTTTATATTAATTCTGATCGGATTTATATCACATGAAGGTAATATTAAATTGCCTGTGATGATTAAATCGTAAACAATAAGGTTATGTTGTCCCCTTGATTCTTTGAAAATTTACACATTTTTTGCTGTTTAATTCCAGAAGTAATCCTAGATGTATTCGTAGAACTTATTATTTTATTTATTTTTCATGATAAACAAGATTATTTATGTACCTAGCCCAATATTGATCCTTTTTTCCTACATGTAGTGTCTAACGAAAAAGATTATATTTTGTACACACTGGTGACGGCAGTGACTGATTCTCTCCTAAAGAATTACAAATTCAGTAGTACAAATATGTCCAATATTGTCAAAATGGTCTGCTAAATACATATTTCTCTTTCAGCACAATGGTTGCGACAACAGATAAGAAGGCTCCGGCCGAGAAGAAGCCCGTTAAGGGCAAGGAGGACAGCAAGAAGCTGCCCGCAGTCCCCGAGTCGGTCCTCAAGCACCGCAAGAGAAGGGAGGCACTCCGCGCTCGTCGTCTCCAGGTACACTACATATTATCAATTTAGACTAACTAATGTTGAAAGTCAATATGCTATTGTCTAATTAACATTATAGACATTTTATGGCAAAATCAGACTAATGTTTTTTTCTTCCACTACAATATTTCAAACAAATTTAAATATTGTATTTTTCTGCAAACAAAATTGTAAAGTATGTGATATTTCAGGAAATTGATAATTTATCTCAACCATCCCCACTTTCATTGAGGTGGAAACAGTTGAAACTTTTTCATATTAAAAAGATGAAAACCGATTCTTGCTGCAATATTACTTAAATGATGATTCACATTTAAAAGGCATAGTTCATCTGACAAAAGATGCTGTTACTTATCATATCTGAACATATACTGCTACAATATACTTCAATATATATTTTGGCACATATCTTAACATCTTGTTTGTCCATAGATCTCACTTAAGAGGCGTACATCTGCCATCAAGAAGAAGAAGGAAATCTTCAAGAGGGCTGAGCAGTATGTTAAGGAATACCGCATCAAGGAGCGTGATGAGATCAGGCTAGCCAGACAGGTATGTAGAAACAGTATTTGTAATAAAAGTAGTCTTTTTCATTTTTAAAATTATTAATTTATCATTATGCCTTAATACATTACATACTCCATGTGTCTGTCGAATGTGATTCTTATTTAATTATTTTGAATACAGCACATCAGCAGTACACCCATAAATACACATCATTGTCTTTCATGTCATCAAAAGCTTATTAGCCTTAAAGCAGCATCAATATGACGAAGTATGTTTGCTTGTATGTTCAATATAAATAATTGTAACAGAATGTTGTAACACTTCTTCAAACAAAGTAAAAAATCTTTTTTACATAAATACATAAACTCACGCCTTTATCCCTGAAGGGGTAGGCAGAAGCGCCAACAGGACACCCACATTTCGCCTTGTATGTTCCATCCCATGATGTGATAGGGAGCGAGCCTATCGCCATATTGTCTAACCTAATATCACTGCTCGAACCCGAGACCTCAGCTTTGTAGTCGTACCGTAGTACAACTACGCCACCGAGGCAGTCTTCTTTTATTAAAGATATTTGATTTATTTACTTAGACAATGGTGACAATTAAATGTCAATCCATTACAGGCACGCAACCGTGGCAACTACTATGTTCCCGGTGAAGCCAAGCTCGCTTTCGTCATCCGTATCCGTGGTATCAACCAGGTTTCCCCTAAGGTAAGAATATTATGATTTACATCTGTTTGATACTGTTTGCATGAAATTGAATCTCATAATTGAAATTTATAGAAATATCTGTTTAAAGATTAAATTAAAATACTGATTAACAATGTGGCGATCTATGGGCGAGACCTATGTTCAACACTGGACTTATTGTGGCTTAAGAGAAGAAGAAGAATCAACAAATGATGAATCATTGCCAATTTTAATTTTCTTTTTCATCAAAACAGTTATTTTATTTTTATTCAGATTCTAAATACAGTGTACATCTTTTCATCAATTTGTTTTTGTGCTATTGAATAGGTGCGCAAAGTCCTGCAATTGTTCAGGCTGCGCCAGATCAACAATGGTGTGTTTGTGAGGCTGAACAAGGCCACCGTCAACATGCTCCGTATTGCTGAACCCTACATCGCGTGGGGATACCCCAACCTCAAGAGCGTGCGCGAGGTTTGTATCGAAATAGTTTTAATACTAATTCTTGTATTTGTAAAATTACCATTGTTGTAGCCCAACTGGTTGGATATGCACAAATTACAGACTAATATTTCATTAATCTCAATGGTTTACCTTGCAAGTATTTAGTCATAGAATCTTTGTCCATTAATGTTTTATGGTATTTTACTTTAATCATTTTTGTAATTTTTAGCTGGTGTACAAGCGTGGTTTCGCCAAGTTGCACGGCCAGCGCATTCCAATCACCTCCAACTCGATTGTTGAGAAGAGGCTCGGCAAACACAACATTATCTGTATGGAGGACCTCATCCACGAGATCTTCACTGTTGGAGAGAAATTCAAGGTGAGTGACAACTTATTGAACCTAAACAGTGGTGGGAAAAATGGTTTATCTTGTTTGTCTTACAAAGCCTCATTTCGTAGCCCGTTCTTAGTGCAGTCAGGTTCATAACCTTGATGCAAATTGAACGGTTATGATGTGTGTGTGGACTGATTTAGGTGGTTTACGACAAAGTGATTCCAATGTGAGCCAACTTCAATGATAAAAATATGCCACTTTATTCTAAATTGGATTAACACACACTGAATTCAAGACTTGTTTGTGTGTATAACAGTGACTTGTTTACGACTTGTACATTGGGCCCAATCCGGCGCGACACAGATATCCTGCACCAATAATCTGAGTTGAAGGCATTATTGAATTGTATGCTTAATATAGTTGTTTGTTTCGTATAGTACGCGAGCAACTTCCTGTGGCCCTTCAAGCTGAACAACCCCACCGGCGGCTGGCGCAAGAAGACCATCCACTACGTCGACGGAGGAGACTTCGGCAATCGCGAGGACAAGGTCAACGAGCTCCTCAGGAGAATGGTCTAATAATAAATAGATTATAATTTTATTACGTGTTTTATTTCTTGCCACACACATAACGCCTCTTTACTGGATGAGGTAGACAGAGGTTCAAACTCCTATGTACCCACAATGTGATAGCGGTGAGCCGCCATATTGAGTGAAAATTCTTGACCTCGACTGATAATAAATAAAAAATTGTTGTATAACCACCCGACCCGGAATTCGAATCCAAGACCTCGGCGTTGTAAGCATATCGTAATACAACTGCGCCACCAGGGTCGTTTCTTGTCACGCTTATTTTATTTTATGTAGTTTGTGGAGGGTATATTCGTAATAATTTAGGCCTCTACAATCAAAAGACCGATTGGGAGACGTTAGGCCGTACTACACTAATATTGGTCTATGGCAAGTACATGGATAGGCACATTTTTTTTTATATCGCAATGGTTTGCACTTTATTCAAGTTTTCCTGATCATTAGTGAGTGACAAGTTTGGTACCTATAAAAATACGGGTAGCCATTTCTTTAAAATTTTAAAAGTATGAGTATAATTTTTACGATGCGCTAGGCCACCAATAAGAAACAAAAGCGACATGAAGTTAACCAAGAACGCGTGAAGTTGGCGGACATATTATTTTTTTAACGTCTTTTTGGTAATATTAGCAAATTCATCATTTTAAAATTAAATAATTGTACTCTTTCAAGAACTAGGAACGCATGAAGGTGGTAGAGATATTTTAGTCATAATAAGAAGCTAACTTCCTATTGGTTACAACTGATGCACCTACCAGTTCAAACTACGCCCACCAATTATGACGGACCAATCAGCGTCTCCTTGATGTGACGTCTCACCATTGAAGTTATTGTTCTAGCAATGGTACCATTTAACAACGTGAAGACTGGAAATATTTTTGCCTACCCTCATTTTGCTAGATCTGTCATTCTTTGTAGCCCTGGTACTTTAGTAGCGCAAATTCAGTCCAAAATTTCAGTAGCAAACATTATTTAGATTTCTTAAATTTGCAGTTTTGTATCTTTGTGTGCCTAAGAGAAGAAATACTAGAGCGACAAATATAGGATATCTCAATAAATAACTATGGTATAATGGTTGAAAAAAAACTACCCACATTCGCACTAACTTATCTAAATCTTGTGAAGATTAGTTTGTTGAGAGTCTAATGTGTATGTAAATGAATGATTTAATCAATTATTGAGTTTTCGAGACAAGAACTGTAAACATTAGTTAATCTACATACATAAGCTTAATTCTTCAAAGATGATCGTCTCTATAAGACCATGATAATTTTTTTATGTAAATATGATTGCACCGCACCTGATTGTAAGCCCAAAGCCGTCCAGATATGGCATTTCAAATCAGCCTCTTTATACGCATCGATGACAAGTATTAAGATTATTAAAAGTCATGTAGCTCCAAAAATATTTTAATACGAAAATATAAAAAAACTACAACAAATATCACACTTTTTTGGTACAGTTAACACGTAAACTGCGACTCACATACGTATTTCTTTGAGAGTAACGAATGCACCAAAATTGTTCGCATGGCAATTAGACACAAGCACAGACAGACTCATACTTCATTGGTGGGACGCCGCAGCCAACGTTTAAAAATCTTCAATAATTTAATACCACACACATAATTTAGATAGGCAATGCACCAATTACATTTCTTTCGAAACGCTCTGCTATAGAAATAAATTCTTCGGGCTCGCAACCTTTTGTGATGCAAGTTCTAACTGCTTTTTGAATATTCTGAAACAAACGATTTAACGATTAAGAACAATATTTTGGTCTAGTCTTTGATCTTTCTATAGCTATATAATTTATTGAACTTGCTCCGTAAGATCCAAGATAAATTAATAAACCTAATGCAAAAAAACCATTGAATTTCTACTCAATTTTGAGGAGTTTTATTCTGCTGGTCTAAAGATATTCATCAGAACTTGAACAATTTTTTATGGGAACACCTGTGAAGTATATTATGCTTTGAAACAAAAAAATAATTTTCCCAATCGGTTCAAATGTCTTTGAGTAATCGGTGATCATAAATAAAAAAAAGGTTCCGACGGATTCAGAACCTCCTCCTTTTTTGAAGTCAGTTAATAAATACACCCAACACAAACATACTCGGTGGCGTAGTTGTATTACGGTACGGTTACAAAGCTGAGGTCTCGGGTTCGAGTCCCGGGTCGAGCAAAGTGATATTGGATTTTTCTATTCATTATCAGCCCGGAGTCAGGAATTTGTGCCCGATATGGCGATAGGCTCGCCCCCTATCACATCATGGGACGGAATCTACAAGGCGAAATGTGGGTGTCCTGTTGGCGCCTCTGCCTACCCCTTCGGGGATAAAGGCGTGAGTTTATGTATGTATGTACAAACATACTCCTGACCCCAAATTAAGATCGAGTCTTGTGTCGCGGAAACTAGGAGAGACTTTGCGGTCTCACATCCAAATTTAAAACAATTACTTATGGTTTACAGTTTACACAAACATTTGCAGGGATCGAACCCGCGGCCTCTAGTTTTACAGCCGGCGAATAACCCACTGCGCCTGGGGGCTATCTGCTGACACTTAAGAAATAACAATTAAATCTGCCTAATACCTAATTACAATGTTATAAATATTTTACTTAAAAACTCACCTCAACAGTCGTATAAAATGTGTGACTAATAAAACTGTCTCTGTAAACATAATTGTGGAACTGATAAATCATGTCGGCAAAGAAATTCCTTATATCCGAGGCAATTTTCAGATTACCACTGCTTATTCTTAATACGGGATCCGAAAACCCATCATTAACCACTTCTAACTTGACTTTCTCATCACCCACCATTATTACAAAAGCATTTTTGGATTTTAGAAATTCCTCCGAAGTATATAGTCTAGTCAAGACATCAGAGGATTTAAAGTTCAAGTTCAATTCACAGTGATCCGAGTTCTTTAGCACCGTTGAGTAATACTTAGGAAGTTTGACATACAAACACCATTCTTGTGTAGTGGCTTTCGAAACATCTGTAAATTTAAACAAATCTCCAAAATCATTTAGATTTTTTTGTAGTATTAATTCTTCACATTCTATAGATTTCTTTAAATGTAGAACTTTATCAGATAAATTATTAGTTTTGATAAAATGTTCAGAATTCAAGAGAACATTCTTTGTATATAATGTGTTCCAGTGAGTATGATTTTTATCATACACTCCCGGCATGTTCATAACATATGCAATATTTATATTAATTTGTGTTGATGTCACCTTTAGAGGTATTAAATAATTGGTCTTGTCAAACTGATCTCCTGTCTTTACACTTGTAGTTTTCAGCAATTTACAATTAGTTGAAAAATTGATATGAATCTTCATATCAGTAAATAAATTTTGCAATACACTGTTAAATATTCTGTGTCCTGTGTTTACAACTATGTTTAATAGAAAGAATGTTGATTCTGGCTTAAAATATTCCTCAATTGCTTCAGTTAATGTTATAGGAGTGTATTCTTTTACAGCATCTTCATAGCTTTCATAAACTACTACTTTGATATTGATAACATCATTCATAATATCCTGGCGGTTGGACAAAGAGAGTGCTGTGATGTAACCTTCCTCTTTATTTAGTTTTTCTACAAGATCTTCATTTTTCTTGAATTCATACAGAAATTGATTGAAATATTCCATCTTGGTCAGAACCTTTTCTGCTGGTGAATAATCAACATCCTCTTCATCAGATACCTTCACATAAGCTTTCTCATCATTATTGAATACATAAATTAAATGTGCAAATGTTGTACAAATAATATTGTCATTAATTTTTACGAAATCTTTAACTTGCTTGACAAAGAGCTGGTTGAAATCTAAATCTTTTGTAAATATATTTTCAGTCTTCCACATGGTACAACCATCTGTATATATTATTATATTCTCATACAAAAAAAACTTATATATTGCAGTGTTTAAATGAATGATCACTGGTTTCTTCTCAGTATCTAATAATGATATTACAATAATGGACCCAATGGTTAGTCCTATAACTATTTTAAATTCATTCTCTACTATCTGAATGTCACAGATTTCTGATGGACATGAATACAGCTTGATCAGTTTAATCTCATCTTCGGACATGCTTGAACTTATTAAGCAAGTGTAGACAACTAATTTATCAAAACTTATGATAATCATATTGTTGTTATTTTTACCCACTTTCCCATTAAATAATTGTTTAACACATTCTAATTTATTTTCGGAAACGAAGAGACATTTTACAATACATTTTTGATCGTTTCTTATATGAGCAGACTGTTCCTTTTCGAATATTAAATTAAACTTTTTATCCAATTGGAATTCTCTATTGACCTGATGTAACGATAAATACAAAGAATCAATAGATTGCAAAGTTAATATAACATCCATGTTGTACTGTGCACAAGCCAAAATATTTTGTTTGCGCGGGTGGAAACAGCTTCTCAGTCTTTTTTTTGTACTTTTAAATTTTAAAGAAATCACATGGATATTACCGCTGAAGTCTAGGCACGCTATGTGGTTGTTAAACAGCAACAAATCAAATATCTGGAACTCTGGTTCAATGTTTCGGGTTATGCTGTCGAATTTTAACTCGCTGTATACGAAGATTTGGTGCCTGTTCCAAAGTATAGTCATGGAATTTGACGTATCACAAGCAATATTTAAACTGCCCAGCACTTGTTGATCGCATTTGAAGCAACGTTTAATTAATGGATCTTCGTTTAGGTCCATTTTAATTAAATTATTTTCTACAACCATCCACTGTAAAAATGCGCGCAAATTTTGACAGTTGTGAGTTTGTCACGGTTGGTGTTTGTAAAATTTGACATTTACCTGTCGTCCAGAAATCATGATATTTGTAAAACGTTCAGAGCACCGTTATAAGTTATTTTTCTGAGGGGGTTTTGAATAAAACCATGGGGCATGGACGTAGATTTGTATAATACGTCCATGGGTAAAACCTATGTTCATAGCCCACGTCCCATAACGACACCTCGTATCGTTACTTTTTACCATTTATACACATTAAAGGTGCATCAAGATAAATGGCATACATGTAAAACTATAAATTGATTTTTAATGTTTTTTTTCATGTATTTAAAGTATTCTACGCTTAGAGAATTTATAATATAGACGGAGCGCTGGTGCTTCAAAAACGTAGCTAAAATTGGTGGTGCCGGGCCATCTTTTTCTGTCACCCTATTGGCTGATATATTATGACAGTTTGTCCAACATGCACGAATAAATTATTTGTATTTTTTTTCTAAAATAGTTTACTGAAATAGGCTACTGAATTTCAGTCAAACACGTGTTAGATGGATAATAACTAAATTTACCTTCGGTTACCAACATAATTTATAGCAATTTGTTGTTAAATAATTAGCTTAATTTTCACTAAAATAGCAGTACTACCAGCATTACGAACAAAAAATATTTACTCTAACGTAGTGTTATATTATTCTCTTTGATATTTACGTTTTTGAAGACGCAAATGTATGACACCGCTCCCTGTACATTATAAATACTTTAAGATCCTAGGCAATTATGCTATTTACATTTGAAATTATACATTTATGAAATTCATTAAATACGAAATAATTCTGCAATGTGGTTTGTTGAATACTGAAATGTCAAACTGTAGGTTTCAAATCCTGGGCACAATTGACTAATCGAAGCACTTACTATGTGATGCCTACTAACTGTCTAAGGCTGGTTGGGTTAACGAAAACGCATACTCTCGAAGGGATTTAAATCAGGTAACCGGGGGTAAAATGGAGTCCTGCCAAACATTTCTGCGACATAGCTGAAAGGTTGTCTAGCGCCAAAGTTTTTGTAAGTGGGGTCGTTAAACGAGGACAGGCAAACGAAAATATTACCAATTCAATTTAGAGTATTAACCAACTCAAAAGATTATAAATTTATGTTTTATATAAATTAAACAATATTTCCAACATCATTCTTTTACTCCACGAAACAAAATTCAAGTATACAATGGTAAGAAAAAAATGTTATTTATTACAAAGTCCTCTTTATTGTGGCCGTATGGCTTACAAAGTTTGGACAAAAATCACTTAAAATTAAATGCTTTCTTGACATAAAAATAGATGTCTTTATTTTTATGAGGTAAATACATCATGTACATTGTTGAAAGGCAAGAAAACAACTAAATACTAAAATGAAATATATACAAAATCTTGTCGTAACTTTTCGTACAGTCTGATCAATAATAATTCATTTTGGCACCCGGTGTAGATCGAATTGAGAATATAGATAAAACACGAAGGTACAAAATACATAGGTGTTTTCAAAAGTTATAGGAATCTTCTACACAACCAATAAACCTTCCAACCATTGGAACATTGGAACCATTTGGACAGCCTCCGTGGCGCAGTTGGTTAGACGCCGGCTGTGAAACGAGAGGCCGCGGGTTCGATCCCCGCACCGAGACAAATGTTTGTGTGAACCACAAGTATTTGTTTCGGGTCTGGGTGTTTGTGAGACCGAAAAGTCTCTCGTAGTTCCTGATACCCACAACACAAGACTCGATCTTAGTGTGGGGTCAGGACTATGTATGTGACTGTTGGGTGTATTTATTTATTTATTTATTATTTTGCAAATGCAGCTAAGGAAATGTGTTATAATATCACACTGTCTTTATTTGTTCTTATTTTTTTGATGTTTAAATAAACTAGTTTGGAAGGAAGGTTGATTGGCTTGCTTGAATGCTAATGGATTTTCGTGCAACAAAATACAAAAATTTGAGCTGCATTGCTAAGCTGGAAAATATGAAGTACGAAAAATATATCTAGTAAATGAGTATGCTTTAAAAATGATTACATGATCTTAGGATGATTAAAATCACAAAGATCAAAATAGTGTCAAAGCAATTGTGTAGCAACAATTCTTAATTAGTGATGAAAAGAAGCAAAATTGAAAAATTATGTGGATTTGGTACAACAATGTGGGAGAAGGCTAAGAAAAGACATATTTGTAAAAAAACTTAAAAAACCAGACAAAGTTATGAATGTTCACAAGTTATTTACAAGCCACAATAAATATTAAATACTTAAAACAGTTGGAAAGTACGTATCATTCGTTTCCAACTTTACGAACTAATTGGCACACTTTCACATTGATTCACTAGCAAAACTATCTTCTAATTACAAACTAAAGAGGTTTCATGTTCTTTATCATCTAAATTCCTCGGACAATCCATAGCTTGGACCAGTTAAAAAAAAATGTGTGTGTGTATTAGTGTACACACGTAAGAAGTGAAACTTCTTTATGACATCATTTTTCGAAAAATGATCTACTATTTACAAATTTACAGAATTGGTAAAATATAGCTAAATTAAATAAAGTTTAAGTTTAGGAGGGGGGAAATTTTTGAGGGAATTTGGGATTTCTATCGGGGCCAATTTGTAGCCCTCACCGAGACGGTTCCGAGGATACCAAGCTCGGTGGGTCCACGACCTTTATTGGCCGAGATAGGTTTAGGGGGGTGAGGTAAAAATTGTAGGTGGGGGTAGGGGCGGGGGGCGGGGGGGTTTAGGTTTCGTGGGGGGGCTATTGGGCACCTTAAAATATTTTTGGGTGGGGAATGTTGTGGAGGGGGAATTCGGGAATTCTGTTGGGGCAGGATTGTAGGCCTCACCGAGCCGATTCTAATGAACCCAGGGTCGATGGGTCTACGATGGATATTGGCGGAGATAGGAATAGGGGGGGTGAGGTAAAAATTTTAGGTGGGGGTGGGGGGGGGGTTTAGGTTTCGTGGGGAGGCTATTGGGCACATTAAAATATTTTTGGGTGGGGAAAGTTGTGGAGGGGGAATTCGGGAATTCTGTTGGGGCAGGATTGTAGCCCTCACCGAGCCGGTTCCAATGAACCCAAGGTCGGTGGGTCTACGATGGATAATGCCGGATATATGAGTAGGGGGGGTGAGGTAAAATTTTTAGGGTGGGGGAAGGCCAGAGGGGGGGGTAAGGATAAAATTACAAAAAAGTGGGTGGGACTTAAAATGTTGGGTGGGGCTTGGAAACGGTTGGGGGTGTGGCTTACTGAAGTGGGTACTAATTTACTAAATAAAAAAAGATGGCGCGTAACGGAAGAATGTGACGCGTAACGAAAAATTTTTTCCAACCCCGATAAAGAAGTTTCACTTCAATAATAATAATCATATTTAAAAAAAAATGTGTGTGTGTGTATTAGTGTACACACGTAAGAAGTGAAACTTCTTTATGACATCATTTTTCGAAAAATGATCTACTATTTACAAATTTACAGAATTGGTAAAATAAAGCTAAATTAAATTAAGATTAAGTTTAGGAGGGGGGAAATTTTTGAGGGAATTTGGGATTTCTATCGGGGCCAATTTGTAGCCCTCACCGAGACGGTTCCGAGGATACCAAGCTCGGTGGGTCCACGACCTTTATTGGCCGTGATGGTTTAGGGGGGGTGACGTAAAAATTTTAGGTGGGGGTAGGGGTGGGGGGGGTATTAGGTTTCGTGGGGGGCTATTGGGCACTTTAAAATATTTTTGGGTGGGGAAAGTTGTGGAGGGGGAATTCGGGAATTCTGTTGGGGCAGGATTGTAGCCCTCACCGAGCCGGTTCCAATGAACCCAAGGTCGGTGGGTCTACGATGGATAATGCCGGAGATATGGGTAGGGGGGGGGGTGAGGTAAAATTTTTAGGGTGGGGGTAAGCGGGGGGGGAGGTTTCGTGGGGAGGCTATTGGGCACTGTTTTGGATTTAGGGTGGGGGAAGGCCAGAGAGGGGGTGGGACTTAAAATTTTGGGTGGGGCTTGGAAACGGTGGGGGGTGTGGCTTACTGAAGTGGGTACTAATTTACTAAATAAAAAAAGATGGCGCGTAACAGAAGAATGTGACGCGTAACGAAAAATTTTTTCCAACCCCGATAAAGAAGTTTCACTTCAAAAGTTTCTGTACCTTTATATAAGCACTGTTATTAATTAAGAGGGTAATCTGACTTCTATTCTCGAAAGATATAAAAATATTATTTATCGGAACGCTTCAAAAATCGGTCATCCTACAGTTATATTCTCAGGAATTCTATATCAGAATCTCTTCATAATTTTCATTAAAATGCATTGAGAACAAATGGGCGCCAATTTATTGCGATTTGTCAGTTTATCTTCCTCTCGAGAATGCTTATAAAAATATTTTGCTTAGTTATGTAAATTTGTCATTATTTTTTACACCGATTAAATTATGAAACTCTTGCTGTTGCAAATATTATTGGTATTGAAGATACAAGGTGACAGTCCAGCTAAAGACTGTCCTTTACTTGTTTAATGAAAAAATGGAAAACTATCATATTATTTACATTTATCATACTGATATGTGTTCTTATTGCGGTGGATGTTGGCTTTATGAACTCACTATTACGACACAATCTGTTTAAAATCATTGAGCAGTTACAACTATAAATGCTTAAATTAATACTATTCGTTATCTATATCTATATTTACATTTTCTCACAATCATGAGTATTATTATAATTGCACTTTATTTGTATGCGGATCGCCACGTACCAAATAAAAATATATACGCAATTTGAAAATCAGTATTCAGTACATTGACGAGAATGGCATTTTTATGGCTGTTTGGACGACGCTTTTATTTTTTTACTTTTTTAATAACTTTCGTCCAAAAACGATTTGATATAAAACTGTCTTATGGCAGGGCAGGCGTAAGGACCAAGGGGGATAATCTTAAACGGGGGTCAAAATAAAAAGTTTTCCGTTGATTATACTAAGCAGTAAATAGCGCTAGGTAAAAAGTATGATATGAACTTAGCTATGGTTGACAAAGTCCAGGTAGCCCAGCGTTGCCAAATGTTCCGATTTTAGCAGGATATTCAGATGATGATTCAGTGCAAAAGAACATTTCCAGCGCGAGACAGACTCATTCCCGATGTTTATTGTTTTACCCCACTGGTAAAAATATTTATCGGAAAGATTTTAGAGTTTAGAGCATTGATTACTGGGAATTTAAAAACATATTTTAGTTATCGCATGTTTTGTGTCTCTCGAAGGACCTTTGAATTCAGTTTGAGCAAGGAAGACAAAACATTCGATAAGTAAAATAGGCTTACGAAAGTAATTATGAGTTAGGCTGAAACAATAATAGGTTCCTAGAATGACGGTAGAACAGTTTTACCATGCAAATCGTTTTTATCTATTTACGCAACTGTAAAAGTTTTAAAAATAAAGGCGCCTAGTCACTTCCTTAATAAAAACACAATTGATTCCGAAACAAATACAAAACACTGTTGATTCCGTAAATACAGACACTGTTGATTCCGTAACGCCGAATGTCACTGTCAATAGTAAATAAAGTATGTTCTCGTTGCGCGACGCGGTGTAGGCGACACCGTCGTACCGCTACTGTTACTTCTTGATGTCGGGGTCCATTTTCGTTTTGTCCATCGATGACGACACCATTCCGCTTTGAGGATACAACTTGTCTAAATGCTTTAGTGATTCGTTGAGGAAATTCTATAACAAATTTTCTAGAATTAGTTTACGTTAATCGTGTGCGTTATTTTTATACAGAGTAATGGGTGCTGAGGGCCTAGTTTTTAGGATTACCATTCGGTAAAGGTACTACCAATCCTGGCTATTTCTAATTACTATTAACGCTATGAAAAGCAATTTATCGAAGCTGCGTGAGTTTTTGGGACCCATTACCATACAATTTTAGCGCTAAATAGAAGTGGGAAACCAAGTAAGAAATTTTTGAAATAAATATTCATTAACAATAATTCTTGTTCGACTCAAAAATGTATTAGGTTTAATAATAAAACTTGACAACAAAAAACTAACGTGAATGAGTTTTAGTTTCATACAGGGTATATCAAGACCGCGACCGAAAACAAAGCCAGGAGGTAGTATTAGTGATATCAAACACAATGCAAGTAAAAATTTTACAAAAAAAATCGTCAATTTTTTTTTGTTATTTTTTACATATCGTCGTATTTGTGTGATTAAACTTAGTTTTTCTAAAATAATGACGTACATCGCTTAATTTTTTATCAAGCAATGGTACGTAAGGGTTTAAATTACTATTTTTGCAAAAACTAGGTATTTACCCCTCAAAAACGATGATTTTTAAAAAATTGTAAAACAAAATCCGTCGCTTATTTTGCAAAATTTTTAGTTGCATTGTGTCTGTAGCCGCTTAAACTACCACCTGGCTTCGTTTTCGGTCGCGGTCTTGATATACCCGGTATATAAACTGATGCCGTTTTCCCAGAACAGGTAAGCAGATGTCCAACCAAGACACCCACGCCTTGTATTTTCCGTCCCACGATGTGATAGGGGGTAAAGGTTTTAGTTTCAAAAAGGTGAAATATAGTAAAGTTACCTGTATGGCAGTGAGCGCTGCGACGATAGCGGGGCCCCCGAAACCGTGCGAGATGAGTGAGAAGTGCGTAAGGTGGCGCTGAATGGCGGGCTCCAGCAGGTGAGGCGGCCGCGTGTTACACAGCGGTGACCGGTCCTGGTTCAGCAGGTCCATCAGCTCTTTTGTTACCTGTAGATAGACGTAGTTGCGGTGTGAGTGGCGGCTGGAGGTATTGTTGCAAGGTGTTGAATTAGGTTAGAAGTTGAATGAAAATTTCGAATTTTGGTTTTGGTCAATTAGTACAAACGCATAAATGAAATAATATGTATAGCTTATTCCACATAATTTTTAACAATTAGTGCACTATATCGAAATTAAATCAAAAGGGGATATTTATTCACAATGGTCACCTTGGTAAGTGATTACTGTCGCACAAATAGGTACTGTACATGAACACTTACAAGTCAGCCCCAGTCAAGCCAGCTCATTCTAGCAATTCAAGTCTATATGATATGTCAATATGATAGAGCTATTTCTAACAATAGTATAAGATCGTCACCTGTTTAGTGGCCTGCAGTAGGTCCCGGCGACGCCGTGCGTCGTGCTCGGCGTACTGCCGCGCGAGGTACTCAGCCAGCGCGCGCGCCGGGAACTCCGTCTCGCACACGTAGCCGAAGTCGCGGGCCAGGTGCACCGCCTCCGCTGGACATAAGCAATCAGCGTGAATATGCTGACAAACACGGCATAGTTGGTCGCATGAGAACACAGTCTGATGCCAATCAATGCTTTTTATCAGGCGCAGTGCTGTCACTTTGCCGTACCAAGAGAAAAAATGATACACCCAATTGATATACATAGTCCTAACCCCAAATTAGGATACAAGTATTGTGGCGTGTATGAGAAAAGACAAGAGAGACCAAAAAAACTTTCCAGTGTCACAAACATTTGCCTTAGTGCATAAGATGTTGACTAGTCCGTATATTGAGCACTGTCATCCGGTTAAACGACGTCACTGTCACGGTGCTAATTTATTTGATTAGGCGCCTAAACATGCTTGTTGGCCGTCACGATATCAGATGCTGTATTCTTACCTTCTACTAATGAAGTAAGTAGTGTAACATTGGCGGCTTTCCGTCTCCCCGCAGGTAAGTTAAGTCCTATCTTCTCTAATTTCTCCCGGAGCAACCGACCACCATTTTTGCTTTTTGCTCTGTAACAAAATTGAATCATGAGACTTCATAAATTTTACTAAGGACACATAATTGCACAACTTTAACGATGCACAAAATAATTGCGCGGAAAGCTGTTTACAGGATAGATGTCCACAAATGTTTAAACGTATTTGAAACCTCCCAATATGCATCAAAATGGATTAAGGTCTTATCTTAAATGAGCGACAAGAGCAACGTCAAATAAACGACCGATTGTTATGATCAGTCTTCGAACCAACTAAATGGAAATTGATATATGATTGCAACAGTTAAGATGGCTTCTTGCGTCAGAGATTGTGGATACCAAGACGAATAAATATAAAAAAGGTACGAACGGTACCAAAAGTGGTGCTCTAAGGTTTGTGGAATGTAAATTTACAAAAGTATAATATTTCATTAAATTTACCAATACTTTATTTAACATTATTTAAAGGACTAAATATAATTTATAAACCACACCAAACGCTCCAACAAAATTGAATAATGAAATGAGCAATGAAAACAAACTGATTGCCGCCCATTGAGGTATTTGCCGCCATATTGGATTGTATTGCTCAGTCAAACGGTTGATTAAATTAACGAAATGTTGTGACAATGGCCAGCGCCGTGCTTAATTCGACTATTCACCGCAACAATGGAAAATAAATTAATCATATTTTATTTTTGTCTTTTTTAAGTCGTAATTACGATGTTTGGAAGTGCTCACGTATTTCGTATCGTTTTTTGCTCTTGAGTCTTGAGTACGTCCCTTTCTCTGCACATCGCATCGGTATGAACTTATTAGTAAAGTATACTAAAAATTTTAGGATGTCGCCTTAAGAACTATATAATTTTCTTACTAAATTAAAGTACCTATGTAGTTGACAAGACCCTTGGAAAAATAACTGAAGTTATTAAGATAGCAACATAAATTAAGTACCTAATGTGAAAAATCGGATGAAATTATATTTTTTAGAGCAAAGCAAATTAAACATTATTTATGTAATAGTGGTTCAATTCCCAATTATGTTAATTTTGGATGAATTAACCAGTCGGTTGTGTCTAGGGCGTTTTTACTTGCATAATAACGATTCATTTTTCAATTAGTGCTACTATTGCCCGCTAGATGGAACCGCTTTAAACGGTATTCGCCAATACCACATTTGACTGACGTGACTCATTGAACGTTATTTGTTTAGAAAACATATCATTACTTACATTAAATCTCATCACATGAAAGACGTATAATATAGGTTAAATCAAACAAGAATATATTTTGCTGATGCCACGCAATTATTTACCTTACCACTACAAAATAAAGTTTACAATGAGTTAGCACAGTTTTAGAGATGGAAAAATTAAGTTTGCCGGTATGTGTGTTGATTGCCGAATACTGGCTGACTTGTGGCTACTAGTATTCGAAAAATAAAAGCTCGTTAACGCTTAATTGTTTTCGATGTTTATAACAGCCAGTTATATAAAGTTGAATAGAGCTTAGTTAAGGATGAATAATCGATAAAAATTAAAGAATCGATTATGATTGAGAGATATTTGTAAATGTTAGTGAAGTAGTTGACAGGTTAACTAACAAAATTTAAATAATAATTATGGACACGAATTAATATTGCGAATTTGTGGATAAAGAAGTTATTGAAATGTCCATAAAATGACTAATAACTCAACAAATGCTGACCAATGATAACTCGCTTTATTTATTGGTCCAATAATTCACTGAGAAATATTTTATTTGCATGTTAATTTTATAAATCGTCTACAGATTTTTATATGATTTATTATGAATTTATTTTCGAATGTTACTTTTTTAAAAAGACATTACACAATGTTATTTTATTCACTGTCCTAAGCCAACTTTGGTCATAAATATATTTTTTTGTGTTGTATTCTGCTTTATTTTATTCCAACAACTATAAAGTACTTATGGATCGGGAAGTAAGTTATGCCGTAAAACAATTTAATAGGCTTATCTTGATATTGGCGTCTCAGGGCACCCCTCCATTCCTTCGGTTGGCATGCGAATGAAATTCCTTTAAACAAATTAGTATGCGAAATATAACTACACCGGGGTGGATTGATCGACTCATAACTCTTAAGTAATAACATGTTTATATTATAGAGATTGTTGTGTTTTGTAAAAATATTTTTGTCTTAAGTTTTTTTAATTACACATGTATCAATAAATACACCCAACAGTCACATACATAGTCTTGAATCCACACTAAGATCGAGTCTTCTATCGTGGGTATTAGAATGATGAAACTACAACTTTTCGGTCTTACAAACACCCAGACCCGAAACAAATACATGTATATCACACAAACGTTTGTCTCGGTGCGGGGATCGAACCCGCGGTCTCTCGGTTCGCGTCTAACCAACAGATTAAGATGTGTCTTGGCTAATACATGAATACATTACGGATGGTTTTATATATGTGAATAATGGTTACTATCCGGTCACATACGAATGTACTACGACCCTAGTATTTGGTACCATACATACATAAACTCACGTCTTTTTCCCAGAAGGGGTAGGCAGAGGTGCTACCAGGTCACCCACATTTCGCCTTCTATGTTCCATCCCATGCTAGGGTAGAGGGCGAGCCTATCGCCATATCGGGCACAAATTCCTGACACCTGGTGACCTGACTGATAATGAATAGAAAAATTCAATACTACTTTTGCCCGACCCGGGATTCGAACCCGAGACCTCATCTTTGTAATCGTACCGTAGTACAACTACACCACCGAGGCAGCCTTTGGTTTGCAGCAGTTTTTGGTACCAATTATATTTTAATTCAGGCACTATCTTATTACAACTCTAGAATGGCGCTTGTCATGGAGTCCATTTCAATTCAAAACACGATGACACCAGAGTATTTTTTTATTTTTACAGCTATTCAAAGTTCCGCGAGTTTCGATACCCGTCTAATCTCCCGGGCGCCGAATGAAATTCACATAAATCAATCGATAAGTAATCGATATAACATTGCTTGTTAGAATACGATTATTCTGTCCAATTAACGTTGTGAGTATTAAAGCGCTCTCAATAGCGTCGATGTATTTTATTGTATGGATGAGTGCCTTCTAATGGATTAAGCTTTTCTATAATAGAATGAACGATGACCGGTGTTTTTGAAGCATTGGCGAAGTGTTGTATCTTGTAAGTTTAAATAAACTAAGAAAATGATAAAAATGAATTGATTTATTTTAGGAACTAAGAAATAAACGCAAGTTCAATAATTATTATGAAGCTTTGACGAGGTGTAGTGTGTCTTTAGTTTTGTTATCATAATTTATGTATTTTTTCAGATATAAACTTATATATTTTTTTGAAATATGCGTAACTTTTTATGATCTGTGCTTTTGTTACGTCACAAATAGCCTAATTTTTGTAACCTAATTTTATTGTATTCACCTTCCATATTCCAAACCTAATCATAATAAAACAATACAAACACCAATACAAACTCCAACCGAACTGCATCAATTTTCTATACGATTCTTATGAAGAGGAAATATTTGATTGTTTGTTTGCATTGAATAGGCTCCGAAACTACTGAATCGATTTGAAAAATCTTTCACCGTTGGGAAGCTACTCTATCCCCAGATTACATAGGCTATATTATAATTTCAAAAAAAAAATAGGGATCCTTAAAATATCTAAAATATCCTTTAACTCGCGTACGCTGCGAAATCTATAATTTGTGTTGATGTGGACTGGACTCAAAAACTATCTGCAACCGGGCAAAGCCGGGCCGAGCCGCTAGTATATTATATAAATAATTCTTTTCGTCAAGCCAGTTTGGGCTACAATGGCACTGATCCATTGACAGTGATTGGAACGAGACTGCGGTTGCGACATAAGACACATGTTTGGTTCTCGTAACTTGCCTCCGAATGTATTGCTGTTTTGACATCTGTGCCCCTAGCCGGAACATTTTGAAGTATCGTATAGTAATTCTCGTATAGTAAAGTAAACGTTTCCCGCTGTAAAATTTTAGTACCAAATACGCTCATAATGGCGTTGTTTAAATTCCCATACAACATTTTACTATTACTATTCTATTACGATACTGCAAAATGTTCCGGCTAGGGGCACTGCTTTTGTCAATCGTTGATGTGACCAATCATACACAGAGCGTGGAGATTCTTGTATAGCTGTTAAGTAACAATTCTCGCGTATGTGTGAGAGAGATGAAGCGAACGTGCGGCTAATTATTTTCTCGCCGTGTTAGGAACAAACTAGTTTCTACTATACACTGGTAATTTTGTAAGATTAATACGAAAAACATGGTTAATTACTATTAAGTCTCAGTTGTTTATACTAATTGTGATCATATCTTTAATTTTGACAATGTCATCGCCCTGTATTTGTGACGTATTTGATATTGCTAATGTATTTGCTATTTGACTTATTGAACGTATTTGCTATTGGATTAACGTTTACAAAATCAAAATTTAAGAAAATATAAAGGCAGTATTTTGGTTCGTCACGGCTTTTATAAAACTCATTTAATTTGTTACACCTGCATCTCCCTTCTATTTTTGAATATGGTCAATAAACTTCGATTTTCAAGTATTGTGTGTGTTTATATCTGTGTGTGGAATTGTGACAACTCACAAATTATTATGTGTGTCTTGTGTGCTTGGTCGTTGCCAAACTTATCCTAAAAACAATCATTGATTTTGGCGCACGAATTTCCTGTGGCACAAAAAGCCAATATTCCAAAGAGTAATTCGGGTGCACATACATTCTTTTCTGTTCGTAATGTCTGTGCTGGCGTAACAATTTAACCGGATTGAATGGCATATTTCGTGTGAATGAATTATTATCGCTATAGATCAACTGTCCATCATAATTTGAGATGTTTATCTTGACACAAGACAAACGTATCGCTTTCTCTTGGTGTATATTTTGCTGGTAGGTATTGCGTCTGGCAAATTGTTTGGTTAAAGGAGACACTAAAATCTTGACCTATTGAAAACTAGGTAACATACGAATTTTTATTGACTATTAATTCGAAAAATAAAGAAGTGACAGAAGAATAATATTTGATTATTCCCCCTTTTGGCTTCTTGTTCCTTTTTTATTAGCACTAAATTGCACAATTTAAAATCCGTAAAAACTTTGATAAAATTAAAGGAGTCATATTTTTATTACATGATGGGACGGAACATACAAGGCGAAATGGGGGTGTCCTGGTGGCGCCTCTGCCTACCCCTTCTGGGATAAAGGCGTGAGTTTATGTATGTATGTCATATTTTCATCAGTTTTAAAGCGGAGTTATTTTAAAACAATATTGAGGTTTCAATATTTATAGCTTTTAGTACCTCCCATTTGTAAAGAGTTACTTCTATAAAATGTACCATCGTTAACCTGTTTAATTTGAAATTACGACACATTTAAACGTCATTCGACAATACAATAGTTTTTTCGATGCATAAATACAATGCATCTCGAATTCCTGTTTACGATTCACCTTTTAACTAACAGTAGATTTAATATGTATTCAATTTCCTCGACAATTACCGCGAAAATGTGAAATATTTGAATTTCCAAACAGCCCGTTCGCAGCTGCTCGTCGGCCATTATCGTAACGGTGTTGCCAGCCGAGAAAAACTGCACATAAAATTACATTGTAAATTGTCTGTATATTTTAGTGGGAGAATAATCACTAGTTGCTATGTAGATCATGGTTTTATATTAATTTGCGGATGTTTAAAATACGTCCGTTTGTCTTATAAATTCGATGTTGCATCGTTGGCCTAATCTAATTAATTGTATATACCTTAAATTTAACTTTTAGGTATAAATAATATATTAAAATACGATCTAAATACTAGGCCAATATTATACTACTACAAAACATAGCCACATCCGCTTAGCTTCCACACATCAACGAAACATTAGGTAAAAAAATACCCTAAATCGATCGATTAAAAAGTTTGTATAAAAATACCCAATTAACAATTATCAAAACCCAAATATCCCTAATACATAACAGTATTAAAGTACAAGGAGCGAAGTCACGTGAATACATTAGTCCTCCGAGTTCCAACACACGGAGAGTGGACGCCGCGGAGTTGAAGTGGTAATGGCGGCAATTACACCGCCGCGCCACCGCGCCCGATGATGCGCTATTTATCACACTCTAAATTCAATTTTAAAATAACCTGCCAGTGTCTTTTATGAGGTTAGTTTTATATCCAGCCTTTGTGGTCTATTTATAAATATAATAATAAAATAGGTACACAGCTTGTAATTGAATTTTGGTATAAGGTTTGGTTAAATTTTGCTTTGTTTCTTAGTCAGAACCCTTATTTTGTTAAAAATAGTAACAGAAAAATTATATAAAAATATTGTTTTATAAAGGTGTATATTTTGCAATATTACTTTGGACTCTTTAACATCGCCATTCAGGCATTTTATATTAAAGAGTATTTTGTTAAAAATAGCTTTGCTTGAAATAGTTTCGCATCTCAGCGCAACTTCAGCACACGGATGTTGATTTCAGATCCATAACCCAATTCACGAAAAAACCTAAATAACTGCCAGCAATTGCGTTTTGAACAAAGCAATGCAATCCTATTACATGAAAGTACCTACATCAACTTTCAGTATCGTATCATGATCACGTACCAACTAGGATGTGTCCAAATGACTTCACACGTCGCGCTGCCCGCCTCTCATTACCGGCTGTCTTTGGTCAAATAATTGGATTTTTTATACAAATCATGACCCGACAGTTATTTTTTGCGGTACGCTTTCCGTAATGGTTACAAAGTGAGCGCGTTAGTTAGCATACTGTCTTGTGACGTCATTTGTCATTAGTGCAGACTTTTTTGGTGTAGTGTTCTTTTTTCAAAATCAAATATTTAAGTAATAATTAAAAATGATTGCCTCGGTGGCGTAGTTGTATCATGGTATGGTTACAAAGCTGAGGTCTCGGGTTCGAGTCCCGGGTTGGGCAAAGTGATATTGGGTTTTTCTATTCATTATCAGTCCGGAGTCAGGAATTTGTGCCCGATACGGCGATAGGCTTGCCCCCTATGACATCGTGGGACGGAACATACAAGACGAAATGTGGGTGTCCTGGTGGCGCCTCTTCCCACCCCTTCGGGGATAAAGGCGTGAGTTTATGTATGTATGTATGTAATTAAAATTGTAACATTTATTTTTAATTATTTTAATAGAGTCTAGCTATTTATACCTTATTTGATATTTCCTATATTGTCAACTCTTACATGAAGTGTCGTATAATTGTGATGTTTATCTAAAGAGAGTATTTACCGGTTACGCTCGCTAAACACAGACTGAAACGCATATGCACAATTCATAATTGATATATTATGATCAGGAGGAAGAATTCTTAAAGACGATATTTAGATTTTTAAACACATCGTAAACTGATAATATCACCAGTGAATGTCTTCATTAAGGCGTGCTAAAGCTGTATTAAGATATCAATATTATTATACGTCAAATTTTTCAAGCGAGATATCATACTTAATATTGCCAAGATCAAATTCAGATCTCATATGGTAATTAAGAACGATAGGTACCCATGCAACATTTATGGAGGCAAATTAAACACATAAACACCGCAAAGGCTGACCGCTAAAAAACGACCCGTCGAAACCAACATACAGGAACAGGTGGCAAAAACCTATCTAGGATCTAGATAAAAAGTCTAGATACATCAGACCAGCCACAATGGTTATACCTTCCGACAATTTTAGTAAATAAATAGGACAAAGGAACATCGTATGCGGCCATCGCACAGAAAACCGCGATTAATTTGAACGAAAAGAAGTCTTAATAACAATTTTAAAAATGGAATTGTTTTTATGCACGTATAGAGGTTTTCAAAGGTCTAATTGTGGTGTGGCCAGAGCAAAAATTAGCATGAAAAATGGTAGGAAATTAAGTAAATTTGTAATGTATCGTATATGATAGTTTTTGTGTGCGGTTTATTGTACATGAGAACAGTCTGGTTTTATGATTTTGCTTTTTGTAGATAATTAGGTGTATTTGGAATTTTAGTTTATTTAGTATTTATTCATCATAACTGAAACGAGAAGCTGTGGGATGTTGATTGGCGGGAGTTGAGATGTCTCGACGGTCTAAACTGTTAACTGTCCTTGCCAACGTCATACGTATTTTTAAGTAAATTATTACATCATTACGTCATTGAATTGGGTCAGGCCCGTACCCAGTAGTGGGATCAAACTTGTAAAAAAATACATTACTTATCATGATTTTGGTAGGAAATTCTTTGGTGCCCATACTTGGGTGACTTTTATACAGTCTGTATAACTTGACATATATTATTCATGCGCCACGCACGAAACGTAATTGTGTTGTAAAATCCTTAATAACCGTAATAATGAGGATATTATGGTAAATTACTTTAAGTAAGCATATATTGCCGGAGATGGGCTGCTAATAAATATATAGAGGGCTATTCCAACGTCTATATTTATTTATAGTAATCATTTTAAACTCTAGGCATGTGCTGTGCGTTTTTTGTGCCTTGTACTTTGTTTTTTTTTGTTTATTTTACTGGCACTGGCATTGTTGATTAAGTCTTTTATTAACGCTTTTTAAAAAAGAAACTTCGTTGTATAAGTACTAGCTTCTCGATCTAGCTTATAGATCTCACTAGCGATCGGATATGCCGACATTATATCTCAATGGTGAACAGTTCGTATAATGCGATGCGTCCGATGCGTATTGTGCGGATATGTGGACCCTTGCCATTAATGTTTACCCATAAATGCATAAATATATAATATAACTACAATAAACCTCACCTCCTCAGCACTCCTCCGAGCAGCGACGCGTTCAGGCACTCCGGCGGCGACAGTCTGCGCTGCACCTCCGCCACGGTCACCTTGTACTTGCTGGTGGAGGACAACAGGGACAGCCGGCCCGGCACCGAGCAGAACACGTCGTTGGGCGCGCACGAGCCCGTTCCGCCGAGGCCGTCGCGACCTTTCATTGCTACAAGAATAATAGGATTAGTAAAACTAATACTGGACCTTACACATTGTTAAAGGGAAAAAGGATTAGTGCCATGAAAGGTTGGTACCAGTGAGGATTCGTTTTGGACTCTGGAAGAGCAGAAGAAAAGTGCTTGCAGCCGAGCAGCCATAAGATGGACGGACCATATTATATCATGTAGGTACAAACCCACACCAGCAACTTATTTTTACTAATATGCATAAACACACTTTCAAAATTGTTTACCTCCAACAATACCGTACGACAGGTTCCCAACTTTTTAACCTCGACTAAAGCAGCTGAGAATTAGTCTGCTCATGTAAGCTCCCTTACTAAATGCACACGTAGAACCAAGTATGGCTTTAACAATCGGAAACCCATACATTTGAGATACTTGAACGAACTTTGATGATAACTCCATCGCCATAAAATGTCATCGCCATTCACTTGAGATTGCTAAAGAATGGGATTGACATTTTTAAAGTCAAAGTTATGGGCAAAGTTACTTACAACCAAACCCTAGTATTTATTGCTAAATTTGACTATTAAAAACTATTATTTCAGGGTGTATTCGTGTATTGTTTCATCGAATAACATACGAATACAACCAGAAAATAAAAAGAAAGGCTATTAAAATATAAAGCGACTGAAACAATTTTCCACAGAACTATAACACTACAATATTTCTATCATTTGCATATGAACATGGAGGAATTCCAAAATGATGGTACCGCCCATGTAAATTATTGCCAAGCATCGTTCTATCGCTCATTTGAAACCAGTTAATCCATTGGTGATTGCAGATATATTATCAAGGCAATCGCTTGGAGATGAAAAGTTGTTAGTTCTAAGTGCGGAAGTCGAAAGTGAATTCCATAATGGATTACATTGACGGCTGTCTGTTAAGCTAGTGTTGGGAGTCAGGTTTGTTATTGGCTGTACCTTTAATATTTTAGCCGATATGAAAAACGATTTTTTTTCATAAGCTTTAACCATAGGTATGTAGGCATGGGCATTAAACATAGATTATATGATATAAGACTGTCCGCCTTCACACCCGCCACTGCACCTCCTGTGTCGGAGGATCAACTGGCACACATTTTAATGACGCCGAGCATTGAAGCTCACTAAGTCTCCTGGAATGTCTAACTTGTCTTTAACCCGCAACGAAATCAATCATAAAGTTAAATTAATAGGAGGAGTTGGAAATATTACTTAGTGCATATGATGCCGTAAGCGTAAGAGAAACAAATGAAATACGCGGCCATATGAAGTTTTAGTTAGACCTTCGTGCAATCCATGCTCACAGCCTATGAATTCACCTAATAAAAAATAACACTGGCCGAACAAGAAAAAAATGAAATACGAACTGCCTTGTGACTTACTTGACAATAAAACGTCACAGTAGGCATAAACACAATACCATAGTCACGAATAAAAAAGCCCGCGTGATTACAAAATTCCCGCCATCGTAAACTAACAATGGCGCACCTAACAATCAGGGGCACGCCCCAAACATGCGGCGCAGCATGATCACTATTCTCATTGTAATATTTCAATGTGCCAACCCTAATACAATAAACATTAGTGTGTTATTAGTGTCGCACCGTACTGGCTATTTAACACCCTTGCTGAGTTTAAGAAAAAAACTATATTAGCCGCCAATTGCATTATGAAAAAATATTACTGGCTGATTATTACAATTCGAAATAAGACATAAAAAATATTTATTTGAATTTGGAATCCAGAATTTGTTTTTTTCTACTCATGTCAATGAGATGTAAGACGTTCTACACGACACAATTTGGTTGACAATTTATGCAGATAACCAGATTTGGATAGTTGTTGTATACAACTTGTAGTACAATTGTGTCTGCTTACAATGCTCATCGTTAATGAAATGGTCGGTGGAATAGGTATTCTATTCTATACAGTAGTAGAATAACACGACAACGTGGTATCATATGGTGAATGTGGCATGTTCTTTACAGGGATTTCTTTAAATGAATACTGAGTGTAGAAAAAATAATTTCACACTTAAGTATAGCATCAGCAATAGGTAGCAGGTATTCAGAATGACTTCATTACAGCATTACTTTTTACATTTAGTCTATCAGTCCTTCTACCGAAGACGTCATTCCCCAAATTAAAAATCGAACGGAACAAGTCGCGTTCTCTATTCAAATATCGTTTGATTGATCGTTACTTTTATTTCTCTGATATTGATTCATTCGTCCGGCATACGGAGAGATGTTTTTTTTCTATCTACTTAGATAGATACATGGTTGATAAGTGGTGGGAGGCCTAATTACAGTTTTATCTGCGCGGGTCATCTGTGCCCGGCTAACAATAAAAATGTTTGATATGTTAATAATATGTAGTTATACTATCTGGTCGGATGTTCGTGCGATTTAAATTACATATGGGAGATGTAGCGTCAGAAATAAAAGCTGGTTTATTAATCTGTTGTACTGATAATCGTATTGTGGATATTGGATATACATATAATATTTAATGCAGCTTTGGGTGATGTAAATTTAAATGGACAAAATATAATGACTACTGTTTCATAGTTGCACGAGAAGCCGACTGCAACATGATACGCCTATGTAGGGTGCGCTCGAAAAAACAATTAATTGATTGAACTATCAAGAGCAATTACCACCAGATTTTACCCTACTTTACCCCTCTATTTTGTATAGAAAACTTTAAAGTTTATAGCTACACCACCTTCCCATAACTTTCATTAGATTAGGTCCATTGAAGATCATTTATACCCAAACTGACACCATCTTTCGTATAAGGTAAATTCCCACATCACATTGACACAACATATGAATTCCGATGAAATTAACCCTCTGTCGGTACCACAGTCAGCGGCGCGCGCAATCGATGAGTCGGCAAAAAGTACACCGTCGTCGTTTAGCTTTCGTCCGACGCCACTAATTTCTTCACTATTTTAATATTTATTTTATTTGAGCACGGATGTTACTGTACTGTGTAATTATTACACTGTATCGAACTATCTACATCTATAGTACTTTATAGACTTTGCAAAAAGCAAAAAGGTTCAAGTTGTTGAATTTACAAATTAAATTGGATAATTGGTATGGTACTTGTAAAATGACATTGAATAGATGTAGTCCAGTTATGGCGTAGTTTTGTTTAGAAACATGATCCGTCAAATTGCATATTAAACAAACAATTATTTAAGAATGAGATTTTCATTCATAAAATGTCGTAACTCTAATTACTAATACCTAAGTTGGCATTTAAAACAAATTTACATCATCAAAATATATTTAAATTGGGATAACAATAGTCGTCAGTTAAAATTTGGAACAATTATCTAAGTACTCACTTTTTAATAAAGGGATATCCGTCATGAAACCAGTCGTGTCGTCCATCGATGCATTCTAAAAAAAAACAAAAATATGTTTATTGCATACCAATATTTTCTTTAAATAACTGAATATTTCACGAAGAATGCCGTCGTATCGTCTCGCGCACATTTTAATTTACTTCAGATTATTAAATTCTGAACATCGTTGTTATATTTTGCCGATATTGGATATTTTAAGATAGAGGATATTCTTAATATTAGAAAAGTATTAAATACAGTTTATTAAATAAGTTACGATATGTTCAAAGATTATTACGATCTTTTATTATTGGTGTAAATTTTGAACACCTACTAAGGCTATTCGAGAATAGTTTATTTTCTCACATAGTATGGTCTGGAAAACGGTTGCTAGTGGTTGAAAATTTATTTACCAATCATGGGAGGTTTTTCCGACATTCCAATTTTAAAAGATGTCCATATAAAATGTTATATCTCTACCCATTAAGAATTGCTTTATTTTATTTATTGAGATTTGCCGATGATTGTCAAGAGTGTAAATGCAGCATTACATGTTGATAAAGGTGTGCTACACACTCACCGGTGTTTCTTCCGTGGAGTGTAGCGCGTGGTGCAACGCCAGTTCGTGTTGCTCCCTCGCGCCGTAGTCTGCTCGTCTTTCGCCGCCGCCGTAGCTGAACCCGCCGTGTGATAACTAGGAATGTACTGTTTATTACTATGTGTTGAGCATCAGGGTATGTGTATATTGGTGGAAAGTTCGACCCCAAGGTACAAACTTTTGATTTTTGGTTGTCAATCGTTGCTTACAGTAACTGTGATGAAGTATGTCGAGGAAACCTAAATGCCTGAGAGACCTCTACAATAAATTGTCTTTAACCCGTATTAAGATTAATTAGACAGTAAATAAATAGAAAGGGCAGGAGAATAATTTTGTATCACTTGTCTCAAAGCAGGAGATAAAACTTTGAATTAAAAACCTCTGACATAAAAATATACAACTTGTATATCAAAAAACACAACAAAAATGCTAGACTAATTCACTTTACTACAAACTCAAACTACAAATAGCCGCGCATTAAAAAAATAAAATACGCTGTAAATATCATAAAGGCACGATGACAATGGGGCGAGTTTCCGTGGTCCTTCGAGCCGGAACATTAGCGGGCTAATCTGCCAAAGTGGGCCGGAGTAACGTCCCGACGTATTGTACAAAATAAGAGTATTTTACAAAATATCGGTCGCTTGTCGGTGGAAATGTAGTGGCTGGATGAGATTTATTTCAGTGAAAAAGAAAAATTAAATTGTATTTTAGAGGGATTGTGGTGGTGGAAGAAATAAGGTTTGTATTTTAAGTCGGAAGAAGTAAGGTTTGTATTTCGTAAACATTGTTCACTATTTTAAAAACATTTGTATTTGGAGAAAAATGGTAAATGTAGAATATAGGCAGTTAGAGTTGCTGAAGGTTTTGCGTCTTTTCTTCTTCAGTAGCTGACAGTTAACAGTAGTTGCTTTTTATTACTTTGTTATAAACAATTTTACATAGCTGATTTTGTTTCGAGACTATACGTAAGCGTATTAATATAATTATTTGAGCGGAGGGTTGGAACTATGAGATTCTTCCGCGAGGGCTGCGGCGTTCCACACGCTTCCCGCATACCATCTTGTTACTATCGTGATTGTGTTGTTCATCTAAAATACTAAAATAAGTTTCGATATTTTCAATGAAGTCGTTTCTTATTATATTTGTACATGTAGTAAATTCCTTTTTTTAATATATGTGTAACACCTCAGCTGCAAAATTCAATGTTCCTAATAATTTTATAATATTTAATGTTTTAATTGCGTATACAAGCACAACGAGCTATAATAAAGAGAAAAAACAGGGACTAAAGTGGCACTCAAAGTCTGTAAATTGTAAACATTTATAATCTTTGTTTTCGTTGATGTACACGACTGTTTGTTGTACAAATTAAAATAAAATAAAAAACGGAAAACGGAAAACTGTTTTCAGTTTCCAGCAAATCTCGAATGGAGATGCAGTATCTTATATTGAAAGGAAAAGTAATAAAATTAAAAAATGCGGCAATGTTGATTAAATGACAACAGGTAATCATTTCTTTATCACATAATTAATTTAGACACTTGTAATGTACTTGTGCAGCGAGGCACATGTAATGCTCTTGTAGGTTGTCGGCGGAAGTGCGCCATAATACAAGATGGCGTTCCCGCTGGCATGCGCTAGTGACATTGACATTGCAACTATCGATTGAATCGATTATTAAGTTGTGTTTTGGAATGTTAATTAAGTTTTTTGCTGTTTAAATAATGATGTTTTCTTTGACGTATTATTCGGGTTTGATCTTAGGGTGGTAAATCTAGGACTTCAAAAATTACTGTTTGTTTACTTAATCCAAAGTCCAATTCCACATCCACACATCCACATCATCAGCCCTTCTGCGTCCACTGCTGGACATAGGCCTCTCCCATAGCACGTCACTGGGCTCGATCTTCAGCCCATCGTCGCCAACCGCTACCAGCCACCCCACGAATATCGTCGCTCCACCTGGCTGGAGGGCGTCCTACACTCAAGTCCAATTCAATAAATTTCATTTTTGTTTAGATATTTAATAAAAAAGGATTTTAAAGTGGATTTAAAAGGTAACTAAAATACGTTTTAAAATTGTCTATAAATAAGGCCTATAGTCTTAGGTTAAGAGTGTAATGCATGGTACTGACGTGGTGCGCGTGGATGGCGTCGTGGTGGTCGCGGTGGTGGCGCAGGTGAGCGTGTGGCTCGTGGTGTGGGTGCCGCGGCAGCAGCTGCTGGGGCGCGTAGTGCTGCCCGTACTCGCCGCCGCCCCCACCACCGCCGTACTCCATGCCATGGCTCTGCGGGGTTAATAGGGTTAGTCGCTCAAGAACAATCGTAAGGAGTTATAGATATTATGCTGAGCTTCTTTTTCAAACAAGGCAAAGATTCAAGGTAGTTCAGCAGAAATTTGATATTTCGTGATAAGTGATATTTCGTGGGAAAATCGGCATAAAATATAGATATTAAAATGGGATTCTTAAGCCCGCCAACTCACATAGGCATAGTAGACACTGGCCAATGACCCAAAACTCCAATGCTTCCACCTTTTATTACAAGCAGTGCCCTACAGAAAGCGTGTGGATGTGCAATAAGTTAGCTGACAAAACTTTGTTGGCATACTTAGCTACTTAATACTTTTTCATACTGTAATAGAAGGACATAGTCGGGAACAAGCGAGCAGCTTAACTGTTTCCTAGTGTACCTCTGCTACTTGATACTTGACTTATTATCTAGCCGATCTACTATGTCCAAGTTTCAGAACCTCACTTTTTTATTGTCCGCTTCACGTGAAATGCCCTATATATTATTTATTAGTAGCTTCTGCCCGCAAACTTCGTCTGTGTGGTTAACTTAATTTGAAATCTCTTATCCCGTCCCGTCCCGTACCGTTATATACCGCTCGCCCCGTCTCATTCTCACTAATGGAATGTAATCCAGTCCCATCCCATCCTTTTGAGTATAAAAAAGTAGCAAATATATCGGTATTCCTTCTTCATCCCACGGGAACACTAAACTTTACGGGATAAAAAGTAGCCTATGTTACTTCTAATACCTCCAAAAATATGTGTACTAAGTTTCATGATGATCGGTTGAGTAGATTTTGCGTGAAACCGTAACAAACAAACTTACATTCACATTTATAATAATAATAATAATATAATAATATTATTCATTGTAGGGATGATGGTTGCAGTACCTGTTGTTGATGGTGCGGGCTGGCGGGGTGCGGCGCGGGGGCGAAGGGCGGCGGGAAGTAGGGCGGCTGAAAGTCGGCCAGGGAGGGCTGCCCGCCGCCGCGGAACCCGCCGCCGCCGAGCCCCAGCCCGCCGCTGCCCAGCCGCTCCTGGGGAAAGAGGAACAGTGTTTAAACATGAGGAAAACTTACAACTGCCTTGGTTAGTTAGCCGCTTTCCAGCAGCTCCTGAGGGAATAGCCTACAACTTCTGTGAGTGGCTGGTTCTAGAGGCATCCGTGGGCGAGATCCACACACCAAAGATGTTAAATGTCATTGTCCAGTAGTTACTCTGGCTACAATGTCCTTCAAATCGGAACATAACAGTGCATTTACACTGCTGTTTGGCGGGAGAAAAAGACATTGCGGTGGTACCCAGGCGGCCTCTCACCGATGAGAGACCTACTACCAGTAAAATGTTTATGTTAAATGTTATGTTTGGGAAATGCTTGAAAAGTTAAATAGCCAGAAACCTTATGCTGCCGTAGTTAGTTGTCTCATATCTGTGTCACACTGAACAACGTTCTCGTGAGAACAAGACTAACTTACTTACAAAATCTTCTTACTATTAGTAAAATAGCGGGTTAATATCACATTACTGTTTCATAAGAAAACATTTGTAGATAAATGACACATGCACCGCTTAATTTTTTGCATCTCACAAGTTTGGACGTAATGAATTAATCATTACTAGGTACATACTTCCGTTTCAAATTAATTATATTATAAATGTCATTAGTTCGTAAAACAAACAAATACATCATGTATGCTGCCATGACTGGTGTCATTAATAAACAGTACCTTTCTTTTTTGTTGTCTTAATTCATATTTTATTTTACGATAGCTTCGAATTTCCCATACTGTTCCATCCCGGCCCGTTATATCACGCCCGTCCCGTCTCAGTGCCACTCAAGGCATGTAATCCAGTCCCATCCCATCCCTTTGAGTATTAAATAGTAAGAAAATATATCGGAATTCCTTCCTCATCCCACGGGAACGCTACATTTTTCGGGATAAAAAGTAGCCTAAGTGTTAATCCAGGGTGTCAGGTACCTCCATACCAAATTTCATCGAAATCAGTTAAGCCGTTTCTGAGTTCATCGCGCACAACCTCACAGACAAACCGACAAACAGACAAAAATTCCGAAAATCATTGTTTTGGGTTTTATTACGTTAGTACAGACCCCCTATATTAGTTTTTCTCATTTATCTTCCATGTAGAGACATCTATAAGTTACAGATTTTGTGTTAATTACTTCATTTTTTGGAAGTGGAGCCACGGTGTTGTCAGTAATGACAGCAAGAATGGGCTCATCCGGGGCGGTACCTCTATCTCACAGGAAATCGACGTGAAGTGACAGCTTTGCTGTAGGGTTTGTTCTGTGAGTGAGATTGCTGGATTCCCAATACCCATGTCTCTTCTCATCCTTCCTTCCCACTACCTCCCCGAACTGATGGGCCGACAACACATTCATGATCAAAGCGTTGATATTCCTGGGCGGCAGTGGTCACTTACCATCAGGACCAGCTTGCTCGTTTGCTATAAAAAAGGTATTCAGAATTAAGCCAATGCCCCATCATTCATTTTCCCAATCATCTTTTGTGTGATCGATTTACAAAGCCAATTCCGGTACTATTTCTACAACATCTTAGATAATTAAGCAATTATCGAATCATTTTGACTGGTACTATTCACTGTGATGGTCCATTGTTTGTAATGAGTTATTAAAGGTGATTGGGTTAATTGCATCGGAAGATTTTGAAGGTGCGTGTAGCTAAATAATCTAGTATGAAGTTTTTTTATTTATTTATTTAAAGCTTCATATACTGAAAGTATACAGGCGGACTTAATGCCTGAGGCATTCTCTACCAGTCTACCTTAGTTTTAGTCATTAGTTTTGTACAAGCGGATATTAATTGGCCTGACGAACTTCTGTATGGTAAGTGCACAGTGGCGAAGGGTTCATACAAGCCGATTCCTAGCAGCACGCCTTATAATTTAAAGGAAATTATTAATTATTTACATTTTTTTAAACAAGTTATATGAAGAAAATAATCAAATAATAAACAATATTAAAATAAATATAAACAATAAACAAATGTTATTCGATATTAATAAACAAAATATTATCGATCAATTAATAACACAACGACAAACGCATTGCGCGATGTTCAACGTAAGTACATGCATACGAAACACGCGGCCGCCTAGATCCCGATGACGTCACGTCAGGCTACAAGGACACAGCACGAGTTCCCGTTGCTCTCGCGCTCATTTCCAACGCATTATTTGCCATCTCTGTTACACGTTTGTTGCTCAGAACTGCATGCAAAATTGCACCTTAAAACCTTCACCTTTTAAGGTCTAAATTTATTTGTAGAAATACGACGGTATTCGCTTGTGAATATGCCGGTGGGCCTACGGCTTATAAAGTAATTTGCCAGTTCGTGCCTCTTTTATTTCGTGTTTATAATTAGAAAATATTATTTACTACTGTGTTGTTTCACAGTGTATATGTACGTATATAATGCGGTGTCTATTTTTAGGTTTGTATATAATTAGTGGGTAATTTATGAAATTTTACTGGTTTCGAAGTGCAAACAGATCTATCTATTTAGCAAAACTTTAATGATGAATGAAACTTGATAATGTCGTTTGTATCGTTTTATCTCATGAATTGCATTATTATGAGGTAATTTTAAAAATGCTGCATTTACGTAATTAAAAAACGCACTGGAAATTATATTAAATTTGATAATACATTTAAGTACCAGAGAAAGAACGGCAACTGACAAGTTTTAATTATTTAATAAATATTGTAATGCCGTATTTTTGTTAGCGTTGATTCAAAATAGGACATACAAACATAACCCACGCCTGCATCCCATGAGGGTTGCCAGATTCGATAGATCTCCAGTTAGCTCTATACTGGCATCGTTTTACTTTCGTCCACTTACATCAATCTCTCCATCTTTTTTTTATATATAAGGAACGTTTGAAATTTTTTTGTCGATCAATTTCAAAACAGGCTAATGTTGTCTTTTGCATTGAATCGAAATTTACTTTAAAAACGTTAAAAAAAGCACCTAACGGGCACAGTGCTATTCCGTGCAAGTGTTGTATGAAAATATAGTAAGTATTACTAAGCAAATATGTCGCTCAATAGGTACCTTACGTACATAACGGAGTAAAAATATAAGTATAAGTACTTGTTAATTTAATTAAACTAGTCACCAGAAGTATCGGCTTCCCTTTTGAAAAAAGTCACCCTTCGCCACTGTAAGTGCATTGTAATTCAAGCAGGGTATCCATATGAGTGAGCGAATAATAATTACACTAACCTTATTCATAGACAGTTTTAAAACAGATTTTAGATATCGGTTGTTTTATCTTCTTCGCTTAAACTGAATTCAAAAGTCGTTTGAAAGCGACAAAACATTCGATAACTAAAATACGTTTTATAACTGTCTATGATTGGGCCGTAAGTGTTTATTACAAACAAGGGATACTGTTTGATATTGGATGCCGAGTGATATTGGATTTTTCTATTCATTATCAGTCTGGAGTCAGGAATTTGTGCCGATATAGTCAATTAGCTATAGGCTCGCCCCCTTTCATGACGTGGGACAGAAAACGCGGAATTGGGTGTCCTGGTAACACCTCTATCTACCCCTTCTGGGAAAAAGGCGTGAGTTTATGTATGTATGAATACCGTTTTAAAGTGTCATCACTTAGCGAAGCGTTTTCACCAGGACATTTAATTAACGACAGATTGTTTATTTTCGATTATTACCGATCATTTAATAAATGTTGAGTGTACCATATCAATGTAATTGACATAGTTGTATCAATAATTATGCCATTATAGTATCGATACTGATATGCCTAAAATACATGTCGTTAATATTTTAAAACTATAAAAGAACTTAATACTTGGTAACTTATGAGAATACCGAGCATCGTTAAGAATAGCCTCACTTTTTTTAACTGCATCTGAATGAAACGTTCTGTAAATATGAGCATTACTTCTAATTTAAATATTAAAATGGAATTACTGTACAGCGTCCGTTGCACGTCATATAAATAATCATAAAGAAATAACACTTGCAATGATTACATAGCTCACGCGATCTCAAAATTACATGAAATATTACCCGCCATCATATTTTATATGCGTCAACTTTTTCATTAACATAATAAATCAAAGAGTTCGCATGTTACTTGTTCAATCAAGTCGGAATGGTGAATTCATTCTGATAAAAATTGACACACTAAGACTGCGGTCACATACTATTGTACTGCACGTTTTTTTGCCGTATGAATTAATACACCCAACGATGACATACATTGTTCTGATCCGACACTAAGGTGCAAGCCTTGTGTCGAGGATATTAGAAACTATGAGCCTTTTCACACAAACAAACACACCCACCATACAGAGTCTGGACCCCATTCTAAGATCGAGTCTTGTGCCTTGTATCAGCAACTATGAGAGACTTTTCGGTCTCAACACCACAAAAATATTTGTCTCGGTGTGGGGTTCGGACTTGAATCGTCGAGTTTTACAGCTGGCGCGGCGCCTAATTAACTGCGCCACAGTAGCTTTATACGTTTTGAATAAATAGAGGTAATATATCGTAAATACAATTGTTTACCACAAAGTACAAACTATAACGGCCTTAGTCATAGACAGATTTAAAACCTATTTTAGTTATCGAATGTTTTGTCTTCTTCGCTTAAACTGAATTCTAAAGTCATTCGAAAGGGACAAAAAATTCGATAGCTAAAATAGGTTTAAAGTCTGATATGATAAGGCCGTTAGTGTATTATAACATATTTACTGCAAAAAAACGTGCAGCACAAAGCTATGTGAACGCAGTCTTATGTTGCGCGGTGGCTGAATCAGTTTTATTGAATGATTGCTTCTACGTACGTTTAAAACTTTCTAAAATGACTTTTGGATATTTTGATGTATTTATCGGTTTCACAATTGACTGTGTAATTTGTTACATATTTGTACGTGTTTGTAGATTTATCTAAAGGTCACTAATGCTTATGCTTTTTAAATTTTTATCTTATCGGAAAGAAAAGGCGAGCTGACAGTTCATCATCATCGTCACATCCTATACTTGTCCACTGCTGGACATGGCCTCCTCCAAATTGCGCCATTTCACCCTGTCTTTGGCTTGTCGCATCCAACATCTGCCAGTGACCTTTCGCAAATCGTCACTCCACCTAGCTGGAGGGCGTCCTACACTACGCTTGCCAAGGCGCGGTCTCCACTCAAGAACACGTTTACTCCAGCGGGACAGGTGGCACCAATGTATTGTTCGTGCTGTAAAATGTAAGTGCCGTAAACTATAATGTATTGTATTTATGAACTTTTACGGCAGAATGTTTTTACAAGTAATAATATTTGAGTTTTTATAAAAAATATAACTTATTACATAAACACAAATGAACATAAAAATTTATATATGTATTAAGTTTTAACACAGTTAAAAATTGCTACTTTTTATTTAAAAATTAACGGATTTGGATCATAAAAGGTTCATCATGGCTACAATTGCCACTGTTATTTCAAAATTATATTCCAAATGAGATTATACATGATTTAATAGAGATCAATTACAAAACAAGCACACATCGGATTACGGCACCGGCCCAATCAATTACTTTCGATCTAGTTTTTTTTTAAATAATTTATGCGCCGCCGGATGTGGTGAAAACTTGTCCAGCTGATGACATACGTGTTGCCATACTCAATAATTACTTTTGAAATAGTTGTTAGATTTTTAATTGAAATATTTCATAAACCATAAATTAATGTGAGTTGATAGCCGAGCTGTAAAATTGTATGTATTTGTGACGAGTATTATGTCATTGGCTTATGTCCAGTAATAATTAAATTAATTTATTCTAATAATACTCTAACGAGTGCCTTGGTGGCGCAGTTGTGCTACGGTACGATTGCAAAGCTGCGGTCTCGGGTTCGAGTCCCGGGTCGGGAAAAGTGGTATTGGATTTTTCTATTCATTATCAGTCCGGAGTCAGGAATTTGTGCCCGATGGCGATAGGCTCGCCCCCTATCATATCCTAGGACGGAACATACAAGGTGAAATGTGGGTGTCCTGGTGGCGCCTCTGCCTACCCCTTCTGGGATAAAGGCGTGAGTTTAAGTATGTATGTAATAATATTGATAAATAGAAACCATTATGTATTGATAAAAAAGGAACGAGCAAAGTTTAAATATCTATTCTATGTATGCTTTGTTTTGCGAACAACGAGATTATAATTTAGATTTTCGGAAAGAGTATCAAAGTAATGAGTACATTATTCTAGCATCATAATTTTCTTAAGATTATTATGATAAGAAAGCGCGTGAAATGTCGGTAAATTATGTATTCAATGGTCTACAAAGCTTAACATGTTTGTTAACTGCTTTAAGTTAGTCGCCATAGATTACATAGAGGACGCCTACGTTTGGCAGTAGAGATCCTACGGAACATGTTTATAACGGTGGCATACGAATATTAATTGTGAGAGTAACCAGGGTGGGTTTAGTTCTATAAATAAATACACCCAACAGTCACATACATAGTCCTGTCCTTGTACACCTGACGCTGCCCCAACCTTCGTTCTTTTCTATTCTATCCATCCCATTGTTATCAGAAATTGCCTTAAGCTCTAAGACCGCCAATTGTACTTTATTCTGTTTATTGTTTACTTTTTAGTTTTATTTCTGATGTACAATAACGACCTTATTCATAGACAGATTTAAAACCTATTTTAGTTATAGAATGTTTTGTCCCTTTCGAACGACTTTTGCATTCAGTTTGAGCGAAGAAGACAAAACATTCGATATCTAAAATAGGTTTTAAAACTGTCTATGAATGTCTAAAGCTTTAAATAAATAAATAGACCCTTATTTTCTGAAGAGGTTCAATCAAACATTCAGTGCATCTAAACACAATTGACTAGTAATAATTGATCAAATCTCGAAACTGCACAAAGAAACCAACACACACGAGGTGAAAGCCTGGTATTGTTTACCGACGAGGTCAGGTGGGTCGCTGGCGCAACCGATGCCCAGATACCATGTAATGCCACCAACGTGTGATAAATTGATTTATGTCACTAACCGTTGGCTTTTTATATAGACATAAACATAACGCCTTTTCCCCAGAAGGGGTAGGCAGAGGTGAAATCAAGACACCACGTTTCGCCTTATCATCCGTCCCAGGATAGGATAGGGGGTGAGTATCTCGCCATGTCGTGCTCATTCCTACTCCGGCTGATAAAGAATAGATTCAATATCACATTGCCCGACCCAGGATTCTAACCTTAGACCTCAACGTTGTAATCGTACCGTAGTACAACTACGCCACCGAGGCAGACTGTTTTTGCTGGGGTATAGTCTTGTCTACAGCATTCGTGGCGCAGTTGGTTAAATCCCGAATGTGAAACGATAGGCCGCGGTTTCGATCCCGCACCGAGACAAATATTTGTATTTGTTTCGGGTCAGTTTTGAGATATCGAAAAATCCCCCGTTGTTTCTGATCCCCACAACACAAGGCTTGTATCTTGGTGAGTTTATCTTATATTTTGTTTGCTTAATAAGCTATAACAAATGTTACAGTAACTGCGATGTTCAGACGTCATAAAATAATAGGTATAGATATAAACATAATTTGAATAAAACATTTAGGCTGCACGTTCAGTTTGTCTTCTCCTGACCGTTAAAATTTGAAACGTAGACAGAGAATACTATTTGAAAACTGTATAGAAGTTGTTATTTTATGCTCTACTTATATGATTCAAATCCACTTTTTAATTTATTTATTTAAATTCTTAGATTCTTAGAAATATTACAGATTAACAAAAAAGTACAGATGGCGGTCTTATCGCTTTAGAAAATTTCTTTCAGAATACCATAGGATGGATATAAGAAAAGGAAAAGAAGATTAATACTAACTACTACAACAACTTTAATACTGTCCGCAAATCGACAAAATCCACGAAAAGAAAAAAGAAAAATTCAAAATTAGAATACAGTTATGTCAGAAGTAGTATGCGATCAATCAACACAGATATAAGGAATTCGTATTAACCACACGCCGAGTGCTGGTACGTCTCTATCTGAATGTTAATGATCAATACCACGATACGTCCCATTAGCATGCGGTGTAACGTTTTGAAATACGGTTGATATATTGTTGTCAATTAATTTGTGTACAGATAATGTTGGGTGCGCGGTTGGTGCGTGTGGATGTGGTTGACCAACTTTGACTCGTATTTGATCGAGTTTTATTGCATTTTGTGATGTAAAAGCGTATGGATATGTCACTGTAATAATTATTAAAAATTACAATATACATAAATAATTGTAATAACCAAGCCCGAAGTTTTGAATTAATTTTGACTAATTAACCATTGCCAATATTATGTTATTTAATCCTGTGCAATTGGTGTAATGGTAATAATATTTATGCGTTGAACGATACGTGTAGACCATTATAACAAAAATATACTAGAAACCAAAAATAAGAAAATACGTATTTTTATCGAGACTTCTTTTTGACAAAACGCATACATGTAATACAATAAAATAATATGATGTTGTTCACAAACATTTATAGCCAAGGACATATTTATAAATATGTAGGTATTTAAGTCCATCTTATTTAAATAAAAAAGAATGTCGCAATATATTTCAAAATAAAAAAATCTAAGAATAAACACACGATGAAATAACTGCTTTTAATTCCACTTTTATATGCTCATTAATGTTCTATCGGCATCGTTTGTACGAGATTGATTGGCACTACATTGCGAAAAAACTAGTTTCTCTAATTAATTTACTTAAAAACCTTATCAATAATCTCAATACATTAGGTCAATATCATCGTGAGAAGATTTTTTTATTACTTGACTAATTACATGACACTATTACTGAACCAGTTTTTTAAACGTTGCAATCAATAATTTAGGAAAGGATTGACATTCAAACTCGGCAAGTCGCTCAGGGGCACTAGCTTTTCCTTAAGCGCAAGGAAGCTCTCTCTCTAGCCTTTAGATTACGCCATAAGGTTTAATAAAGAATGATTTGCCTATTAACACGCTGGGTCCTATTATTGATCAGCCCAATAGATTGGAAAAATATCTATTTAAAAATGAAAATGAAAATATTATATTATAAATCACAAATAGTTACATTTATTTATCTATTCAATTGCAATTTGGAGGATACCTATGTCCAGCAGTGGACAATAAAAGGCTGATGATGATGATCTATTCAGCCACAGAAAGTCAACTGGAAATGGAAAAATATACTTTCCGCAAATACATTCGGGTGGTAGAGTCGATGCCGGTTATGTGGAAGTACCCCCATCATAACTGCAAGCCCACGGGCGTTATGCAAAGATAAAAAGCCAGTATTTATAAAAGGTATGAAACACTATTTATAACTGCAGATAAATAATATTTTATTAACATCTAAGTCAAGTCACATACTCCTGCGGCCCACCTCTCAGGTGTGGGTATAAGTATTAATAATAAAATAAATACACCCAATAGTCACATACATAGTCCTGACCCGACACTAACATCGAGTCTTGTGTCGTGGGTATCAAGAACTATGAGAGACTTTTCGCTCTCACCAGACCCAGACCCGAAACAAATACCTGTGGATCACACATATATTTGTTTCGGTGCGGGGAATGAACCCGCAACCTCTCGTTTCACAAGCGGCACCACGGAGGCTGTCATAAGAAACTATGCGCGATTATTTCGCTTCACAGAATCCAGATTCTAAACAATATTTTTCGATTGCAAAAATCCTAATCGATCCTGTGTATTTGGTTTCACAGTAAATTGTCATAATGTAGAATGGCTGCAGAAATAAAATTTTAATTATACCAGTTTCGGTTAAGGAAAAGTCTATTAAAGTTTCCCAAAACGCACTTTAATTAAAATGTTACTCGGTCTCAATCATTTAATTTCACTGATTGCCAAATAAAATTATACCGTTAACGACTATTTGCCATTTTTATGGTGTATAAAGTGTTTTAATTTTTTAAATCCGTAGCTATTTGTTAATTGGCCGAATCCGTTCGGAAATTTGGTTTAATCAATAAAATACTCATAAATTATGTTAGAAACAATCTCAATTTGGCGTATTTAGCATTTTTTTGTGAGTTTATAATAAAAATAGTGCGGCTTTCTCCTGTTAAGTTTGTAATTAACTGGTGTCTGTTAAGAATGCGTTTCTAATGAGATTTTTTATTCATTTGACATGCAATCTGATGTGTGTCCGAGTGTAATTGCGTTTTTGTACGCCAGTTCGATTCTTCGAGTGACACAATGAGATTCTCGGTGTTGTTACAGCTGAAATGTGGAGCCTTTTGTATGAAGAGTTCTTGTTATGATGGCCGTGTGGTAAGAAAGTATTATATTTATAGACGCGACTAAAATCTTATGTATCGGCTTTTGAGTTATTAATGAGGGGTCTGATTATAGTGGTCTTTGCAAGGTTTTATGTTGATAATTTATAGAAAACATCAGTGTCCAAATTATTGTGACATTTTGTAGAAAAATAATAGCGATATTAAAACCTAGTTATATTACTCTGAATAAAGAATACGAAGACTTAAACAATATCTGTGCGTGGTGGCCTGGTAACGGACCAGACGCGGCTGCCTGCATGATTACGGTGGTCGCGGGTTCGAATCCCAGGGCACACCTCTGACTTTTAGGTGTCATGTGTGCATTGATAGTCAATCACCACGCACTATAACGGTGAAGGACAACATCGTAAGAAAACCTGCATACTGTATCGATTTGTAAAAAAATCTATGGTATGTAAAGTCCCCAAACCCAGCGTGGTGGACTATATGGCCTAAGTACGATTGAGTGGGTAATTGTACTCTCAATTTTAGGGGAGGCCCTGCAATGAGACGTATTACATGGTGGAAATGAACTCACAACCTGCCCATTTCTGAGCCATATCCAAAGATATAAAATATATTTTAATTTGATTTTGATCTATGTATTCAAATGTATCAGTAGCGGTTTCTTTATAAATTGGCTTATCTTGAATGCATTATCAATATTATCATACATAATATTGTAAATAAATAATGATCACAAAGCTATGCATAATTTCGATAATGATATCATGTCTTCGGTAGTATAGTGGTCAGTATCCCCGCCTGTCACGCGGGAGACCGGGGTTCGATTCCCCGCCGGAGAGAACTTTTTGCATTTTTTCTTTATATTGTTATGGTTTATATGAAATATTTCTAATTACCTGCACCTCGATCACACTGGATAAATCCACGTACGCCAGCGCCACGACTTTTATTTCACAATTCACAAAAATCACTCACTTTTTTAATCATAAAATCACTTTAATCTATTTCTCTGACATGATTCACTAATTGGATATTAATCTATAAAACGATTCAAATAAAGAACATGTTTACGCTAACTACCATAAACAAACTAGCTTTTTAATTTTAGAACATAAACGAACCAACAGCCAATAGTGTGGTGAAAGCGAAATTTCAAAAATCGATATGTAAATTCGAGCCGATGTATCGATAATTACCGGTCCCTTAAATGGCCGCCGATTGTGGCCACAATCGGTTAGTGATTGCTTTTTAAATTGCGCTGAGGCAGCCAGACTACTGGGGTTTTTATTTATCGGCCGAGTGTTGGACGCGTGTCGATAGATCGTAGCGGATAGCTCAGACGTTATTTGATTGACTTCGTTTTAATATACAAGTTTCATGTACTGTTATGGAGACTCAGCTGAGCGGAATTCGTTCTATTAAAGTATATAAATGTGGGTTGTTTCTTATAATTGGTTTTATTTATTTTTACACAAGAGAATTGAAGCAAAATAACGTTACAATAGGTTGTAAAAATGAGAGCTTAGTAGGAATATCTAATTATCTTCTTTATACTCTTGTAGATCTTGTAGATATCGCCCCCTATCACATCGTGGGACGGAACATACAAGACGAAATGTGGGTGTCCTGGTGGCGCCTCTGCCTACCCCTTCGGGGATAAAGACGTGAGTTTATGTATGTATGTACTCCTCTAGATACTGCATTAACGAAGTGGACACATTGTACAACGTATTCTTATTCTATAAGGAGTCAAGAATGTTTATATTATGGTAAACCAGCAAATAGTATCATGATAAGAGGTTTTTATCATATAGATACGGTAAATTATGAATGGTTTTATCAATCGCGTCATCGACCTATGGATAACAGTATTGGCCATTAACATGTTCTTATTGAAATCCCTATGTCATGCAATCCAGTAAGAAGCTTAATTGCATGGACTTGAACCCAATACTCATAAAATCAATAGACTACAATTATTAAAATATTAACTGCTAAAGATATTGGTGTAATGCACTGCTGCAACTATACTTTTAGTATTTAATCATTATAAATATATCGAAGAATTATAAATTTCACATCTCTAACGTAATTAAAAGCCACACCCGTCACTAAATCTCGATTTTATTCGCAAATAAAAGCGATTAAATCAATTCACCGCGGTGAATCAAAATTGTTACTGAATATAAACGTGTAGACGCCGTTTTCACTCTATATTCAATGGACTTCGTTAACGGAATATTAGTGAGGCTGTTTTACTATCGCTCTAATTAATTGTAATCAATTTATTATATCGATTATATCGAATAGATGAAAGGACAGGCACGTGTTCTCATTTTAAAAACAGATACAGAAAGTTTATCAAACATTCCATATTTAAATATTTAAACGGGCCCTACTTACAAGTTAGCAAGTTGGTACACCTTTAAGTCCATATTAGATTAGATAAATTCACTTTCAGCATTGCTTAAATTGAGTCCCTTATAAACTCGCTAAGTAACTACAACGCATTTGATGTAAATTGCCCGGTAAATTGATGGTAAAATGCAACGGATGGTAATCAAGCCAACCTGATCGAAACTTCCACGTGTTTTCCACTAACATGTAGAAAGGCCGTTATTGGGATGTTTATTAATACCCTATTACCAGAAAGTAAAGAAAGAAATGAAGTAAAATATTGTAATATGTAAAATTATTCATTTTTAATTTTTTCAAAAATATTATATACATGCCTAATGTACCTTTACGAAATATTAATAGAATTACGTGCTTTTAGCAAACAGAATATTAAAATCTGTAAAGTCAATGTTAATGAAAAATTGCTCGACACCAAGCCATACTAAAGATTTAAACGCTTTCTGTTTGTTGTTTCATATAATTTCTACGCCGCTGTAGATCAACATTATTTTTATAGTGATAAAGTTTAACCCGAAGAGTCAATATACATATAGTAATACTTTGTATTTTGGAAAACTGCGCGGTTTTTGTGTGTTGTGAAGACTAACGTTACACGACGAGGTTGCGCAGAAAGCTAGTCTGCCTATGAAATCCCACTCTTATCATCTTTATAGATTATCTTATGGTATGAATATAACACCCAAATAATGAAAATTGATGTTAAAATGAATTAATGTACTAAAAGGACTAGGTTGTTGGAACTTTCAAGCAAATTAAAATTTCGGATCGCGTTTAATTAATATCACACCTCTTGTCAGTATGTTTGAAACGAAAAGAAAAAAAGATATAACATATCCAAAAACTGTGCAATACTGACAATATTATATGTACATACTGGTCGAATTGATAAACTCCTTTTTTTGGAGTCGAATTAAAATGTTTGGTATGTAAAATCTCTAATGAATACACTGCAGATACAAACAGAAAATGTTGCCTAATCATCTCAGTAGTCAATACTAAAATGAACGTCTTACAATCACCTGTGTTACATTTAGCAAATGAATTAACAAAGAAATACAAGAAAATTCCACAACAACGTGCTATGCGGTTTTCCAAACAATATCCTCGATAATCTTTTCTAACTTGATAAAGTTACCACTGCAAAAAATAACAAATCGCAATTTGCAAAAATTTTCAAATCTTTTATTAACCCGTGCGCGACTCAGTAAAAACTTTAGTTAAACTTTTTAAAAACAACGTAGATTAATTTTAAAACGATTTACTATTTTTCGGGCCCGATAGCAATAAAAAGCGCGCGAAAATGTGAATAGTGTGTACGATCGGGCCGGTCGCTCGCGGCTTACTGCCGGAGGGCGGGCGCGCCGCCCTGTGCCCCGGGAGCCAAGTCCACCTTAGCACAGAAAGCGCGCCCTTTTTACGCAAATACCGCTACTACGTGTTCTAATTTCAAATAGCCGTTATTTTTTTATGCGGCCTTGTTTTCATTTCATTAAAGGAGGTTTTTGTTTTAAATAATATTAGACGTTATCTGGGGGGTTAGGTTTCGTGGGGAGGCTATTGGGCACCTTAAAATATTTTTGAGTGGGGAAAGTTGTGGAGGGGGAATTTGGGAATTCTGTTGGGGCAGGATTGTAGCCCTCACCGAGCCGGTTCCAATGAACCCAAGGTCGGTGGGTCTACGATGGATAATGCCGGAGATATGAGTAGGGGGGGTGAGGTAAAATTTTTAGGGTGGGGGTAAGCGGGGGGGGGAGGTTTCGTGGGGAGGCTATTGGGCACTGTTTTGGATTTAGGGTGGGGGAAGGCCAGAGGGGGGGTAAGGATCAAATTACAAAAAAGTGGGTGGGACTTAAAATTTTGGGTGGGGCTTGGAAACGGTTGGGGGTGTGGCTTACTGAAGTGGGTACTAATTTACTAAATAAAAAAAAATGGCGCGTAACGGAAGAATGTGACGCGTAACGAAAAATTTTTTCCAACCCCGATAAAGAAGTTTCACTTCAATTAATTAACAAAACCTAAAATAAATAATGAGTTTTTATAGTTTTTGCCTTTCATAAACATTCACTGTATCTTTATTTACCGGCACGCGTTTCAAACACAACCAAAACAATATCTCAAATTAAATCTTAATAACAATAATTATACTTACGAACATACTTATTTTGACTGTGCAGATAGTTTAAAAAAACAATTAAGCACATACTACGCTGTCAATTCTCAAAAACCGCGTAGGTGTCACTTAAAGTCAATTATTTATGTTAAATTTGACACATGCACGGGTCAAGAAGTCACTGATTGAGGTTTTTCACTTCACACTCGTGGGAAATGTGTTTTGATACAGATGCACTCGAGATTGCTGTCATTGAGATGTCTCTGATATGTGGGTGTTGAGTAACGCTAGGTGCTTGTGTCAAGGGCTTGTGGGTGTTACAGATCACTTGATCTCAATATGTATTTGCTAGAAACATAAGCTGACTTGAATATTAATAACTCTTAACATATTTATATTAGGATATAAAGTCCCATATGTATCCTACATATGTATCCTACATGGGCATCTTATACGGTTAAGAAGAATAAGGACTTAGCAAAACAAAGCTGGACTAGCGCAAGTTATGGTCCTCACATATCTGCTTTTTAAGTTTAGTAAGAAAAGTCTTAAGTATGCTGGTTCAGCCATAATGTTTCATTAACTATTAAAATGATTGAATAGTGCCGAAAAAAAGTAATAATGTGACGAAAAAATTATGTTGAAAGCCCATTTCTCACAAAAAACTCGAACGCTCTTCGAATTCTCACTTCTATCGAGATACGATAGTAAAGTGTTGCCCCACCCTCAGGCGACGTTAATTAGTAGGCAGGCACGGCGATGGCGCGATTGGCGAGCGCTCCATGTCGCCAACACTATGTACCCGACACACTTCGCTGCACTCATTGTGCTCGACAGAAATACTCTATGGATTTCAGGTATTTGAAAAAGGAATATAGTTTTTTAAATTTCGAATTGATTTAAAAAAAAATTTAACACCGCCTTGATCATTCTGTAAATGCGACTATAGGTTTGTTTATTTACTCTCGTTGAATAATTTCAGACGCAGGCTATAAGTAACCTAAAAACTTATTGGACAATTCCTGTCTACATTTTTGACCCAGTAAAACATGCGCGAAATAGTTGACCTAGGATTCAAAACTAGAGAAACTTGTAAAAATTTAATTCTCGTGTTACTAAGATAATATCAAAGCAGCTATGCTCTTGAATTTTCCATTAGTCATTTTGAATCAATGATTGTTGATAACAATTAAAAACGAAAAGTAACTTGGAAATTAACTCGGTACAATATATTTACATTTTTAAAATGTCAAAAATATGTACACAATTCAGTAAACCGTCGCACTTTCCAAGAACTTCAAAAGCCCTTTGCCCAGTCTCAAATTAGTTTAAAATCATCAATATCCGTTATCAAGGCACCCTTAGGGGTTTCTAAAACGCCCTCAGGCTTTATCGAAAGTAGTTATAACCATAGACAGAGTACGGAGTGATATTGCTGCTAAGTAAACAGGTGCAAACGTGTAAGTGGAAGGTGTACCTATTTTTGGCTTTTCCATTATCGGAAGAAGCAAAGTTGTTGTCCAAAATTGTAATTATTACTATGAAACGTCGAAAATAAGTAGTTACATTAGTTAAAGTTATGGATTATATTTACTTTGTATCGTTTTAAGTGTATCAAGGGTGACATTATCTGTGTGATCAAACCTTCTTAAACAATAAATAGAAAAAAAATGTCTAAGTGAGAAAAAGGTAATATGCGGCTTACTTATTCGTTGTGTTGAACTATCGACAGTTATACTGTGCGCAACATATAACGCTTTGTCTCATTCTAAGAGATTTTTTCTCGTTAGTTTTCTAAAGACATTGTTGTTTCTGTCTTACCATTGTTATAGTTATGGTAGCAGTGGTGGCGCAATGGTAGAAGAAACCGTCAGTGAACCGATCCGACGCAATTTCGAAAATTTGTAAAGTCGTATGTACGCACATTCTTTTTAAAAAGCTGATATGTTATAGTTTATTTTATGTCTTAAATGATTTAATTTGCATATTTTAAATCAATTTATTCCCAAACGAATAACCCGTGAAATCAACTCGTTTGCGCCTATACATATGTTAAAAAACTGTTCAAATGAGTACTCGAAAATTACAAGCGCTGTCCAATTACAGACGTAATAAAACGGCTCGTACGATTAGAAAAAAAATAAAATGCATTGTGTAAAAAGTTTTTTTTACAACGTGAACGCGCCGATTGGCAGTATAGCCTCGGGCGAAATGGCGGGGTGCCGAGTGTTGCCAACCTCTCGGCCGGAAATATGAATTCTATTCGGCTAATGACGTTCTTAATTCGAATATGTTCATTCGATTTTCGAATGTGCTTTATAGAGTGCCATTGTGATTGAAAATATATAATTAAAACGTTGCGAACTTGAATGTGAAATGGGCGATTGTATTTATTACGTTTGTTAAGGCTGAAACGGTTTGATATATTGTTATTTTAAATTATTGAATGCTTCATAATATCGATGTTTAAGGATTGCTAATTATTATCTACATTAAACGTATCATAAATCCGGAGGTCGTAATCAGAAACAGTGGGTTCGACTTTCGGACGGAGACAAATGTTTGCAAGAGTCATAAGTATTGCATTCGAGTTTAGTAAGAGACACCAAAAAGTTATTTGTAGTTTTTAATACCCTCGATATATCTAAGGTTTGTGCTTTAGTGTGTGTGTCTGTTGCCATGAGTGTATTTACGTAGAGTGTCGTGTGAACATCTCTATGGTATGCAGTTTGCACTATGTAGCTTTGCTTCGATATTTAAATATTTTAGACTGTAAAAAACCAGCACAAATGTATAGTCTATGCCTATCTCAGCAATACACATTTCAGCATTAACATCAAGGAAACACAGCGAAATATTCCATTACCGAAAAAACATGATAATTACGAAAAATTTCGAAAAAGGAACGCAGGAAAGTAAACCCGCGGCAGGGCAAGGCGCGCGGGGTGACGGGAAGGGGGAAGGGGGGCACCCCGTTATGTTCTCAGAAACACGTGATTGATTCCGCACTGCCGCCCATTGTGGTCAGCTGTTTGCACTGCTGATGGACACGATCCAGACCTTTGTGTTTCAAGTATGAATTTCTTAGATTACTGTAACGGATATTTGTAGGACGTTAGGTCTTAATTACTGTGAGCGGGTCAGACTTACGCTGTTTCGGTTCCGAGAACTAAATTAGCCTGTAGTTGTAGTGATACGATTGGTAATTCTAACACACATTATACAAGTCATACCGACTACGTAGGTACATAATATCACGTCTATTTTCTTCACGGATAGGTTAATGTGAAAAATCTGTAACCATGTTTCGTTCAATATGTTTTTTTCAAACAATGTAGTAGAGGTTCCATCTTTACGATAAGTTCATACATAGCCAAAAGAATGCATTTTTTTAGATAATTTTCCTCTTTCAGTATTTCTTCTTAGACCTTAACCTTTCATTACTAGATATTAATCCAAGAGCATGTGTATATAATATCAATTTGTAAAAAAAATATGTCAAAATACTCTAACACAACTACTAATTACAAAAGCTAAAAGCTACTCAAAAATAATAATCACATAAATATGAGGTAGCCCAAAAAGTTTTTACTCCAAGTCAACACTACTGTAGGCTGTATGTCTTTTTCACCTTTGCACAAAACAATATGCAGTAAAAAAGTTAAATCACTCGGTACGCAAGATGCGGTTGGGCAATGTTGACACGGTCGATCTGGGAGCAACTTTCTATAAGTATAAACGAGAATAAGTTATGTACGTACGCGTAACGACACTGACGAAATTTTGTGTGTTCGAAACCTACGAAATGATATGACTTGGGACATTTTGTTAAAAACAAATATATCAGTAATTAATAATATTTAAACTGTTATTTTATTTTGTGTTATATTTTGATAATTTTATTAGAGCTTCCTTAGTTGAGAAGCTTATGTTGTTTGGAGAATATGTGAATGTTATACCGGGTATATCAAGACTGCGATCGAAAACCTAGCCAATCTCTTAATTATAATATTGAGGCAAGAAAAGGTGCATCGAGAATTTCACCGATGGCATTTCCGCCCAAACATACAAGACCAAAATATGAGTCAACTGAATTGAGCGCGAATGCAATTACGGCCAAAAATATTTTTAAAGTACAAAAAAAAAATATTACTCGCTCTTACTGTGTATCAAATTCACTAGGAATAATGTAGAATATAAATGAGAATTGGCATCAATAGTACAATAATTTAGAGTTTAATTTGTGACGCAGATATTTTATTGTATTTTTATTTTATTTGAACTAGCTACAAAAGCATTTAACAAATTGCAACTTAGATAACTAAGAAGTAAAACTATTAAACTAACTATATTATTTATATCCAACAATAATAAAAAACCAAAACCTTAAATTCCAAAATGTGTTCCATATCGAAACGATAGAGCCATATTAAAATAAACTTTAAACTCGTCGCAAAAACGTCAAAGTCCAAAGCATAAGTGTTGCATTCATTATAGAAATTACGAAACGTTAATACAGAGAGACCCAATTAAACGATAAACTCGTGCGGCGCGGCGTGTGCTTTAAGATGTCACAAACGTGGACAACTGAATCTACTATTCGTTCGCTTGTGGCGAAATTAGGAACTACAAATGTACTGCACTGTACTGTATTGATTGGGTTAATTATTCGGAAGATTTTGAAGGTTCATGTAGTTAAATAATCTAGTATGAAGGTTTACTCATTAGTTTTGAACAAGCGGATATTAATTGGCCTGACGAACTTATGTATGGTAAGTGCGTTGTAATTCAAACAGAGTATCCATGAGTGAGCGAATTATACCTACTGTACTGTATCAGCCGATATAGTCCCACTGCAGGACACGAGCCTTCCCTACAATCGAGAGTACGATTGAGAGGGGATAGGCCTATAGTCCACCACGCTGGTCTAGTGCGGGTTGGCGGACTTTACATAGCATAGAAATTATGACAAATCGCTATGGTATGCAAGTTTCCTTACGATGTTTTCCTTCACTGTTATAGTGCGTGGTGATTGGCTATAAATGCATACATAATTCTGAAAGGTCAGAGGTCAAGAGGAAGTCAGAGGTGTGCCCCCAGAGGATTCGACCCCCGACCACAGTACGTAGGCTGCCGCGTCTGGTCAGTACCAACAGGCCACCACGCATACAAAAGCTATCCTTAAACAAAATACGTTACTAATTTTCACATACCGCTGCAATACAATGAATATTGCAACTAATTATAAGTGACTCTTGTATTATTTATTCTTTTATTTTCTTTTGTTTAACAAATAATTATTATTTCATTATCAAATTTTGGGATTCGCAAAACCAAATCCCAAAATTTCTCAGAATGACGTCATCACGGAAAAAGTTATCCCCATAATTGATCGGTTGATTAGGCACAGTCTAAAGATTGGTTAGATCGCTTCTCTACTGCTATCTTTTGTACGCAAAAACTATACAATAGAAATGTATTTCGTATGGAAGAGCCGTGTGTTATTGTTGCTCGAAACTACTATAGATACTCGCGTGTAACGGTTTTGCAGATCATAGAGAATATATTGTGACATGTAAAGTATTTTTGAATTCAGAATTGATTTTCTTGTTTAAAATATCATTTTTTTAGTGTTCGTTTTTTAAATTGTTATATTTCTCGGTAGGATTTCTCTACACTCTACACCAATATTACATCAGTAAGTCAATTTCGTTTATCAAGTATCATAGATTTAACTTCAAGTCCCGAACATTCATAAAAACTTTGTATTTTCCGAGCATGTATTCTCTGAGGTTATGGAAGGTACTTCTTTACATAAGTTCAAACAGCATTGTAAATGCACTGTTGTGTTCCGGTGTGAAGGGCGTTGTAGCCAGAGTAACTGGACATAATGAGACTTAACATCTTATGTTGGGATGGCGAGCGCAATGGAATGCCAAGCATTGCTTTGTAATTCATGGTTTTGCTACTGCCCATGAGCGGTCGGTTACCATCAAGCGAATGGCATGCAAGTCTCGCCGTTCATTGAAATAAAAAAGTTCATTATTTTGGTCTTGTCTATAGAGGCGCGGTATTGTCTGTTAATTAGTCATTAGAGATTATTAAGATCATTCGACGAGCTATGTTTATTATATAAAAACAAAGACCATGAACATAACATTGGTTTTGTATGATTCGTGACGGTTATATTATCATACTTACAATATGTATGTATGAGCCCATATACGTCCCACTGTAGGGCACAGGCTTTCTCTACAAGCGAAAGTACTAATAATATAAGCGAGCTAATAAAATATTTGTTATACTCATAGGAAGTACTATTCTTATTAATTCATTCAATCTCGGGGGAGCAATATAGAAATCAAGTTTTTACGCAAAGTAATTCACAACATATAATGCATGTAATCATAAATTACGATTTCCCTAATACAATAAATTCTAATTCTCACTCGTGAACTCGCAGTAGCGACAATTATATTGCGAAACACGAGTCGTGAGTGCGTGGGCGGTTGCTGCCTACACGACCAGATAGCGATGACCCCTGCTAGATTCAACACATTTAGCCAGCACACATAGACAGCCTCCAGCGCAGTTGGTTAGACGCCGGCTGTGAAACGAGAGGCCGCGGGTTCGATCCCCGCACCGAGACCAATGTTTGTGAAGCCCACATATATGTTTCTCGGGTCTGGTTTGTGAGACCGAAAAGCCTCTGTTTCTGTTACACGTCACAATACTCTCTTGACCTCACTCTTAGTGTGGGGTCAGGACTATGTATGCAACTTTTGGGTGTATTTATTTATTTTAATTGGTATAGTAATTATCCTACAGCAGAAAAATAAATCTTTTTATAAATAAGGCAGTCAGACTACAACGCTGGCTTAATGTGAGCTTAAACGTGGTACAACAAGGCATAGAGTTGTTCGTATTCTAAACAAGTATTTATATTTGACACAGTGCAAATAAAAATATCGCAATAAAATCGTCAATTTTTTTTTGTAAAATTTTACTTATCGTCGTATTTGGGTGATAAATACATAGTTTTCCTATAATAATAATGCACACCTTTTTATTTTTAAATACGCAATGGTACGTAAGGGTTTAAATTACAATCTCCTAAAAACTAGGTTATTACCACCCAAACACGATGATTTCTAAAAATTCCAAAAAAAAATCTGTCACTTTTTTCGCGAAACTTTTAGTTGCATTGTGTCTGTAACCACTAAAACTACCACCTTGCTTCGTTTTCGGTCGCAGTCTTGATATACCCGGTATGTCTTATAACACGAGACTCATATTATATGTATAGGTAAATAACATAGGATCGACACTGGGTACTTTACGACTTGCCATAAATTATATTTTTAAAAGGATATTAGATGTGCTTATTCATTTGACTTTCGACCATTAGCTACAGCCCCAATACTGGAGATATCATTGTTCTATTGTCTGTGAAATATAATTTATCAAATAATGTATTATATATTGTATTTTTTAATGTCACTACTCACTAGTTATATCTAGAAGGAACGTACCGGTAGGTACTACCTAAAATATCATATCATTTTTGTCGAAAGTATTAATTATGCTATCAACATTGCCAAATAAAATCATCAGTTATGATTTACTGGTGGGAGGTCTCTCATATGTAAGAGGTCGCCTGGGTAGTTACCACCACAATGTCTATTTCTCGCGCCAAACAGCAGTGTAAATGCACTGTTGTGTTCCAGTTTGAAGGACATTGTAGCCAGAGTAACTACTGGACATAATGAGACTTAACATCTTATGTCTCAGGATGGCCAGCGCAGTGGAATGCTAACCATTGCTTTGTAATTAAATTTGTTTAAAGAATTGCTTAGATATTTAGGGTTTTAATTTTAGGCTACTTCATATTATAATCAAGTACCACTAAACCATTTGATAATACCAATCAAGCTGACATGTGTCCAGCCAAATAATATAATGACGCAATATAATTACATTTCGTAGTCGGCGGATCAATGTTAACTGGTTGTGGTAAGACAAAAACCGAACCGTCAACCGACTGGCTTGACACATTTAACTGTTGGCTAAAGGTCGACAAACTCCCGCCAAAAGATACTATAAACAATATTATTTTATGCGTGAAGAATGGAGGTCGACACAATTTAAGTTCAGAGGAGATTTAAGTTGTCTATGGTTGTTTAGTTTTGTAATATGCATTTTTTGTAAGTATATAATATTTATAATTGTAATGAGACCGAAAAGTCTGTCATAGTTCTTGATGCTTGTATGTTAATGTGGGACATGACTATGTATGTGAATATTGGGTGTAATGGTGTTTATTTTAAAATAACAGTTCATTAAGCCTAGGTGTGGACTTCGATCCGGAAAATAACAATTACCAGAAAGAGCTACTTTTTCGAAAGAACTGAGGTCAGATCTGCGGCCGGCCGTAATATAAGTATTTCTGAATTATGCATCAAAGTAGTTTCGAAATCACGCAAATGCACAAGTGGAAAAAGATTCTTAATTTAAATACATAATATCAAATAGGCTTTGGAATAACATGGGACCTGTGGAAGCTCTATAGAAAGTATTCCTCTTAGAAAGAAATATAAATAATAATAAATTTAAATAAGTACACCCAATAGACGCACATAGTCCTGACCCCACACTAAGATCGAGTCTTGTGTCGTGGGTATCAGAAACTACGAGAATCTTTTCGATCTCACAAACATCCAGACTCGACACAAATACCTGTGGATCACACATACATTTGTCTCGGTGCGAGGATCGAACCCACGGTCTCTCGTTTCACAGGCGTCTAAACAACTGCGCCATGGAGGCTGTCACAGCCGCGGATTGGTTTCACAGTTAGTAGGCATGGCTATTAGGCGTTATTTCTTGGTTTTCTGAATTAACCACAACGAGTGTTGACACAGCGAATGGCTAGGAGCTATTGTTTATTGTTAAGAACTAAAAGGCAGCTGGTTCTATCCCAGTAACATGACAAACGTTTGTGTGATCTAAGGGATTTTGTTTCGCGTCTATGTGTTCTGACATCGAAAAGTCTGTCGTAGTTTCTGGTACGACACAAGAATTACATCCGAGTAAAAATATCCTTTAGTAAAATAAAATTTTGCTTGCAGTAACGATTGTGTGTGTGGCTGTTGAGTGTATTTATTTACATATTTATTTACAGACGACGCCAATTTTTCAATTTTCTGTTGTTTTTCCTATAAAAGGCACTGTATTGTACAGTTCATTGTATTCGACTAATAATTAATTTGATATCTTTGGTTTTCTACATTTCATAACCTAAGGACAACAGTCCCTTATGAATTTTAACTTAATAGAAATGCTTTTCTCATACACGTTTTACGATTGATTTCTCAACGACGTGTTAATTTTAAACCGTTGACGCGGGCGCTAAAGAAATCTTTATAGTGTGAATTTTATGGTTATTGTATTGACTTTGATTATTTGTTTCGACAGTCCTACGGTTGAATTAGAAATTCGTGTTGTTTAATAACGATGTTTGCATTACTTTCTCACAGTGAATAATAGTTTTGCGGAGTTATGAATCAAGAGATGGATGTCAAATGATGATGTTGAATGCTCTTTGACATTAACTGGTTTGTATTGTAGTAACTTTATCAAGTCATTAATAAAAAAAAATTGTAGGACTATCCTGACGTGTTCTTGAGTGGAGACCGCGCCTTGGCAAGCGTAGTGTAGGACGCCCTCCAGCTAGGTGGAGTGACGATTTGCGAAAGGTCGCTGGTAGATGTTGGATGCGACAAGCCGAAGACATGGTGAAATGGCGCATTTTTGAGGAGGCCTATGTCCAGCAGTGGACTAGTATGGGCTGATGATGATGATGGTGATCCTGACTAACCCTTTTGTATGCAGACTTGATGCTTACTACAAAGCAAGCTATTGTTGAGTATGCTATTCGCCTATTATTAAGTGATATAACCGCTCATGGACAGTTGCAAAAACCAAACACCATGAATTATAAAGCAATGCTTGTCATTTCAATGGGCTCGCCATCCTTAGACATACAATGTTAAGTCTCATTATGTCCAGTAGTTAGTGTCGCTACAATGTCCTTCAAACCGGAACACAACAGTGCATTACACTGCTGTTTGGCGAATGAAATAGACATTGTGGTGGTACCTAACCAAACGGCCTCTCACCTGAGTATACCAGTAAAAAATTACCCGTAAGTTGAAACAAAAAGAGTTTAGCATTGACTTATATTCTACCGATAGACGAGACACGTCAAAGAAATAAAGTGCCCCCGTATTTTGAAAGCACACTGCAATATTACATCACGTACCTGGTATTTAATTGAAATATTGTAACTTCAGACGATTTGCTTTTGGTTTAACGGCGAAATATTCATTTATTACTTTTAAACGTATGCGATAAGGCGTACTGCACTGTCATTGTCACGAAGCAAACTGATTCATGTGCGGTGCATGTACCGCAAGTATGTGGGACTTATTTTTTGTACTGAATGTCATGTAATGTAACATTGATAACGAGGGAGTTTAGTCATTTCTTAAAAAGTGAGCCGCAATCTCGCATCGAAATTATTAATTTACTGACGAATGCGCCGGCGAGGGTAACCGAAAGGGAAATCGTGTGACACAGGTGCGCGAATTTTTAACTCAAGTTTTTGATATTGGGTGGTCGGGTTCCGTTATGTGATTACGTGTATAATTTGTAATGTTTCTGTGTTTTTGGTGGTTATATGTTGATTGAATTAAATAATTGTTTTTAATGTAATTGTTTTATTTTCATTACTTTCAGTACATGAAAAAACACTTGTATATTTTCTTCGACAAGATATGTAGTTATCTTAAATCTTAAACTATGAAATGATTCGGGAGATCCTCAACACAATTATAGAGATTGATATGGAATAGAGAATAGTATAATACAGCTATTAGTTTGTATATAAAAATGCATTTTAAATTAACCTTTGTAGTAAACGGGACGCTGTAACCAGGATAGTTATACCCCTAAGAAACCCGTTGTCGCGTTTCATCGTGGTAGAGAGATTACAGTACCCCTAGCCGGAACATTTTGATGTATCGTATAGTAATACTCGTATAGTATCGTAAACGTTTCCCGCTGTCAAATTTTAGTTCCAAATACACCCACAATGGCGCTGTTTAAATTCCCATACAAAATTTTACTATTACTATTCTATTACGATACTGCAAAATGTTCCGGCTAGGGGCACTGAAGGCCTCGATAATCGATTCTTATAGCTAACGCTCACTATCTTTCTCCCATCCCTTCTCCCCTTTGGTATCTTTTCAAAGAAAGGTCATATAACAAGCAGCTACACATTTTGCCAATTTCCGATCATCATTTACGATCAGATCAGCGCTGCGAAAGCATTTTACCTACAGTAATTTTAAAATAAATAAAATATTATGCCTTATAAAAACTTCCTACACGGTTCCCACATTTCATATACCCCCAAAATGTTAAGTCGCGTCCCACATACTGGCTTTGAGTCGCCGCCCGCTGCGTCTCGTTGAGTATTGTCTCAACGCGGACGTTAATTTCACATAATTTACCTGATTTTCGTGTCGAAGAAATCTTCGTGTTAACTTTGTAAATAGTTATTAACGCGATGTGATTTTTTATGTGAAACGCTGAAGGATTTTAAAGGATTGACTGATGTCAACACCTTGAAATTTAATGATGAGCTGATTATGTTTTTTGGATTAAAAAACATGGACAAATTGTATCGTTCAACTTTCACAACCTATGCAATCCCAAAACTAAATGGACTAAAAAATTTGGCAGCCTCTGTTGCACAGTTGGTTAAGCTGGCTGTGACATGAAGGCGGGGAGTTCGATTCTGGCACGGTTACTTTGTTGGCAAAAATCTCGGATATCTTTCTTGGCATAGTTCGATATTAATAACGTGAGCTAATGATACATACCTAGTTTCTAATATTTAACTGGAAAAAGGTAAAGAAATTAAAGAAAAACTTCAGGCTCCGTTTGACCAGCGCGACGGACTTAGAACATTATGCATATTGGCAGTGGGTATGTGTGTACAAGCTAAAGTTCATTTAAAACAGACACGTGTTCAGTTTTTTAGAAACGCAACATAATTTCAAATTCAAATTGCATTACCCAGTTCAAACCGTGAGTCATTGTCTTTTTATATTTACGATTTCGTAAAAACGTTTTATTATTACAATTCGTTAACATATTTGATAGTCTACTTACATCATTTTCCTGTTCTTCACTCCCGTTCATATTGAATTCATCTTTTTGATTGTCTTTTCGACTATTTGGATTTAAGTCATCAGTTATATCACTACTTCTCACATCACTAATATCCGTGATATGTCCATTATTATCCGGATGTCGCAGCTCTAATCTTATACTTTTATTCGATTTATCGATAATTATATTCGATTGCACAATCTTATCGATATCATAATCATCGAAACCCTTCGGTTTACGTTTAAAATTCTGCGGTGTGTCTACAGATTTTTCTAAATTATTATTGTTTGTGAATTTAGGGTGCAATTCTGGGACTTGCTTATTATCATAGTCTTCTATAAGTGTTTTCTTTCTTTTTGCGCTAAAACTTTCGTCGAATATATCGTCTACAGAGAGGTTCTGGTCAGCCATGTCGGGCAGGTAGATTCCGTTCATTTTAGTCATACTGGCCGACGTTCTTATCTAATTGTTCACATTGTGCGCATCGGCTGGGGGTTATCTCGTGCCATTGTCGGTTTAACACGGCGTAAATCATCGACAGATCATTATCTATCGGCGAGATGACCGCTTTAACTGACCGATACTCAATGAACTCTAATTTGTCCGGAACTCGATTACAGAATCGATTTGTAGCGGCTCTGCATACGCTGGCCAGTTGGTATTGTTGCCGCCGCACGTTGGGCAACTATCGTGAACTTTTACACGATTATTGTACTGCCATTACATTTCGTATGAGAATTCTATTTTCTTAGACCGATGATTTGCGTCCCTCTCACTCTGTTTCATACGCCCATCCCGTTTCAACATCAAATAATATTATTGTTTACTTGCCCCGTCATTACTGATGTTATAGGAAATTGATGCTCCTCACATTCGATACGTGATTATCTCTATTGGTATACTTGAATACGGTTGTAATAACTTAATTTTTTTTCGATTTGCGTTTGGTTATTGCACTGTGATAAATTTCGCACTGGCTGTAATTTGTTTTTTTTTTTACATTCTAATTTCGAATCACGGCACAAATAGAATCACAGACACGTAGAAGAGAAGGAATTTGAATTTTTGAAATTGGAATGATGGATCGTTGGTGGTGTCGCGTGTCGCGCAGGTCGCGCGCAGTCGGGCACGTGAGCGGCGCGCGTCGCTCGCGGCTATCACATGGAGTGGTGCGAGCGCGCGCACAGCCTCCAGACATGATAAAGACGGGGAGTGCGCAGTATATGCAACAGTTTATGAATTTAAATGAAACATTCCTTTAATGATATTAAGGACAATTTCATCAATATTAGTGTAAAATTGACATATGTTTTGAATCCTCGCGTAGTTTCCTTTACTTTATTCCATAATATTTACGCGAATTAAACGCAACTTTACGTCTTGTACATACAATTTGGATTATGATTTTTTTATAGATAACTACTAGCCCCTAACTACTTCCATAAAAAGAAGGCAGTATTAAAAATAAATAATATTTAAAGTATCTAAGTTATTTATTTTAATTTTATTGTAACCTAACCTAACCTATATAATGATATTATCGTGGTATTTAAGCACATTTTTATAGTTAGCTTTTTCTTAAAGTAAAGTTTAATTTAGTTTGTAAGTTGTAACCAAAAACACTTCTAAATACCTTTTACCTTATCGCCCAAAGCGATATTATTTAAATAACATTCATTGTTCCTTGAAACATGTCCAAATTTCGCATATACTGCGGTCGAAAGCTTCCAAACTTCCACCTCGCGGTGCCGCGAATCTATAACATTGTTCAACTGGCATCAGGTTTGTGTTGTGTGTGTGCACACAGTGTGTGTCCACTACGTTGTGTGTGTGCGTTGTGAAATCATTTCGTGTAGTTGATTTATTAGCCGCGCTGTGACGTTCTGTAGCGAATTGACTATGGAAACTTTTTTAATACTTTTTTATAAAGTTTGAATTTAGAACTCCATGGCGATGACGTAAATGGCACGTCACACGTTACATTTTTAATTCGAGAACACAAAATAATGATTTCATGGCTCTCAGCGCTGGTAATGGAATGGTTATCGGTTGGTGGTTATTTCGCAGTTGGAGGTTAATTTAAGTAGTGTATGTAGTTCAATAAATTTTGCATTGTAAAGTTTTGAGTTTAATGTCCAAAAGCTGCTTAATGCTTTCGCAACTTCTTAGTGGGTAATGGGTTTCATTACACTCAGACCAGAGACAATTCTTGGATTGACCCAGAGTATTTAATATATCTCTATCTCACTAGTCTTGGGTTAAGATACAATCGGAGAAATGTTTTCGAATTTCGTCAACTACGGACTACCATGGAGACTGAACACAAAAGGACGCGAATATCGTAAGAGAAATTTTGTATGCGCTTTTTGAGAGCTGTACGAAAACTATTTATTACATAATGTATGGCGGATTTTGTATTATTTTTCATTTTAACTTTCCGACGTTTCGAATACTTTACTGCTAATACCTCAGTCCACCCCGTAACAACGAAACCTGTAGTTTGTAAAAAGGTAGTTTTATCGTAACATTTGCGTAAATATAAGACACCATTTTTGGTAGCTTTTATGAATTGTGTGTAAGTAACCTTTTCAGCATATGCGTGTATTACTTACCTACAAACCAATATATTTAAGGTATATTACTGGGTATATCTAGATCTACTCTGTACCTTAGTGTATGTTGAAGAGAGAAAAATCTTTTCATGTATAATATTACAGGTAATTGTGTCCCAAAATAACCATTTCTAGTTTCGAGAAACCGCGCACCAAGACAAATGTTTGTGATCCACAGGTATTTGTTTCGGGTCTGAGTGTTTGTGAGACCAAAAAGTCAGTCGTAGTTTCTGATATCCTTTTTTTTTTTTTTTAGTGTGGGGTCTGGACTATGTAAGTATGTAGGTAACTGTTGGGTCTAGTTATTTTATATTATTTAGGTGTAGGTACTTTGAAATCGCACATTGACTTAAAAAGTCGGAATAAAATCTGATTATGTTTAATAATATATATTCTCCCCCACAATTTTTTTTCTTAAGTCCAACGGACATCAACTTTATTTGTTTTTAAAAAAGAAATAAAGATAATAAACTATATATGCTAGGTTTATATTAACAAATAACAAACACCATTTAAGAATCTAAATAAACGTAATCTAATTTAAACCTATCACTACTTCGCCAATAGCCAAAATCCAAAATTGGCACGAATATTTCAGATTAAGCACAAATAAATAATTCTACAATTAAAAATTAAAAAGACGTCAGTGGGCGATAGTTGACCGCTCATGATGACATGTCAACAAGTCGCCTTCGAACAAGTACTTGGTTCACATGTCAATGACTTGTGCAAACGTAACAAGCCTTTAATAAACACACAATAGCATGATAATCACACTCATGCAAGTTGATATTAAATAACTACTTCTTTTGTTAGTAATTGAAAAAATTGTAGATTTGAAGTTTTATTTTGCAGTAGTATTCTTTTAAATATTTATATTTAAGTATATGCAAATTTATATTTAGTATTAATAACCATAGTATATTCAATCAGTGATTTGATTGACACCAACTAATTTAAAATATGGATGTATAATTATTTACTAATAATAAATACTGTAGTCACTAAATGTAACCTCTGCCATCTAGTGACGGATAGCATATTCAAATCACTATAATGAAAGGAGTACTAAAAGTTTCTTGCTATCTCGAGTAGATGGCGTTAACTTCATACGTTAGTGATCTTATTTTAATTGTAACGTTCGTGACAATAATTGAAATATTTAAGATTTGATTTTTTAATCTTTACACTGCCTAAAATTATTCGCTAGTAAAAATACATGAACAAATTAAAAGTGACAGACGCTTATTTTTTTCCGGTATTCACCCTTTTAATAAAGAAACTAGATAAAATCAGTTTATATTGGATGGGTTACAACATTTACAACATTTGATGATTGATAAATCGTTTTATAATTGAAAATTACATATGTGTTAAATTATGACAATCTTCAATATAAAGGCAAGAAGCGCCATCTATTGCTAAGTAGTAAAAATAACTTTAGTGCATATTTACTCACCCAGGTGGCGTTACTATCGTTGGAGACAGCTTGGAAAGTAGGAACACATCGAAAAGTCATCTTTTTGGTATAAAACTAATTTTTAGAAAAATATTAATTTGAAAATTTCTTGTCACAGCTTACCTAGAACAAAACAAAACACTTACTTAGTGATGCACGACAAACTACGTTGCAAAATGTGTTGCATGATGTTTTCATAATGTATTTAAAACAACATGCTTTATATTCGTAATATAATGTCCAATGTAATTAAATGTGCGTAGAGTAAAACTTTTTTTTTAATTGAAAAAAGATCGTATAGGACCTATACTCATGTAATTTTCAATATTACCTCATTGCCTGCATGTCATTAACCCTTTGGGGAGTTGACCTTTTATCACGCTTACATAACGCAGTTAGCCGATATATTATACCCCTAAAATTCTTGTGGAGAACTCTCAGTTTTCCTTACATGTTTCCCTACGCCATTATCGCCCCCACACGTGCGTTTACGCAAATGCGAGTTTGCACCAGTCTCGAATAAAAAATTTCAATGAAGTTTGCGCAGTTATTTGCCCACACACGTTTTAGTATACTGGTACAAACTCAGACTTGCACAGTTATATTACGACAAGCGATAGATGAAATAGAAATGTGCGGTATGTTGCGGAATTGAACTCGCGACATGGTTTCGCAATCTGGAACACATCCAAGCGAGCCTGTGCCTGCTTAGCTCCTTATATCCTCATAATATGATTAAGATATTATTCATCAACCTATTAGTTTTTATAAAATGCAAGGTCAGGGCTTTATATTAAGCTCTTTCTTTTTCTTGCTTTCTTTTTAGTAAAATACTACAGCCTAGAAAACCCCGCCCATCCATATCAGTTATATAACTATATACAAATTGTAGTCTTATAACTATTGTACTTAAGAAAAAAAAGCGAGAATACAACACATTCCTGCCCATTTGCGTACGTCATAGTTTTTTTACCTACGCAAATCATAACATCGGAGCTAATGTACCCTCACGCAAAGAAAAATAATCATACCACAGCGCACAATGAGGCATAAAATTCTTCTCGGCCATTACCAAAAAACTTAAAAGAACACCGTCCGTAGTTTCGGTCGAAAGTGGTTTTTATGACGGTTATATTAAGTTGAAAGTCTACATAAGTTTTTTACGAGTTGAAAAAATGTTGGTCTTGAGCGCGTCGCCCCGGGCGTGGCACGGGCCGCGACCACAGCGCCGCGCGGACAGAGGGCGCGACTCCACATCGCCAAGGAATATGGATTATAATGTACGTTTAATACTGATTGTGCGCGTGTTTTAGCGGTTGGTTTAGTTTTTGATGCAATTGCTGATGTTGGTGATGGATTTTATAGTTTAAAGCTATTTTAATTCGATGTAAATATTTCTGAATGTCTGAGCAACTGCTAAAGTCTAAGGCTGTTTGATTTAGTTTTCATTTAAAAAGAATCAGTAACATTGTGAAACACATATTTTGAAACAAATGAAGATTTATATGCCCGTATTAATATCTGAAATTATAATATGGTTTAGTTTTGAATTCGATATGCCTAAATTCGCACAATAACCCAACGATTCTTTAGTGATCACTGTAGTATCAAATGTAATTAGAACTACAGACATGGTTTAACCCAGTTCTACATGAAGCGAAAGAGTTAACAGTAAAAGAAACCGACTGAACCTTCTGTTCGCTATTGTTGTGGCAGCACATCGCGAGGCGCACTCGCGAGCAGCTTTCCTAATGACCCCGCTCGGATTGCCTGTCAATACCCACATACACGCATTACTACGGAGTATAGAGAAATAGGCACGCGCCATTGTACTCGCCAAATTAATTCAAATAGTATTTCCACGATTAATGATACGATTAAAATATGAGAGGAATAACCGCAGTATCGCTGTAATATTATTTATCTGTGCATTAAAGTTGTAGTCCATTTAGTAATTTTCCTTGACGGAGAAAATGGTGATGACATTGATTATTTCAGCATAATTTGGATTGTAATAATAAACACAAGCATTGGATAAATGGGACCATTTTCCAGCCGTGGAACAGCCGCGGCTAAAAAAACTCAAAACGTTTTAAAATAAGACCTGAGTGATTCACAATAAGATCCTTATATAGTAGCTCACATACTATGGCATTTTTGATGCAAATAAGCACGGCGTCGTGTGGATAGTAGGTGATGCCACCTCTGCCTACCCTTTCAAGGTAACATGATCTTATTAATGTATTAATTTATCCCTATAGTATCATAGGCGATTTAAATTCAGAATATTAACACGGAATCAAAACCTTCCTGATCATAATAAAATTACGCTGCAGTAACCAGTAATTACGGAACTCTCGCGTGCTGTGACAGAGCCAAAGACTTTTTTTCTAGATAATGAAGACCGTGGATAGAATTTAATATCATCGGACACGCGAGGTGTTAGTGATTTGCTTGTGTTATGATGTAGGGTACACACATACATAAACTCATGCCTTTTTCCCAGAACCTGCCTACCCCAGGCAGGGGTTCCCTTGGTAACAACCAGGACACCCACCACGTATCGCTTTTTTTTCTTCCGTCCCACATTGTAATAGGGGGCGAGCCCATCAACATATCGGGCACACATTCCTGACACCGGGCTGATAATGAATAGAACATCCAATTTCACTTTGCCCGACCCGGGATTCGAATCCGGAAACTCAGCTTTGTAGTCCTACCGTTCCGTGGTATAACTGTGGTTTGTTTTTTCAAATTCAACTTATAACAACACCTTATTAATTGTATAACGCCATCTGTTATTCAATACCCTTAAATCTCTTTTTGAAATAAGAAATAGTTTTATCCAAGCAGGTCGGTTGCGTTGTAACCGAGTGAGAAATGACTCGGCGATCGGCGGGACGTGTTGAAGCGCCCGAGTCCGCTGTAATTGGCGCCAATTAACTTGTCATAATCCCGACTATCTATCGATCTATGCGAGAGCCGGAGATCAAATATTTTTTACGTGGGCGATGTGGTTAGAGGCATTTATGTATTACCCGAAAATGTGGCGGGATTATCTTAAAATACTTGCGTCAAAAATTAAATAAGAGTATATAATACAGACCAGTTTACAAACCAAGTTATTTTAAAGATAATACAGCATTATTGTACATGGCACCCCCTGTGAGGCGGGTAGTTAAGACGCCCGATTTGAATTTAGAGGCCGCAAGTTCGATTCCAGCACTGAGAAGTCATAAAACATAAATGTATATGTTTGAAATCGTCAATTTTATCTAATATTAATGTTGAACAAAAACGATGTATCTCGTTTAAGTCTTTTATAGGAACAATTTAATAAATAAACGAAATTAAAACAATTTTATGCCACAGGTTAATGATGATATTTGTATGAATATCCTAATGATATTATGGGGTTGATTGGTACCTATATCGAACAAGTTATAAGTGCCTTCACATCAACTTTTATATAGGCACAGAAAGTCCTATGTTGAGCTTTAGGTCACCCTCAAAGGTTTCTATTGTGGTATATTTCAATTTATACAAAAAATCATACATATGCCAGCCCCTTGGTCTCCGGAGAAGTGAGCAGAGGTAAGCTTTCTGTTCAAAATATGATATGTAAAATAAGTTAGACGTTAGCCTACCGCCATGCCAGTTGCAAATCAAATATATTTTACAGATTGAATGGAATATACTGGGATTTGAACTGAATATCATGGACCAAAGATGTAACTTTACCTGAAACAAACGTTTTTACTCTACTAACAGGCTTAAAAAAAAACACTTAAAGCGGTAATTCTATTCTTCTATATTTAAATTTTGAAATACGGAGGTAGTAGTTCACGTATGTGAATTAAAAAGTGGTAGCCCACTTCATTTCAACATTCCGGACCGTTGTGTTCTCTTTTTAAATTCAGGTGGTTTTTAAATTGCCAGCGATTTGTTTTATATTTTTTATTACATGCCAGTCTTTAGAAAAAAGTTTGTCTTCATTCTTGGAAGTAATGTTATTATACTGGCTGCACTGGATAATGATTTATTGAATTGTAACGAAATCTTATGTGTAGCGAGCCCTGTATTATGGGGAAAATATTTTCTGGAATATAAAGAAAGAAATGAATAAAATATGCATTTATAACTAAAACATATAAAACTCTTTTATAGATTCAATTCAGATTTTGAAAAAATTAAAAGATAACACCGAAATATAGATGTCTCAAAAAATAACCCATTAAATTTAATAACAATCTAACTCAAAAACCTCAAACTCATACAACAAACCGCCGACGTATTTATTACTTCCAAATTTAAAATGTGATTAAAGAATTCCGTCGACATTTTTTTAATCACTTTCAAAAATCATTGAGCGGGGTTAAATATTCCTCTGTGGCCACACTGGCCCACGGGGCGTGGTCCAATGATGGATGTAGGCGCGCGCTCGGATTAACTGTCGTACTACTTGCCTACCTATTAAAATTTTTACCATCTGTATAGCTTAAATGCAAAGGAAATTAAACCTTATTTGGTAGAAATAAGAATGGTAGAAACAGTATTTATAAGTTGGCAACACTAAAGAAGTTTTGTCAAAAGATTGGTGTAAGGTTAAGTAAGGAAAGTTAATGACGAGTGTAAATGGATTTCTGTTTGAATGGCCGTTTAGTTATTCATTCAGATTTTAGTACTAAGTTTTTTTGTGATACTAGTCATTGATGGGTTTAACGGTTATAGTGACAGGGTCCTTAAATATTCCTAAATGCTTAAGCTGTTGGTATATTCTTATACGTCTGGAAAGAAACAACTGCACACGATGGTTGACAAGCCGTCTTAGTGATCCTCTAGAGTATGACGCATTTTGGTTCAGCAATTGTTTTGAGCTGGCCAAAAATAAATAGATCGGCTAGCGGTAGCCTTTCCTAGAAATATTTTCTATCTGGGTTGTATTGCACTTCCCGACAAGTGACTCTATCAAACCATAGAGTAAAATATTAAATAGAGTTTTGATGATTAAGCTGGTTATCAAAATCTACAAACATACACCTTTGTTTCTAGTAGGATTAAGTTAGTGAGTTCAGTTAAAATTATCTGGTGTAAAGTAATAACTGCTCGTTAATAGCCGAGCGCTTTGAGACTAACCCTGTCAGTAAGTATTCCGAATTATTTGCTTATACTGTTTTCACATAAGTTTTACTAATCCAGTTATAAATAAAGGTTTGGGATTTAAGATAGATGACATAATATTCTAAGGACAGTATTCAGGGGAGAGCATTTGTAAAATTTTTAACGTTTCAATGATTTGCATTCTGTGATTTTAAAAATACGTCATGCAATAAGGCATAGTCAAAGCTTTGATGTTAGATGACAGCTTCCGTGGCGCGGTGGTTCGACGACGGCTGTGAAACGAGAGGTCGCGGATTCGATCCCGCACCGAGACAAATGTTTGTGTGGTCCACAGGTATTTGTTTCGGGCCTCGGTGTTTGTGTGATCAAAAACTCTCTCGTAGTTTCTGAGGTCAGGACTATGTATGTGACTGTTGTATGTATTTCTTATTATTTATTTCCCCCGTTGATGTTAGATTGACTAGTCTATAGTTTACTTTTTGATCCATCATTTTCCAATTACACGTAACGGAATAATTTGGTTGTAAAGTAATAAAATTAAATTACCACGAGGTCGTGACCAGCGCACGGGCCTGCGCGGGTGCTTCGCCACCGTCTTGCGCCTCGTAACACAGTAACGCTTATGGCTTTTTAATTTTATGGGCTAAGGCGTGTTTGGGTGGATTCCTAAAGTAATTTTGATACGATGAAAGCGGGCGTGCGTGGGTGTATTGGTTGGAATTGATGCGGCTACCGATCGCTTCGGTTACTAATTGTTGATCGTTGATATGCTGATGAAGTAGCTGTAGAAAATACCCTGGTTTAGAATATGTTTTTTTATTGCTAGAATATATATGTGCCGGGTATATAAAGGCAGCGACCGACAACGAAGCCAGGTGGTAGTATTAGTGACTTCAGACACAATGCAACAAAAATATTGGCAATAAGCGACAGAACATTATTGCAATTTTTTTTTAATCGTCGTGTTTGGGTGGTAAATACCTAGTTTTTGCGAAAATAGTAACTCAAACCCTTGAGTACCGTTGCGTATCAAATAAAAAAGGTGTACCTTATTATTGTAGGAAAACTATTTATTTATCACCCAAATACGACGATCAGTAAAAAATTACAAATTTTCGATAGCATTGTGTCTGAAAGTCGCTAATAATATACCACCTGGCTTCGTTTTCGGTCGCGGTCTTGATATACCCTGTTTATATTCCCTACATCCAGGGAATTGAGCCTTACTATACCGAGGATAGCTAGACGAATGGAAGAGAAAGTGTAAGGAAAGGTTAGAAGTAATTGGTTTTCTATCTCACCAAATAAATAATGATAAATGCTGTTGTAATTTAGTATAGCTTTTTCACTCAAAATTATAAGTGCTTATGATCCAGATTATTTCATCAATATTGTTTTTAACTGATTAGTAACATGGTCATAAATGGATTTTAAAAATATTTTATTTTAGTTGAAGCTTAATTTTGTTTTAGAAAACTCATTAGCAATAATTTAAATTGATGTCTAGATTGTTACGAAATGGAAAGAAATAAAAACAGACAATGTAAAATTTGGTTATGACCCATCCAAAAATGTTTTACACAAAAAAGTAGTTAATCCTCCCATTGTCTCTGGTCATACATCAAGCCATAGACATTAAGATTTTAATTTTTCCATCGGCACCGGAAGACATGACACCTATAGATTTACAACCATCTATTATGATAATAGACATTTTTTGCCGTCTCTCGTCCGCCGTCTTCGTAGTTTCATTTAGTTTGTTGATTAGTATAAATGAACGTGTCTTGCTGAGTTTTATCATTAATTTTTAACATTTGTTTTACTTCGTACCATGTTATGTTTTTAAAACGTTTGAGTAAAACGATTCTGTATTTATCTCCTTTTGTAAATTAGTAATTATTTGTACTAAAATGTGTGACATTTGCTGAACTTTGCTTTTTAATTTAGGCAGATTATTTCAAAACGTTTGAATAATTATTCGGATTATTGAATTTTAATTCAAGTACGGAAATTCAGTTTAATATTCATTAAGAGCTTCTTCTCAGTAAAGTGCATTAAGGGAAGTAGGTTCAAACATCTATAAGCTCTAAGTCATTCTTACTAAAAGTTTATTTATTTATTATTTTATTTATTCAAATCTTTATTGTACACAATTACAAATGAAAATACACAATACAGAGACAACAAAAAAAAAAGTACAAATGGCGGTCTTATCGCTCTACAGCAATGTCTTACAGACAACCATGGGATGGATTTAAAAGAAGGAGAGAGAGAGGGCAATTAATAGATTTAATAGAATCTTTCGATATTTTTCAAAGAAAGTGACGTTATTTTTCTTAGCCACAAGAATTTTATATAGGGTTTCGTTAACTTTATACATCATATCTATTTTAAAAGTACCTGCGGGGCTACTACTAATACCCGCATTCGATATATCGTGCGATTCGTCGTCTTGAAATCTACTCTAGTGACTTAGTTTTTACGATACTTGTCAACACTGTTGACACGTTCAACGATCCGTATAAGTGATAACGAGGGCACTGGAAGTTTTGACGCGCGGAATCGCACGATATATAGGATATCGTTTCCCGTAGTAAGCCCTTAGGAATACACCCTCGAATTTCTTTATTTTAAAGGATACGAGTAACATTGTTTTTAACGTGTATTTTTTTACCAATCCTTTCCTATAAAAGACGACACACGCTTAACAATTTTGAATATCTGAACGCTGTAGAGCGGCTTCAAATCACGTGTCCGTATGCCTATCCTATGCTAAGACAACTAACACTTACAAACATAAATAATAATTGAATGCGTATTTACTGCACGTGCGATATAAGGTTTTTAGAAAGGTGGGCGGGGCGGCGGTCGTCCGTCAAGCAAGCTCTGTTCCTAAGCACAATATAATGAACGGTCTCGCGGTGTATTTATTTTCGTGCTAATTAATTATTCGCACGTGCGATTGTGGATAGTTATTCCTTCAATTTTTTAGGACATGTCTTTGAGGTTTTACGTTTACACGCTTGTGTCGCTAAGTGGTAGGCAGTGGTGCTACAAGTTATACTTACATGTGGTTAAGTTAATTTTCGTTCTAAGTGGTAGGAAAAGAGAGCATGACAGGTATAAATTTCCGGATTCAGGCAATTAATGTGATAATTGTTCGATATTGTAATCTTATAGTAATAGGAACTTTGTTAAATCGTAGGCATGATAAAATATGGAATTATTTTAGCCAGTCTTAATCAAAGTTAAAATGTGTTCATAGAAATAATCTAACAAAACCTATTTGAAAACAGCAAGTAATATCACCAGTTCACAACATATTCTAGCTTAAATAACCGACGCAAGAAAACCCAACAAACATACCCATACACAGACAACACAATCTCCCGAACAGCCATTACAAACATAATACCAACATTCAAACACGCACTGCACATGGCAACACCGACCCAAATCTCCCGTAATCCGAAGCATTTAAATTGGCGCTACCGTGCGTCGGCCGCGGAGGTTGTAATCACGGCTCCCGATTTGCCGAAATAATTCGTCTCGTTCTGCTGGGAATCCGATTCGGTTGTTCGCCGTGAGAAAGTGGATTCCGGTGGCAGGTTATCCTGTGATTAGATCAATTTCAAATGATTGCTGTTGTGATCCTGGTGATTCATGATTTTCGGTATGGTGGAATCGGGAGAGTAGAATTGTACCTATGTTCCACAATAAATATATTTGATTTTGATTTTTAGGATTCTTTGGGGATGTATGCTATTTTCTAAATGTAAATGGTTAAATATAGACAGTTGAAAACTTGTAAGTTTTTATATTCTTGGATTATGGATTGTAATAAAAAAGTTTTATTGTTCTGCTTATTTTGTTCATTATGTGAAAATTAAAATGATTTTACAATTCTTTTGTAATATTTTTTTTTATTCATGTGTAAGTATTTCTTTCAGGAAACTACCTCCATAAAAAAAAATACAAATGAAGCCATAATTTCCATGAAAGAATAAAGTTAATAAAAGGAACTGAAATCTAAAGTTCGTTTTTTTCTACTATTTGTCCTTTTTGAGATAGTTGAAGAAGCAAATATTACCAATTGTTATTAATTACAAATCTTTTTGCATTGACACCATTTACCTTGATTGCGCCACAATTTTTCTGAGTTGTCTTTTCACTACAACAACATAATTGAAATGAAGACAGCTACGGTAAAAATTACAAAATAATGTCATATATTATCAATTAACCAGCAATATTATTAGACGGTGATGCATTATTCATTTCATTCACAACTTCCGTACGTGTAGTGGCCGGTGATTACTAAATTAAAACGCGATGGCCGCTCAGTGTCCCGCTGAGAGGTCGCGCTAGAAGCCCATGTGCCGTGCGTCAGTGTTGCCAGGGAGAAAAATACTGGTGATACGGTAGAATTTTATATGTAAGCACTGTAGCCAATAATTACGTCCTCTGAGTACGGGACTCCTCTACAAGTGCCAATTCGATTGAGAAGGCTTAGGCCATAGTCTAATGAGTTGACCTATTGCAGAGTTTAAGATAGGTTTATTTGATGTTACTTTATAAAGAAAATTAGTTAATAGGCCGCTCCGTGTACCGCGTTAGAATGCTATGGGACCTGCACTACTATAACACTTCCTTATAATACTTCGGTATACGTTAGTATCACCATGAACATAATTAATTAACGAACCGAGCTTATGATCCCGATTATAGATTGATTTATATTGAACCTACAGAATATAAATCTTGCATTGCACGTGCTGGTTTGTTGCTGGACAAATTCAGGTTAATCGCGTTGGTATTCAAATCCTAGTGTACTCTTCTGTCTTTTCGGAGTCATGAGTGTAAAATTTTTTTTTTTTTTTTTTATAGCAAATGTATGGCGGGACGAGCATGCCATTCGCCTGATGGTAAGCGATACGACCGCTCATGGACAGTAGCAAAACCAAACAACACCATGAATTACAAGGCAATGCTTGGCATTCCACTGCGCTCGCCATCCTGAGACATAAGATGTTAAGTCTCAATATGTCCAGTAGTTACTCTGGCTACAATTTCCTTCAAACCGGAACACAACAGCGCATTTACACTGCTGTTTGGCGGGAATAAATAAATAGTTTTTTGTCCGTTCTTTTCTGGCGCGGACAGCCTTGTGAACCCGTCGGTAGTAAAAACAAAGTGACAGAATCAAAATAATGTATAACATTGTCTGAATTCAATAAAAATATTTCATTATTTTCAGTCAATAACTACTTTCACGGTAAAGATAAAATTAATTATGATAGAGATAATTTATTAATGTTTGAAGATATTGTAATATATAATTTTGCAAGCTTTATAGTATAAAGCTGAATTTTATATATTATCTAGTTAAAGCAACTAGCAACAGATTTTTCCTTGGGAGCCGAACACCTTTGATGGTTCTTTCATCTTGCCAGACACATTAAAGCTGAAAATTTCCAAAGTAACCACGATCGGAACTTCATAATAGCTGATCGCGGATGCGTATGTCAAAGGGATGCGCAGACAAACCTTCAGCTTTTATAATGAAAAAAGTCTGGCGGCTACAGGCTCTAGGTCTGTAATCTCAATATAATGTGTTATACGAACTAACTAAGAACTTATAAACATGCTCGCCAAACCAGATTTAAAGAAATTGTGATGTAATATGCTTTTATTATGAGACTCAAAGTTAGGCACAGACTTTCAAAGATCTATGGGAATGGCTATGTATGGTATTTCTCTACAGGATATAGACGTCGGTACGTAAACAAAGCTCATTTTTATGAATCACAGATGCTGCATCAAGACTGTACACAAAAAAATCACAGTGTTGCCAGAAAAAAGTCGCTGACAACTCCCAGGTCACAACAAGCAAGATGGCGGCGCGGCAGTCAGAAATGAGTTTATTTTAATTACGTACAAGACGTATTGTATTAATTATTATCTCGGCGACTGGGCTCGGACAATATATTTTATTGTTTCCTTGCGTTAGTGATTTATATATCTAGTTAGTAAGTTATTTGAATTTTAATTTGACCGCGGTTTAATGGGGCGCATTTGAATGGTTTGTAATTAGTGGAAAACAAGCGGAGCGGCCGTGAGTAATGTCGGGTATAAATTCCTGTTATGGGTTAGAAAACCTATCGGGAGATGGACGGCTTTAGGGATTGATTTGTGGGTGAAAAAAGTAAGGGAAGTCGGGCCATTGTTGTGATAAGATGTTGCAATTTAACTTGGGTAAACTAAATAATATGGATCTAATAAGGATAGCTTAATTTCAACAGCTCTATGCTTAAGCTTAATCAAACAACATGATATTTATTCTGTGTAGTAGATATTAGAAAAGTCTATCTTCCTTACCAACCTCATAATACTCCAAACAATTATACAATATGTTGACCACACAAAATAAACGACTAATCTCTAAATAACAGCAAATTTTTTACTCATAACACCACAGATTTCATACAACGTGCATGCTATTTAAACGTGGAGTTATTTGGGGCCCTTAGGCCACTTGAAGTTCACAGCATCCGGCCCTGCACGTGACCTCCGATCAATAGCACAATAGAACGATATTTGCCATAACAATGCTTTGTTAGAAAAATGATGATGAAAAATTACTATAACCCTTAGTATGTTTGTATTCGATGTTTTATATAGTAATGACGATAATTTGTCATTATGTATGTTAATCCTAATTGGTGCTATTGTGTGAAGAAAAGTATTGTGCCGTCACTTATGGTTTGCTTATATGTATGTACGTATTGGTGGGATTGAGTGACGTGAGTTCGAATCTCTGATGGGACTAACATTGAGTGGTTAAAGTCTGAAGTCTTTTCGTGCCATAAATAGTAAATAAGTTTAGGTTTTGTAATTGACAATTTGAAGTTTCAACTGAAATATTTCTAATTGTGTTTGAAGACAGCAGATGTTAAACTTCGCTTTGAAATGTCAGTTATTATTTACTTTGCCATTCTTAAGACCTATAACTTTATAAATCTTGAAAACTAGGCCGTCTTTAATTTGAGTACTTAATAATAATTGTTGTTTTTCTTTGCATAGAACTAGAGTTTATTCTGCATAATAACTTCATCTATTCTCGTAATAAAACCATCGTAACAAATTTTCCCATCTTTTAATAACCTATACGATCACATGCGAATCGTAAACACGAAAGTAATGAAAGAATTTTTACTGCCGCCAATTTAATATTATACACGCGGCCATTATAATAAACCGATTATACATTTAATGAATCGTCCTTTGAATTATAAAGGAGCTCCAAACAAAAGAATTACGATTATTGTTGGCAGTATAAAAAAATAAAAATAAAACAGTTTCCTTTGACCATTGCATAAAAAAAAATACGGTTTCCTTTGCCCATTTGAAAAAAAAAACAAAACAGAATGAGCCGCGGTTATTGCGACATCGATACTTCATTAACCGATACACAATTCATTGCTTATAAATCAAAATTTGAAAAAAGAACGTAACGCTCGTTTGGACCCGTGCCGTACGCTATTAAAATAAATAAAAATACACGTGTTAAAGCAATTTTGTTTCTATATCTCGCGCATAAGGTTTATTTTAAAACGGCCGATGACTTTAATGAACTAAAAAAATCGAATATAATTTTGTGTAGGTTTATTTCTTTCTCTTTATGCATGTAGGTTTTCTATGCCATTGACGAAAGAGGATTTATCAGTGAATATTTAATCATAACATATTGAATACAAAAAAATAGAGCATTAGCAATAGCATTTAACGAGAAAGAGGAAGGTTAGTGCGGTCTTTAAATTGCCTCCAGAATTTCCTAGCAGTGGCTGTTTAAATGCCGAAATGGACTGTGGCCTAACCAATCTCAATCGAACTGGATTGTAGAGGAGTCAACGGTGGGCGATTATGGGCTGTATAAAGCGTTTAAGTTTAGTGGATACCTGTGGGCGGGTCCGTGTGACACATCGTTAAACACTTTTTACGAAATCTATTACATGGTGTAATTACCGATGTTGTGTCCAGCGGTTATTAATGTTGTTTAATTACACCGCATTAGATTTGTTATTGTTTTGTAAGCATTTGTAACCGTTATTATAACTTTTATATTAAGCTCAAGCCTTTGTTAGCGAATGGATAGGTAAAGGTGATAGTTCGTCAATTTTATTTTTGTATGAAATTAAATAGGCGAAGCTATTACAGCCTAGTACAAATTCCAGCCTCGGGCATCGTATGAATACCACACAATATGAATTTTAAGTGCCAGGACTCGAATTCAGGACATCATGGTTAAGGTCATACACTGCTACTTATTAAGACGACAATCTTAATTACAAATGAAATATTCCGAGTACTAAAACATAGCGTCCTAACTCCACATGTAGATATAGTTCTTGTGTCATAGGTGCTGGGTATCAGAAACTACTTTGTTTTCGGTCTTAAATACCTAAAACATTTGTGTCAGCTCGGGAATTGAACTCGGGACCTCTTATTTCACAACTAGCGTCATTACCAACTGCGCCACGGTAGATATGAATTCACCATCTTAAATGTAATTGAAGTAACTAATTTATAAAATGACTTTTAAGAATTCAACTTAAATTGAATTTGATTTGTTTTCTGTGCCAATATAAAAAAGTTACCACTAATATATTCATATTTTTTGTACATGATGTCTGCTGTCCCAGTATGATGTATCGCTAAAAATCATAATTAAAACTCTTATTCCGATATCGCGTTATAGTCTAAATTACATATAGGTATATGAATACAATGTTACTAAATTTTTTGTGATCGTAAATCAAAATATGCACTACATAAAAAGAACGCGTGAAATTGGTTAGAAATGAATTGTTCTAAAATTATGTAAATACGTGTTTTAAATTTATCGTTAGCTCTGACGTTGTTTTACATTGGTTCTAAAATACATAATGACCAATGCCTAAAAAAAGACAGTTATTGTTCAGTTACTATGGTGACACATGTTGATTACTCGATTTATGTCGTCAATAGTAATTTTAACAGCCTTTTGACCACCGATTCCTTATTTATGACTTGGCATACGCATGGCAGCAAGATACTGGACCTTACTCTGTTTCTTAGTTGGCGATTTAAAAAATATATCTACGGATTCCGTTTTCGAAATTCAAAATTATTGTTCATAGTGTAAACGGAATACTGATTGCCCACTGAACTATACCATCTTTATAATGATACTGTCAAGATGTGCTTTTCCATAAAAATATTCCCTGTTAATTTTAGACAAACTTAACAGACATGCACATATTCTTGACCCTTGGTTTACTTCATAACTCTTGTGTTGTGGTTATTAAAAATACAAGAGACTTTTTTTTATAACCCCAGATTCGAAAAAAATTCTCAGTGAAAGACAAACAGTTGCCTAGGCTCGGATATCGAACTTGTAGCTCACGTTTCTGAAGAAGGCTTTTCAATCTAATGCGCCATGGAGGCTGTAAAATTTACCTATCAAAACCCTGTAAAGACTTATAAAATAAATTAAACAAGTCGCAAGCAATATCCAAATACATGTATATCTATTTTTGAGGCAGACAATCATCTTGGTCACAGTTAAAAAGCATTTTTCTGAGAGTGGACAATCACTAATCATTTACCCTATTGGCAGAATTAATTATTTTCCTTAGTCACTGGCACAAAGGCGCGTAACACCGTCGGGTTGTGCCGCTCCCGTTCCAAATTCAAAATTCGTTATTAATGGCGCATTTGACAGGAGCTTTATTGTGGCGGCTAATTTAAATCTTATCAACGCAGCGATGACAGCGCTTTAATGGGATCGCACCGGTTGTTTTAAAGAATATAATTCCATTCCGTTTTGAGGGCCGAACTTTTTGTTTTCTGTTTGCAATTTCCTTTTGTGTGGGACAATTAAATTAATTTTGGTATTAAAGATTGATTTAGGTTATGGAAGTGTGTTTCGTTTTACGCAGATGATAAGTGTAATGCAAAATATTTTTATTTTATGACTTCTTGTAGTATACTCAAATGATCACGAATTATATTTAAATAAGCTTATATAATATAAAAAGCATCAAAATATATTAAATTAAAGATTGACATTGACAAATAGATTTTTTTACCATACCAGGTAGTCTACTTGAAGCCAGCTTTACTTCGGCATCGATAGTAATAATAATGACAAATAATATGGTGTCTAATACTTACAGAATGATTAATTTAAATTTAAACAAAGGAAGGGACCTACCAGTAACACTGTACATGGAAATAAAATGGAAAACAACTTGACAAATACAAAGAGTTGGTGATGCTAAGTAAGTTTGTTATGCCATTTCTTTCTTAAAAATACAACAGATTCGGACATCGATTTAAAATATGTAAATGTTGAACAAATAATATTTTGATGTTGCAAATAAATATAAAACCAATAAAATATTTAAGGAATGCGCCAAAGCGGTGACTTTACCGGCCACAAGCCGAGTTATGAATGGGTTTTGAGTAAATCGACAACTTGAGTTTGCTTAAATTAATCTGTTTGGAACTCACTGACTTACTAGCACGCACTTGGTTTGAAAACGTGGTTTTTGGTTCGAGATCCACAATTGTTTTTTAATAATTGGATAGCCTCCGTGGCGATCGGGTTCGATCCCCGCACCGAGACAAATGTTTGTGAGAACCACAAATATTTGTTTCGGGTCTGGGTGTTTGTGAGACCGAAAAGTCTCTCGTAGTTCCTGATACCCACGACACAAGACTCGATGTTAGTGTGGGGTCAGGACTATGTATGTGACTTTGTGTGTTATTTATTTATTTAATTAGGTAGCAAACGAGCAAACAGGTCACTTGATGGTAATTGATCACCACCGTCAACTACCACAAAGCTAGAAGCATAGATGTGTGCCGACCCATCAAATCGGTAGGGGACCGAGAAGGAAAAAAGGATGGGAATAATTCTACGTTGGATAATTTTTATTCTATATTCAATCTATATAGAATAAAAATTTACTGCCTCCGTGGCGTAGTTGTATTACGGTACGGTTACAAAGCTGATGTCTCGGGTTCGAATCCCGGGTCGGGCAAAGTGATATTGGATATTTCTATTCATTATCAGCCCGAAGTCAGAAATTTGTGCCCGATATGGCGATAGGCTCGCCCCCTATCACATCGTGGGACAGGACGTGCAAGGCGAAATGTAGGTATCCTGGTGGCGCCTCTGCCTACCCCTTCGGGAATAAAGGCGTGTGTTGTATGTATACCACGTATTCTTAAATTGAGATATTTCAGAGTTCGCAGAAGCACTAGATATCAATGGCTCCTTTTATATATTTTTTTCGCAGGTCTTGTAAATACGGAATGACTGACTATTTTAGGTTATATTTTTATTTTATAATGAATTAAAAGGATTTCAACTCCTTTTTAATGTTATATTAATTATTTTACAAAAACAAAAATAAATAATATTAAATAAATTTAATATTCACGACTATTTCCAATCACGAAAAAATCATAACTTTATCATGTTACTCAGTTATCATGTTGTTTCTAATTCTGCCGGCGCTGCGTGTGTATTTAGAAGTGAACGAGAGTTATAAAATTATAAGACATATTTGTCATATAAGTTTCGTTCCTTCGAGCCGACTTGCAAAATAATTAGATAAAAATATCCCACTGTGTAAATATAATATTCATCATCATCATCATCAGCCCTTCTGCGTCCACTGCTGGACATAGGCCTCTCCTATAGCACGCTACTGCCAAGTATAATATTATTAATTCCACAATACACAAAATAGCTCTATAAACCGAGTAATCTGTGCTAAATCTACATATATAAACTCTTTCAGAAGGGGTAGGCAGAGGTAGGTACTACTACCAGAACATCCACATTTCGGTTTGTATTGACCGTCCCACGATGTGATAGGAGGTGAGCCTATCGCCATATTGGACACGAGTTCCTGACTCAGGGCTGATTATAATGAATAGAAAAAACCAATATCATTTTGCCTGACCCGGGACTCGAACCCGAGACCACAGCTTTGTAACCGTACCTTAATACAACTACGCCACCGAGGTCACATATTATAACATATTGTTTGTATAATATCGAATGACTAAATACTCATCATCGTCTTCAGTCACAGGATTCCACTGCTGAACCTGAGCTGGGTATTTATAATATAGAGAGAGAGAGAGCGCTGGTGATGGTGGTGCCGGCCCACCTTTTTCTGCTCTCCTATTGGCTGATATTTGACAGTCTATTGATAGTCTATTCAACCTGCACGAATTATTTGAAAAAGAAAACTAAAAAAATATATTTTAGAGCTATTGGATTCCACTCACACTATTTACAGAAGGTTAATAACTAAATATACTTTCGGCTGTCTATAATTTCACAAATACATCAGTGCTACCATATTTACGACCAAAAATATTTACGGTTTTTTAAGGCGTTATTGTATGACAGCGCTCCCTTTATATATAAATTCTCTAAGTGCTGAACATAGGGCCTGCAAAGATCTTCACATCGACCCGTTTGAAGTAGTCTGCATCCAACGACGTCCTACAACTTTCATTGGTTTGTGTCCTAGCTGGTGAACGTGCGACGCTGATGTTGTACAATTAAACACTCTTAAATAAATCCCACGACAGTTACTAATATATAATTTATCAGTCAGTTTGTCATTGAAATGTCGTACTGATAAAGTTATTACCAGTCGTCTCATGTAAATTTCGTCAGAAAATCATCTAATAACTATTCTAATTTCAATTAATAATCTGTCATTTTTTTAAATACCTTTTGCATTAACCGAACTGGGAATCGAACACAGATCCTTAAGTTCGGTATTACAGGACTGCCGAAGACTACATTAAATATAACATTATATTATCGATTTTAGTTACTCTAAATTATTCTTCACTGGCTATCAAACGCATTTTTACTTTATCAAAATATATTTACAGTATAAAAACATTCTACCGCTCACTAGGCCATCTCTTGCTGCTCTGATTTTATGATACTTAAACAGTGACGTATAATTTTGTACGATTAGGGGCGAATAATAAGCGGTTAGTGCGGAGAAATTAATTATTGGGTTCATCGGAATGTCCAAAACAGGCCCTTTGACTTTACAACGTTACATTGTGGCATTTTACGTTCTGTGTTTAAGCTGGTCATTTTAAATTTAGAATTTATTACTTTTTAGAGGCAATGGAAGTAAGAATGTAGAGCCTGGTTTGGCAATAATATAATTTTTCTAAAGTTTTGCAGATTCATTTAAAATCGTTACTGGAAATATAAGGTAATATGTTTTAACAATAATAATTATTATAATATGATTAATATTTTCCTGTAAGTTTATTTTTAAATTTCATTTCATTCCTACTCATCAGTAATTTATATTATTAAGTGCAATACTATTAATTTACCTTGTCCACGTAATTTTAAAAATATTGGTACTTTTTTTTAAACTGTATTATTATTATATAGACACAAATTAACCCAAACATTAAGACGTAAGCTCATGTACATACATAAACTCACGCCTTTCTTCCAGAAGGGGTAGGCAGAGGCGCCACCAGGACACGCACATTACCTTTCGGGCACAAATTTCTGACTCCGGGCTGATAATTAATAGAAAAACCCAATATCACTTTGCCCGACCCGGGATTCGAACCCGAGACCTCAGCCTTGTAGTCGTACCGTAGTACAAATACGCCACCGAGACAGCCTTTAACTACATTGTATTAAATAACTCCACCATTTTAAAAGTTCCAATTCACCACACAAATAATTTTATTGCAGTTTGCCGGCGGAAACCATTACTAAAATATTCGCATACGTTAAGACATATCAGATTTAACTTCAGCACGCAACGGTGATTTGTTGAGAATCTTAATTCCTTGTCCAGTTTTAAGACTTAATATTATTTTAAAAAGAATATTTGCTTTAGTATGTCATCAGTAGTGAAATAATTAATATATTATATCTATGTTACGTAAGCGTAGGCGGCGGTATAGTATGTTTTTGCCATTTAATAATAGTGTTTAATGTTGTGTGCATTTTTTGTTATCTATCTATCTATGTATATCAGCCCATATACGTCCCACTGCAGGGCACGGGCCTACTCTACAATCGAGAGAATCGATTGAGAGTGGTTAGGCCATATAATCCACCACGCTGGCCTCGTGCGGGTTGGTGGACTTACATACCGTAGACATTTTTGTAAATTATATTTTAACTTTTGTGTTGTTTATAAGCTTAAAAATCTGCTTTTATAAAATTGTATTGGTACCACAAGATACAAACCCTAGTCAAGAGACCCCTGTTCATATTGTATGTAACTGTATTTATTAGTAAATTTATTTTTATTTTTTATTTATTTAAACAAAAAATCACACACGGTAATTTCCGAATTTGACGCCGAACTGAAGATTTCACGGCTCATAATTTTAGTCTAATTTCATGGGGCAACATAATAAAATCATGCACATAATTTCTAAAGTTGAAAATTGTAACGTAAGAGGCAAATTTTATATTATTTTGTGTTCTTAGCACTAGCCGTCGCGACGCGAGCGAAATTTAAAATATCCTATTGGAAAATTACTAGCGAATAAAGAATTTAATAATTAAATTCACTTTTGTAAAATAATGGAATTATGATTTCTCTAGCAAATATTTGTTTTTAATCAAAAAAATAACTTTTTAAAACACTCTTAAAATATTATTGTCACATTTTATAAATCACATTACATTTTTTTTACAATTATCTTTAGAATAAGCCTGGTACAATCTAAATTTTAATTTAGTTTCACCTTCACCTTAGACAAACATAGCATTAGACAAAAATATTAGAAAAACAGAACAGACTATTTCAATCGGCTACAAACACGGACAATATTCACATATTTCCGTGTATTTTATATACAAACACGACTTAGGAACTTAGGGTGTTTTCCTCAACCTCACCAACAAGCACTTAATTCCCACACACTGAAATAACATATAAAACGATTGCATACCTCACGGTGGCACTGCATATAAAGGTTCATACCGATCACTATGAGTATAAGGCATTCATATTATCACAGCACATAGGACGCACATGCGAACCACCACGAGCGTCGCCCGAGGCGAAGCCTATCACACAATCACACTTCCCGAAATGTAATAATAATCGTCCATCCCCGGGGCTTATCTGTAAACGACTGCAGGCGAAAAGCTTTTCGCTGGGGGCGAAAAGCGCCGAGTGGTTGGAAGCTCCGCCCCGGGGCTCCCTATTGGCTAAAAAGCGGTAGCCGGGGTCGCCGCGCCCTCCCATTGGCCACTGGGTGCCCCTACTCGGTGGGGGTACGAAGGTTTTTTTGTAGTAATTGTCGCGACGGGTTAAGTGATCGTCGCTGCTTGTGGGATGACCGCGTGCTTTATGTCGGATTGCGCGCGCGCACCAATACTACGTGGGATAGCCGTGGGATGTATGTCTACAATTTACACAAATTGTTCGTGGGTTAGTTTTTGATTGTGAAAATGTTGATGCGATTTGTTTGGTTTGAGAAAAGTTTACAAGAATAAGTATTAGGAGAATGCCTACTGTCTGTGAAGGATAAAGAAGGCGTGTCTTTTTGTTTATTTTCTAATGAATTGTTTCTTAATGACTTGTGTATGTGAAGGAATAAGGATGCTTTTTGTGTGAACTGTGGTGATCGGAATTAAATGAAATTCGCTACAAAACTAACAGAGTTTACATCAAATAATGAAAAACTTTGTTAAATGTAGTGTATATTATTTTACTAATAGTGTAGAGATTAGGATTACATATTTATTTTCATAACAAATAAGTATTGTTTCGTTGAAAATACTTCCTAATTTATACAAAAACGTCTTTGGCTCAAATATATGTGGTTTAACAATATGGATACTTTGTTGGAAGATATTTTGGATAGCTTATACATATAAGGTTGCGGTTATAAACAATTCATGAGTTGTGACATCCGTAGAACCAAAATTACGTATTGTATTCATTTTTTACGCGCGTCTTAAATCCAAAAGCTAGCAGAATTTTACAAGCGTTAAAAAATTCAACTCAGGTTTTTTAATTATGTTTTCCAATGTAAGTTTAGAAGATTTACCGCGAATTTTACGTATTTAAAGGTTGACATCCTCTTAATAGCAAGATGAGTTCGACATTTAATTGCAAATTGTATCTGAGGTTCACAGGAAATAAGATGGGCGTCTAAGCTTTTTATGACAAGCCATAGACAATTTTTGTAATGTAAAATTTACATCCGGATTCCCACGTCTTTTGGAGAAATAATTAAATTATTATAATCATAGTAAGATATTAAAATAAACAATATAATATTACCCGCAAATTTCATGTTGGTATAAAAGTTAATTCTTAATTATAAACGCGAGTTTCTTAACGTTTGGGTGTTAGAAATCAGAGAGTTAATTCTTACGGGGTTAATTCCTTTTATGTATCTATTCAGCCGCAGGAAGTTCACTGCTGTACATAGGCCTCCTCCATGGATGGAAATCCTGTGATGGATGACGTGGATGTGGAGACATCGACCTGTTGCAAGCGGCCTGCAACCTCCCATTTATTTCCTTGTTTTAAAATTTTCAAGTAGCGCTTTCGTCGCACTAAATGCGCTATAGTTTTGAGTATTCAATTTCATATACGCTCGTAATTATAGGCGTGAAACTACGGATAGTGGGTTTGATTCTGGCATCGAGATAAATGAGTTGTCAACAATAAATTACTCTTGGGTTTTTAAACGAAATAGTCCTTTGTAATTTTGATTCCCACGACATAGAGTTCAGAGTAAGATGCAAAATTCATATTTCAAAACTTTACATGTCTCAGATTAATATTACAGTGGATGACAATGCTTTAAACATTCTGAGATATTAGAGTTAGCGGGTAATGAAACGGCAGCGGCATTTCAAGAAACGAAAGAGGTATAAAGTTAGGTTCAACCTATGAAGGGTAACGCTCTATCTTGCTAAAGCCCCGTGCTCTTTATAAAGCATTATCTCGTGTTATGCCCTGATAAAACGTAATATTATGTTTCCGAGGTAGGCTAGTTAGGTTCCGCTTTATACTGTATAAAATCATTCGGTTTTTATTGCAACATTGGTCACGATTCAAGAGGCTGTAGGTTCTGCCTACATCGACCGGACACAACATGACATTTACATATTATGTAGTATATTAATATTTATATAGTTATCTATTATAAATACGAATATAGAACCTATGACAATCATAATAAAGTTCATATTCTCGTAAAATTCTAGTTTTCCAACCCCGAATCCAGAGGGTTGAATAACCTACGCATGCATTGTCTCGGCTCTTCATGTTTCGGCAATGTATATTTATGTTGATAAGGCTAAGATTTCACTAGGGGATGAATAAGGGTGGATGTAAGTCGATTTCTTTTAAGGGAGTTGTTTTTACCCGACTGCAAAATGGAAGTGTAATAATTTAAGGTTTGTTTAGCAAATAAATAAATACACCCAACAGTCACATTTGTAATTTTGACTCCACACTAAAATCGAGTCTTGTGTTGTGGATACCAGGAACTACGAAAGACATTTCAGCTTCACAAACACTCAGACCCGAAACAAATATCTGTGGATCACACAAACTTTTGTTTCGGTGCGGGGATCCAAACCGCGGCCTCTCGTTTCACAGCCGGCGTCTAACCAACTGCGCCACGGAGGCTATGAAGTACAGTGCATTCTAAATATTGTATATTACATACATGACTTTGTTTCTTAGACATGCCGGTAAGATATGCATTGATAACGCTTTGATTGTAGCTACGATTTTCATTTCGCAGGGGAATCTTTTATATTATAACAAAAGTTACAAGTTGGTTTAAATCAGTGCAGTCGTTAATATTTTTTTACATTAGCAACATCTGATAATAAAATTTTATCAATTTCCCGGGCTTAGAATTTACGCCTGGTATCTAAGGACTTTATACTCAGCGAACTGTGGTAGACTCCTCTGCCTATCCTCCGAGAGTACAAGCGTGAGTATATACACTTCTTTGTAACACGAAAGGCGGGTTGTGAAATTGGTGTTTTGTTTCCTTCCAAAACATTTTGACCAAAGAGGACGCCCCATCAACAGCTGTCATTGCATTGTGTGGTCTCCAAAACGCAGTGTTGCCGCAAATGGATAATTTTCAACTCGACTGCAAACATAATGGGTTGATAATTAATTTCTTGTGGAAACGGTGTGGCCATGTTTAAATACACGGCCCGGGGTGGCAAACATTTGGCGAGCGACGGTGGAGTTATTTTTTGTGCTCGCAACATTTTTGTTATTTAATTATCGATGCACTTCCGCGTGATCAGTTCTAATTTAATTGTGGTTTGTATTTTGAATTTCGAATGCGTTTTCATTGTTTTAATGCGTTTTGTGGCAAAGTTTGATGCAACGGGTTTCTACTTAGATGTAATTATTTATTTATGGCTATCCCTGGGGTAGGCAGTAATAACGTTAACCAAATGTAATATGAATACTTCTCGTGAAAAATCATAAATGGCATTTAATTTAATTATTTAGTAAATTAAAAAGTACGTGGTGGCCTGTTGGTAACGGACCAGACGCGGCTGCCTACATGTTCACGGTGGTCGCGGGTTCAAATACCAGGGCACACCTCTGGCTTTTCGGACTTATGTGTGTATTGATAGTCAATCACCACGCACTTTAACGGTGAAGGAAAACATCGTGAGGAAACCTGCATACCGTAGCGATTTTAAAGAATTTCTACGGTATGTAAGTCCGCCAACCCGCACTAGGCTAGCGTAGTAGACTATATGGCCTAACCACTCTCAATCGATTCTCTCGATTGTAGAGTAGGCCCGTGCCCTGCAGTAGGACGTATATGGGCTGATATAGATAGATAGATTTAAAAAAGTTCTTTGGTGGCGTAATTGTACTACGGTACGATTACAAAGCTGAGGTCTAGGGTTCAAATCCCGGGTCGTGTAAAGTGTTATTGGATTTTTCTATTCATTATCAGCCCGAAATCAGAAATGTGTGCCTGATATGGCGATAGGCTCGCCCCATATCACATCGTGGTACATACAAGGCGAAATGTTGGTTTCTGGTAGCTCCTCTGCCTAGCGTTTCTGGGGAAAAGGCGTGAGTTTATCCGGTCTAAAGTATTAGGACATAAGTAAATATGTAAGTTCGGGCCTATATTTCCTAAGGTATAGACGGAGGTGGCATCAGTGACCGTCCCCTTTATTTCCATCCTCAGTTGCAAGATGGGGCGAATATATAGCTCTGGGCGCAAACTATTCTACTACTCCATCCTAGGCAAGTTATTGAATTTTTTTACACATAATTCTCATCTAAAGCGAGTTGCTTTATTTGGAACTCGAACCCAGGACCTCACAGTAAACAACCCATATGCTGCCACTAAGCCCACAAGGCGATACAAAACCTCAGTAATTTACATTAATATCATTTCGCACTATAATCTGCAAAGGAGCAGGTAGAAAAGGAACATTAAAAAACAGCAAATTATCTAATCCTAAAAATAACTTATTATGTCAGAAATGAATTATAAAACATCCCAATACCGTTACAAATGCCTAATCCCTAATGTCCATAACTGGTGCCGTGACTAATTTTCACCCAAAAACAATCGGCAACCAAAAGCCACAACATGCGAGTATTTTTGAATTAATATATTTTGGGATTTCATTTCTCGTTTAGAATTTAGTACCTACTAGATTTATGCTGATACATACATGTATGTGTCATTGGTGTAATAGTAGTACTTAAGCTACGAACTGTGAGATTTTACGTTCGCTTCACAAAAAGGAGGAAAAGGGAATTGAAGATTGCTGGGCAGCTGGAGGCCTAAATTGCTGGCGGTAAGATAGTATTTATACCACTACACATACATAAACACACGCCTTTTTCCCAGAAGATAGGGGTGTTACCAGGGCACCCACATTTCGCCTTGTATGTTCCATCCCATGATGTGATAGGGGGCGAGCTTATCGCCATATCGGGCACAAAAGCCTTACACCGGACTGATAATGAATAGAAAAATTGAATGTTACTTTGCCCGAGCCGGGATTCGAACCCGACACCTCAGCGTTTTAATCGTAGTACAACTGCTCCACCATATCGGCAAAAAATATACATATCGGGCATAAATAAGAATACACGCGAATACAAATGACTAATCCCAAATGTCCATAACTGATGCCGTGACTAATGTTTACCAAAAAACAATCGGCACTCAAAAGCCACTGCGCGAATTAATCATGTTGACGTGTTAGTTTTTAATTAATGACACGTGCAACCGCCGTGGTGAATCGAAATCCGAATCCATTGTCTATGGTGGTATTATAATAATTTTGAATTTGGAATGATTCTATTATTATTTTTGTTTCATTGGACTACTGAAATGACACGTTTAGAAAGAAGTTTACGTCGAACATTTAATTGATAAACACTGATGGTATTGATAAATTGACCAAGAAGTATAGGTTTTGAGATGTGAGGTGTAGGTTCGGTTTCTAACGCGGGTGTGAGTTGCTGGATTGTTTAGAATTATAAACGTGGATGTCCAAGTTGCACGTCTGCCTACCTCTTTTGGAAAAAAAGGCCTGAGTTATGTACGTATGTCCTCATATTGTGTTCTTCAAACGTAAATGTGAAATAAGGGCAAGCAGGTGAAAAAGATTACATAATACTATACTACATTGCCCATTGTTATTTTATTTAGCTGTATTCGTATCATATCAACTTTCACATACACAAATATCTAGAACACATATTTTAAATTTATACAAGTAATTACAAATCTGGGAATTGAACCCCAAACCTCGAGAATACATACATACATAAACGCACGCCTTTTTCCCAGAAGGGGTAGGCAGAGGTGCAGGACACCCACATTTCGCTTTGTATGTTCCGTCCCACGATTTAATAGGGGGCGATCCTACCGCCATATCGGGCACAAATTCCTGACTCCAGGCTGATAGAGAATAGAAAAATCAAATACCACTTGACCGACCCGGGATTCGAACCCGAGCCCTCAGATTTGTAATCGTACCGTAGTACAACTACGCCACCGAAACAGGTAAGGCACCCAGGCACCTCTAAAATAACAATATTATTTTAACCTTTGCGTTGCAGTGGTTAAAATTCTTCGGAAAATACCGTCACTTGACAAACCTTTACAAAAAAAGTCATAAAAAATCTAGTCTATGGTTCAGAAAAAGTAAAGTGCGTCGTGGACACATAACGCATAGTAAATTATCCGGATTTTTACTGTGAATGTATAATTTTAGAAATATTCCAAGCATTCGAGCCGGTGGTTATGTCGACGACAATTACTGCGGCATCTCTGCTACGGAATAGATGTGGGGTGTATAGAGACGAACAGTGTGATGAGTTTGATTTGGATTTTATGGTTGTCTATGGTTATTTTTTTACATTGGACAGAATAATTAAATTCACTCCAATATCATGGAGGATAGAATTCAGTAAATAGTTGAATAACTGCTTAGTCGGTTTCGTTGCATCATGTATGGGTTCACAACCATGAGATATAGGGTTCAAATCCCGGGTGGAGCTGTCCACTTGATGCCTTTACGGTACATAGAAATCTTGTCTTCGTATAAATACATTACAAAACTTTGAGTTGTACTTACCATTAATTGCCATTCAGTCACATGATGAGTAGGTAAGTAATAAACAATATAAATTGAGACAAAACAACTTTAAACAATTTTAAGTGCTTGGTGGCCTGTTGATAACGGACCAGACGCGACTGCCAACATGTTTCACGGTGGTCGCGGGTTCAAATCCTAAAGCACACCTCTGAATTTTCGGAGTCATGTTTGTATTGATGGTCAATCACCACGCAATTTAATGGTGAAGGAAAACATCGTGAGGATACCCGAAAACCGTAGCGATTTGAGGAATTTCTACGGTATGTAAAGTCCGTCAATCCGCACTAGGCCGGCGTGGCGGAATATATGGCCTAACTCCTCTCAATCGTACTCTCAATTCTAGAGTAGGCTCGTGCCCTACAGTGGGACCTATTTAGGATGATATAGACGGATTTTAATAGACATTTCAAAGTTACCTTACTGTTACTTAAGTATATTGTAGGTATAGTTCGAAATTCGGTCGGCACGCGAGCTTATTACACTATTATCCATAACACTCCTAATTTCCTCATCATGACACACATTCATCTCCACGGTATGCGGGTTCGGTTCCCTGTTTAGGAAAGGGTATCGATTATAGCATTAAATCTTATTTTGATTGATTTCATGTTTTGATAGCTTGATTGAGCCTTTTTTATAAGTTCAAGTTTAGACGTAGTTAAAATTCTTGGGCGGTGAATAACTTATGATTGCTACACCTGGATATCGAATCCAAGACCTTACGATACTACGAGTAAATTACTGTACAACAAATATTGCTCGACCGGAGAATCAAACCAACCACCTGAAGGCTTACAATCTATACAAGATAATACACCTTAATTGTATTACAAGAATCGTCTACATAGTCAGTCACAGGAAGCCCACAGCCGAGTATATGCTTCCGCCAAGAATCTCCAATCCGACCTGTTGGAAGTACCTAACTGCTCTTATCTTCAGTTTATAGGTAACTTTATCTAACTACTAAAAATAAAAATAGAAAAGAAAGGATTCACATTTCATAAACCACAGATTAAAAATTACCGCACAAACAAAGGCAAAGGAATTCGTGTCGTAAGGCCAAATAATCGTTCACGATTCCTTAAATCACAAAACGTTTTATAATTGCAAGTTTGGGGCCCAAAGTGGCGGTTATACGTCTACACCTATAATAAGGAGTGGAACATAGTCATTTGCCTTATTTTATCGTGCCTAAATATTAGTATTGTTTTATAATATTTTTGTGATTTTTAACCTTTAGTATCTCTTAGTTGTTTATTGTTTAAAATGTGTTTATTTATTTATTTTATTTATATTTATATACACTTTATTGCACACACACAAAAAATACATATAAAAAGAAAATCACATACATAAAAAGTACAATTGGCGGTCTTATCGCTCAAAGGCAATATCTTACAGACAACCATAGGATGGATTTTGGAAAAGGATTAACAGAGGGCAGTTTAAAGTGTAAGAGATAGAAGCTAACACTGAATAATAAATCAAATAGAAATAATCTAATAACTACAAGTAATAAATATATATATACATATATACATATATACATATATATATACATAATATATATAAAATAAAGCATAAATACACATACATACATAATATAAATATAATATAATACAAGTACATACAAGTAGGAAAAGTTATCCTCATCAATGTGACAATTCAGGGAGAAAGGTAGTGATCCTTCACCAGCTTTTTGAAAGAAGTTAGTGATCGTGCCCGTCTCACCGCAACTGGTAGTGCGTTCCACAATCGGACAGCTTCCACGGTGAACGACTTATCCATAAAGGTGGTGGAGTGCACGGGCATTCTCAACTCCAGGCTCTCTGATGACCTCAGGGATCTTGTATGTGAGTCATGGAGAAATACAAATCGATCTTTAAGATAAGAGGGGGTGAGAGGATTAAACAATATGTTGTACAGAAGAGAAAGAATGTGAGCATTCCGACGAAGCCGTATGGGCAACCACTTGAGCTTAGTACGAAACTCGGAAATATGATCATATTTGCGTAATCCAAATATGAATCTAATAATAAAGTTTTGAAGACGCTCAAGTTTATTAAGTTGGTCCTCGGTGAGATCTGGATAGCTGACATCGGCATAATCAAGGATAGGGAGAAGGAGAGTTTGCGCTAAGGAAATCTTCGTAGCCACCGGTAGAAGATTGTGTAGTCTTCGCAAGGACCTTGCTGAGGCGAACAACTTACGACTAAGTTCTTGAAGTTGCGGACCCCAGGTGAAGGACTTGTCCAGATAAAGTCCAAGGTTTTTAACTTTATCACTATATGTGACAATAGTACCGTCACAATAAATAGGTGGTAGCTTATCCCTATCTAGCTTTAAAATCATTCTGGGGCTGCCGATAACAATCACTTGTGTTTTAGATGGATTTACTTTTAGTCCATGAGTCTTACTCCATTCACAGATGTGCTGGATGTCCCTATTGATGTTAGTAATCGCATCGTTCATCTTGCCCAAAGGTGCCCGAGTATAAATTTGTAAATCATCTGCGTAGAGGTGGTAGGAGGAGCAGTGGCGAAGGGTGACTTTTTTCAAAAGGGAAGCCGATACTTCTGGTGACTAGTTTTATTAAATTAACAAGTACTCATACTTATATTTTTACTCCGTTATGTACGTAAGATATTGAGCGACATATTTGCTTAGTAATACTTATTATATTTTCATACAACACTTGCACGGAATAGCACTGTGCCCGTTAGGTGCTTTTTTTAACGTTTTTAAAGTAAATTTCGATTCAATGCAAAAGACAACATTAGCCTGTTTTGAAATTGATCGACAAAAAAAATTCAAACGTTCCTTATATATAAAAAAAAGATGAAGAGATTGATGTAAGTGGACGAAAGTAAAACGATGCCAGTATAGAGCTAACTCGAGATCTATCGAATCTGGCAACCCACATGAGATGCAGGCGTGGGTTATGTTTGTATGTCCTATTTTGAATCAACGCTAACAAAAATACGGCATTACAATATTTATTAAATAATTAAAACTTGTCAGTTGCCGTTCTTTCTCTGGTACTTAAATGTATTATCAAATTTAATATAATTTCCAGTGCGTTTTTTAATTACGTAAATGCAGCATTTTTAAAATTACCTCATAATAATGCAATTCATGAGATAAAACGATACATACGACATTATCAAGTTTCATTCATCATTAAAGTTTTGCTAAATAGATAGATCTGTTTGCACTTCGAATTTACGACAGACGAAACCAGTAAAATTTCATAAATTACCCACTAATTATATACAAACCTAAAAATAGACACCGCATTATACATATACACTGAAACAACACAGTAGTAAATAATATTTTCTAATTATAAACACGAAATAAAAGAGGCGCGAACTGGCAAATTACTTTATAAGCCGTAGGCCCACCGGCATATTCACAAGCGAATACCGTCGTATTTCTACAAATAAATTTAGACCTTAAAAGCTAAGGGTTTTAAGGTGCAATTTTGCATGCAGTTCTGAGCAACAAACGTGTAACAGAGATGGCAAATAATGCGTTGGAAATGAGCGCGAGAGCAACGGGAACTCGTGCTGTGTCCTTGTAGCCTGACGTGACGTCATCGGGATCTAGGCGGCCGCTTGTTTCGTATGCATGTACTTACGTTGAACATCGCGCAATGCGTTTGTCGTTGTGTTATTAATTGATCGATAATATTTTGTTTATTAATATCGAATAACATTTGTTTATATTTATTTTAATATTGTTTATTATTTGATTATTTTCTTCATATAACTTGTTTAAAAAATGTAAATAATTAATAATTTCCTTTAAATTATAAGGCGTGCTGCTAGGAATCGGCTTGTAAGGACCCTTCGCCACTGAGGAGGAGCGAAGATTATTAGAAATTGAATTTATAAAGACAGCAAAGAGTAGAGGAGAAAGCACGCCGCCCTGTGGAACGCCAGCAGATAAAGAGCACCAGGAGGAATAACTATCCTCAACACAGATGCGTTGCCGGCGCCCATACAGGTAACTACGAAACCATTCAACGGCTGTTGGAGATATGTTAAGAAATCGTAGCATACAAAGCAATATATCAAAGTCAATGGTGTTGAAAGCGTTGCTGAAGTCCAGCAATGCTAAGACAGTCAGCTTGCCTTCCTCCATACCTGATCTGATGTCATCCGTAATATGAGTCAGGGTGGTGGTTGTGCTGTGGCCAGGACGAAATCTGATTGAAGAGGGTTTAGGTATTGTAGGAATGTGTTGGTAAGGATGTCAATTTTCTTTATTTGTGCGTAAAAAAACAGCTTATAGAGCAATTGTTTTTTACTTTTTAAACATTATCCTAAGATAGCCTTTATGGCAAAATTGATGATAAGTTAGCTAAAGATCGTAATGTTGCAGGTTTGATGCCCGTGTGATAATTTTTATATTTCGAATCAGTGTCATAAGACCATAAAATCTTTCTTAGCTACACACATTAGATACAAATTTTATTATAAAAACCGTTTAAAGAACAAAATTCATATTTTAATACTTCCGTTTTATTATTTTTATCAACCAATCACATGAGAGCAAAAAAAAACTAACCTCCAAAAACCTAAATAGTTTTTACAACACCGATACACGTAATCCTTTTTTACACGAAAATATTAGCTGAACGTAATTACATATTACAGCTCATTATATATTCTATGAGCATTCGTATCACATTATGCAGATGCATGCACGGGGACTTTATTACCTCGCAACCTATACTTACGGGTTAGATGTTATCTATGGTTTAGAATAATGTTGGGCCAACACGGTCCCGTCATCCGATTTGTTTCTACACGCACCGATTTTGGGAATTTTCGATCTTTTTGAAAATGGAATTTTTTTTCTATAATTGGTGATTATCTTTATCACTTTTTACAGTGATAATCCATGTTTAATTTTTTTTTGCAATAAACATAAAATAAGGCTGAACCTGGTAGTGCTGTTTCTGTCACGAAGACTAGAACCTAGTCTTTATAATCTGAGTTTTTTGTTACACAAATTCAAGATTTTCAAGTTATTCCACTAAAAAAGTTGCTAAAAAACTTATTGGAACCAGATGAATTCCTTAAAAATACAAAAAAAATGCATTTTCATTTTTTACCATAATATCTACGTTACTTCACCAAAATATCCCAAAATAAAACAAAAAGTACGTCGATCATAAGCCGAGGTGGGCCAATCAGACCATTATCAGATTAGGGCGAGTTGTAGCTAATCACAATGATTGCGGCGCACGTGTTGATCGCGTACAAATTGCCGACACCCAGCTATTACAACCGCCAACTTATATTGTCATTAAATATTTCATGTGCTGCGCGTTTCAAGACTGCCTCGATGGCGTAGTTGTACTACGGTACGTCTACAAAGCTGAGGTCTCGGGTTCGAATCCCGGGTCGGTCAAAAGAGGCATTAGATTTTTCTATACATTAACAGCTCGGAGTCAGGATTTTGTACCCAATATGGCGATAGGCTCGCCTATCACATCGTGAGACGGATCATCGAAATGTGGGTGTCCTGGTGGGAAAAAGGCGTGAGTGTATGTATGTTTGTATGTGTTTGAATCCTACTATAACAGAGAAGGAAAACATCGTGAGGAAACCTGCATACTACAGCTAAGAATTACTATAAGCCTATCGCCTGATGGTAACCGATATGACCGCCCTGGACAATAGTAAAACGAAACAACAACATAAATGACAAAGCAATGATGGCATTCCACTGCGCTCGCCATCCTGAGACATAAGATGTTAAGGCTCATTATGTTCAAAGCTTCTCTACGACCATGAGTTGGATGAACAAGGCAAGTACAACGGTATGCTATTGCGAGTAATATTCATCTGTGTCAGCCCATATACGTCCCACTGCAGGGCAAGAGCCTTCTCTACAATCGAGAGTACGGTTGAAAGGGGTAACGCCATATAGTCCACCACGCTGGCCTATAAGGGTTGGCGGACTTTACATACACCTAATAATATACCTTTACCAAACCAAAATCCAATATTTACTGCATCATTAAGAAACAACATCACTTACGAAGAACAAATCAAAGCTCGATTTTATCCCATTGCGGGCCCACGTTCTTTCAATCAATTTAATCGGTCCGTTTAACAATGGCGGGTGAGTTTCGGGACTCGGGACAATTTAGAGCGATCTCTAAGACAATATAATTTGACTGATTGACCGGCGTGCTGGTTCACGCGAGCACACAATCAAGCCATTCCGAGAGATTTTAAACACGCATTTTGGATTGCGGCTGGGCTGTAAACGTAGCAAGGAGTATCGAAACAAAAAAAAGAAATATTTGAAAGTAGACGCCAAAACCGTAAAAAATAATTATTTTATACGCTTAAAAATCAGTACCGCTGTAAAACAGTAGTGCGTGATGGCCTGTTGGTAAACGGACTAGACGCAGCTGCCAACATGTTCACGGTGGTCGCGGGTTTAAATCCCAGGGTACACCTCTTACTTTTCGGAGTCATGTGTGTATTGAAAGTCAATCACCACGCACTATAAATGTGAAGGAAAACATCGTGAGGAAACCTGCAATTGTAACAGTTACTTACAAATTGTAACAGTCATTGAGCAGATTACTAATACCTCAGTCCGCCCCGTGACCACGAAAGCTGTAAAGCAGACGAAACGTCGTCGGGAAGTTAAAAAAATAAAAAATTAAACCAAATTGTGATAAAATCCGTAAAAGCTAGTTTTATTTCAAGGCAGAATTTCACCCCTAAGCTATGAATGTTTCGAAATTAATATTTTCTCTGTAACAAGAAGTTGCGGAACATGAATTTTATTTGTCATAAATTTATATTTTTTGTCTTGGCTTCGTTTTTTACATACTTTCCCGGAGTAATAATATAAGCATTATAGAATAATAACCGAAACATAACCTAATGACTAATAGACGGATAGGTACCCATGCTTTTTTCTTTTTTTTGTGTTAGGAGGAAAGTCATGCTCCCCTTTCGGTACCCTGGAGGAGGCATTAAGCGGTATGTGCGGCCGAGCCGGGTCCCCAAGAAATCCTATACCAGCATACCAATTAAAACCCCTCGGTGGCCCTATATTGTTTACCAACCCGTGGTGCCAGTGTGGTAGACTAGACTAGGTAATGTATTCCTATAAGTAAAAAGGATTGATTTTTGGCGCACAGCCTGGTGTATTTTTTTTTTAATAGCACAACATAGTTACTAAAATTGACCTTTTGAGTGAAATGCAATCTAGGGGTAGGCAGAGGAAGGAGGAGGAGGCCCTGGTAGCAACCAATCCACGTTTCGCCTCGTGTATTCCTTCCCACGATGTGATAATGGGCGAGCCTATCGCCATATCGGACACTTTCAGACTTCAGGCTGATAATTTATAGAAAAATCCAATATCACTTTGCCCGACCCGGGATACGAACACGAGACCTATATATTGCAATAGTACAGTACAACTGCGACGTTTGAATAGCACTTAACATCATAGACGCTTTATCGTGCCATTTTAAACTAAATCTAATAAAACAAGGCCAGTCAAAAAATGCCAAAATCTTCGAGTTAAAACACAGCCTTAGTCCCAATAACATCATAACAGTTATTATAGTGTTTATTACAACAATTTGGAAGGAATCCTAAAGGTCCTGATTTATAGCGAGACGGAGCAATTCGCTGGAAATATGTGATTTATTGGTATGAGAGCATTTTGTGTCGTGTGGCTGAAATATTTTATATTTCACCGGTAGGTCTCATATATGATGTCGTTCAAACAGGAACACAACAGTGCATTTACACTGCGGTTTGGAGAAATAGACATTGCGGTGATACCTGCCCAGGTGGCCGCTGACATATGAGAGACCTACCACCAGTAGATATGTAACTACAAAGCGTCTCTACCATATAGAAAGATTCGTTCAAGATGATCGTAAATAAAGAGGTTTATTTTTTGTCACAAGCATAGACTCGTGTACCGATACTTCATTAGTATGTGGTAATATCAAATAGATAAAAATTAGCTCAAAATAGAACAAGAATAGAAATTTAGTAAATCAGCTAAATTAACAATTTAACTACAACATGCACTGATAATGCCGTTTTGTATTTACAAAATACGTTGATCCGAATCAATCACCAAATGAGTTATAGATTTAATTAAATTATTGCGGTTTACAACATCGGCTAATAATTTAATAGCTGCATTTATCCGAACTACATTAATCAAAATAGAGCGGATTTAATAAATTTAGCTTTTCATTTGCTATGATACGTTACAGAAACAATGACGTCATGTTTTATACTTTATAAATTTTCAATCACTGAAAATCAGGTCATTCTTTCTGCTAATAGTGTATTCCAAAAAAATTGCAAATTTGTATTATATTTAAATAGCAGTACTTTATAAATACGATGCCAGTATACCTTACGTAGCAATAATTTGAAACCTTAAAATTAAAACTATATCCAAATGTATGTATTAACTAAAAGGTCTAAGAAAATCTTTAAACCTAGAAATTAATAAATAATATTCAAAAACATGCACAATTAGACAGATTTACTTATTAGGCGTTCCTGGCATGATCCAACCTTGCGAATATGTTACCGAACAATTTTCCTCAACCAAAATTCGGCTTTGCCGATTCTGTTTTTAAATTGTCACCTGACATGTGCAACGGCAGATTTTAACAAATAATTACACTGCATGCAAACATCAAAGACGCGGCAATATTGTGACAAATTGAAAATCGAACGTGATTTCAAGGATCGGTTCCCTCCAATTCTCACCCTCAGTTGCATCGAAACGAGGGCTGCCATGTGAGAAATTAAAAAAGAACTGGGGAGGTGATTTAGTTCTGTAGTGTATTTTTTATCATTGGCCGTAATAGACCCGATTGAAGGCCTTTCGGCGTGTATCGGAAGATCTGGATGAATTTTTATGCATTCAAGTACTATTAGTTTCGAGTTTGTGTAATGTTGTACTGAACAATTCGTTGTGATTTCTAATATTCCTGGCACAAAATGGTTATCTTGTGAGTTTTAAGTGTTAATTTCGTGTATTACATAATGGAATGATGACAACATTTGCATTTTAATGCATAAATGGCACCGAACGAGTTAGAAATATCCCCTTAAGCATCAATCAACTGACGCTCGATAATCTTTGAACGATAATAAATAATAATGCTACCTTGACCTTTTGTTTTTTAAAGCATTAATCACTGCACTTTAACCTTTTCGTGCAATACATCTTCATAAATCTGGCAACACCACAGTCGCTCGCGTGCGCCAAATCGCATCACTCGGATAAGTTCCGTACGCATTCGAAATTCAAATTGTGCCGGCAGGTGGCGCGTGCCGCGTGCATAATGGGCACATATCGAAAAGAGGTTTCCGGATTTGGTATGCAAACTTTTTGAACGATCCAGAGTTTTGTTTTCTTTTGCTCACGGTATGTTTTATTGGTGTTGAATATCTTACGATTGTCTACTGTTTGATTTAAGGTTTATGTTCGGTTTACGAATTATAATTTTACAGAATGTTGATGGATTTATATCAAAATCAGGAATTCTAATATAAGCTAGTTTTTAAACCGAAATATATCGCGGCGAAATATTATAATTTTATTAGAAAATGTTGGATAATATTTTAATAAACTTCCAGCTTACATTATTCAAAAAATCGCCATTATATATTTTTTTAATTCCATTTTTAAATTTCCTATCAATTCCTATTTTAATTAGATTAACGTATCCGAAAGGTACTCCATTACGTCACGTTTCGGGGGTGCTTACAATAGCCTCTTTTGCGGCCACGCGGCGCCCATTAGGGGGTGGGCGACGTAAAAAGCTCGCCCATGGCCGCCACGCGTTGACACTTGATATCCAGTTGATTACCATTGACAGCGCACGCCCATGATTAGTTAATGTAATATTTTTTTTATAATAAAAAAACTAAAGTATCCCTTACTTGGGGTCCTTTTGTGTTTGTTTTGAAAACATGCCAATTATAGTGTAGGTTTGGTTTAATAAGCTAATTTAGTAACTGCCAATTTTTTACCACATTATTTTGGGGAGAATGGATTATTCCTTAATATACCTGTGGATCACATAAATATTCGGTGCGGGGATCGAACCCGCCGCCTCTATTCACAGACGGCGTCTAACCAACTGCGCCACGGAGGCTGTCAGTACAACCTTCCGCACGTACGAATCCTTTTAAATCCAACGGAGTAATGTTATTAATGAGGACGTGAGTAAGACAAAGCGCGGTGTCGCCGCGCCGGCGCCCCGCTGCGTGCCCGCTGCGTCGACGCTGCGGGGCCGCGTCGCACCCGCCGCCGCTAATTGACTCGTTCGTGTGATTGATCGCTGTTGACGTTATTTGTTTAAGAATATTCATAATTTTGATGCCATGATTAAAAACAAAGAGGAAATGTTTCCGGGATACATTTTGCCTTCAGAATGCCCATTCATGGTATCGGTAAAAAATATTGTTGACCCGATACCGATACTGATTAAATTCATAATAACATTTTTATGGTTTGTCTTTAAACGTTTTCCTGTTTTAACCCGGGCGACAGATTTTTATAAAATAAATTATTATCATCACATTTTACGATACGTCAGCCATTACCACAAATGGGGCTACCAGAGTGACTGGACTTCTAGTTCATTTCTCCAAGAACTCCCGACCTGGATCGCATTTATGTTTATTTTTATTGAAAAACTACACAAAAAGTATTTCATCGAGAGACAAAAATCTTCGCACCGATACCAAGTTTCATAGTGGGCATTCTTTTATGAGACGTTAACCCAACTCGTAGGTTAGGAGACGTTACTTTTTAGAGTTGCGTGGTGGCCTCTTGGTAGCGCACCGGTCCTAGCTACCGCGATGGTAGTCGAGAGTCCGAAATAAATAAATAAATACACCCAACAGTCACATACATAGTCCTGACCCCACACTAAGATCGAATCTTGTGTCGTGGGTATCAGAAACTACGAGAGACTTTTCGGTCTCACAAACACCCAGACCCGAAACAAATACCTGTGGATCACACAAATATTGTGGATAATAGTGGATCGAACCCGCGGCCTCTCGTTTCACAGCCAGCGTCTAACCAACTGCGCCACGGAGACTGTCAATACAACACACCTATGAATATTCAGATATGTGTATAGTCGATTATTATCACGCACTTTATAGACGAAGGAGAACAACGTTAGGAAACCTGCATACCACTAACATGACAAGATTTTCTTTGGCAGGTGAAGTCCAAGAAGTATTAGGCCAACGTGGTGAACTATAGCCTAAGCTCTCTCAATCGGACTCTCGATAATAAAGGAGTCGCGTGATAAACAGTGAACTGTTTTAACTTGCAGGACAAAAACATGAATCAAATCTCGCGGCATATTTACCCCAATAAGATTCCTCAAAAAAAAATCGCATTGGACCAATGTGCTGAACTATAGCCTAAGCTCTCTCAATCAGACTCTCGATTATAAAGGAGTCGCGTGATAAACAGTGGACTCTTATGGACTTGCAGGACACAATACATGAATCAAACCTCGCGGCATATTTACCCCAATAAGAATCTTAATAAAAAATAATTTATCACCGTACAAAAGGCACGACGAATAAATCTTACCACAGGGATACAAACTATTAGTTCCCGCATCTGATACGGTAAAAAATCAGATCGCGGTAATTTTGGGGTTTCAGGCCCTTTGTTTTTTGTCGCTTTATTTTTGTACCGATGGTCTAGTTCGAGTGCCGAGGTACCAGGTTCGATGGAGAGTTTTGCGGAAGTATGTTTATTTTGGTAAACGTATCAGCCCTTATACGTAGGGCTCTTTTACAATTGAGAGTACGAATGAGAGGGGATAGGCCATACCACCAGTCTGGAGTGGTGCGTGTTGGCACTTTACATGTGTTGTATTTACATGACTTTGTTTAATGTAATGTAATTAATTCGTACGATGTTTTTTCGATTCAATGACTTCATTCATTAATTTATTCATTCAATAATTAATTATACAATTGATATCGATATAATGATGTAGAAAAATATTGTAAAACACACATAAGACGTTTCTACGATAATTTTAGTAAATTAGTATAATTAAATAATTCACTATCTGCCATTTCGGCAAAATGGCAATTCACTTCAACTTATGACTCTACCAAGTAGTAGAGTCACAGTTTTGCAGTCCAAAATATAATCATACTCATAAATACATGTACATTAACTCACGCCTTTTTCCCAGAAGGGGTTGGCAGAGGTGCTATCAGGACACCCACATTTCGCCTTATTGCAAAATTTTTAGTTTTATTGCGTGTGTGGTCACTAATACTACCATCGGGCTTGGTTTTCAGTCCCAGTCTTGATATACCCGGTATGGGGACTATGTATGTGACTGTTAGGTATATTTTTATTTCTTACATTTTTTATATTTTTACATATATTTGTTATAAAAAATATAGATATAAAAATAAAAAAAATATTTACCCTCCGGTGGTGACGCCACCGGAGATTAGGGAGACAAAGTTCGGAACCTCCTCACAATGCGTGCCATGTCCAGTAATATTTATTATTTATTTATTTATCTGACTCTTGGTCCAACAGCCACTTGATAGTCTCTGTAGATGTTGGTCGAGCCTCTTCGGTACCAACTGACTGTTGGGTGTATTTATTATTATTTATTATGTTAATTCGGAATAATGTGAAGACGAGTAGTGTATTGGTTGTAACGTAGGAAAGATCGGGACGGGGTTATGTATCAGATAGACGGTTCGTCGGATATCTGGGGGCCGGACTGTGCACTGTAAAAGTATTAGGGATGTACCCTGCAGATATTGATGGCGGATTTATAAAGTATATTATTCGATTTGCATAACGGTTTCTTAGATTTACGCGAACGTTACACATTGAAATAATTTTTACGGATTTTATCGCGATTTGGTTTAATTTTTACATTTTTTAACTTCCCGACGTTTCGTTTGCTTTACAGCTTTCCTGGTCACGGGGCGGACTAGTCCGTTTTATTTCAATATATTATTCGATTCAACTTTGCCGGTGTAGTTCTTCACGTTCAGTTATAAATGAATCTGGCCAGAAACATACTTTCCATATTTTTATTTTTGCTTAGGTTCCAAGAGTCGTGTTAAAAAATTATACTTTTCTTAAGAATTAGCCTGCAAAACGATTTCTTGAAACATAACTTCAAGATTAGAGATAAGCACGTTCAAATATACCAATTCTGCAGGTAAATTATTTTGTTATAAATTAGCTCTACTTAAAATGTACGATTACAAAATGTGGTTTTCTACACTTATTTTAATAAATTAGGCTTTAGCCATGACGGGTAAATGTTACTTGGGCCCACATACCCCTGCGTGTTACCAAAATATTGTTCTACCCGAAAGTACGCAGGTTTGATCCCCGCACTTAGACAAATGTTTCTGTGGCCCACAATTATTTGTCTCGGGTCTGGGTGTATTTGAGATCGAAAAGTCTTTCGTAGTTTCTGATACTTACGACACAAAACTTAATTGATCATAAGGTGGGGTCAAGACTGTGTTTGTAGCTGTCGGGTGTATTAATTATAATATTATTTTCGGATATCCGCGCTCGCGATATCCGCAGCCCGCGCGGGTCGGCGTGCGCCCCAGGCCCTCACGACGCCGCCTGGCCGCACGCCCATACACAATTTCACCGGACACCGCGCCCGCCGCGCCGGACGATGAAAACGCCTCGCGCCTTTCAATATATACTATACTGTGTTAGGTATAGGTATATAAATAAATACAACCAACAATCACACATAATCCTGCCCCACACTCGAGATCTCACTCAGATCGAGTTTTGTGTCGTGAGTATTAGAAACTACGAGAGACTTTTCGGTCTCACAAACACCCAGACCCGAAATAAATATTTTGGTTCGCAAAAACATTTATCTCGGTGCGGATATCGAATCTGCGGTCTCACATTCAACAGCCGGCGTCTAACCAATTATTTTTATATAATATATTATACGTGATTACCGTAGACGAAACACTGCAGGGTAAATATGTATTTTGCCATATGTATGGCACATACATAATTATGTACAATCGTATAAAAATAAACCTAATAATCCAATTTAAGATTTTTTTAATAGTTTATCAATTATTAATTGCTTTCAGATAATAAAGGAGTTTATTAATAAATAACTTTCTGTGATAGTAACTTCATCACCTATTTCAAGAGCGAAAATATTTTTATTACATGAAACTGCTGTTCTCTAAATTTCTTTTATTTATTGTTACACAGTCACGTTTTATAGAGTCCTGTTGTATGTACCTTTCTCAAACATTATAAAAAGCTTATGAGTGTCTTATATGAATTGTGTAATAAATAAATAAATAAATACACCCAACAGTCACATACATAGTCCTGACCCCACACTAAGATCGAGTCTTGTGTTGTGGGTATCAGGAACTACGAGAGACTTTTCGGTCTCACAAACACCCAGACCCGAAACAAATACTTGTGGTTCACACAAACATTTGTCTCGGTGCGGGGATCGAACCCGCGGCCTCTCGTTTCACAGCCGGGGTCTAACCAACTGCGCCACGGAGGCTGTAATATTTTTTGATCCTGCGAATATACATATTTTGTTCACCGCCACAGCTTTTCGTTCATTGCGCCACAAAGTCTGATACAACGAAACATCTTTACTGCGAAAAGAGGAATGCCCGAATCCCCTACATAGCCCCTCCCATGATAGCAATAAATTAAGTACAATATTATATCGATTTTAATTTTACTTCATTTGAACTAAATTGTCAATTGCGATATTACGTAACTATCACGGTTGTCAGTTTTTAGCCCTTCAAAACATACTGAAATTTCTGCAATTATAATTGTTATTGATATTTATCGTGTTTAATGTTGAGTTAAAATGTAATTTACTTGAGGTATAAATAAAATGGCTAATGCGTTGACCTAAATGGCATGGTTGTCTCTAAGACATTGCTGTAGAGCGATAAGACCGCCATTTGTACTTTTTTTTGTTATTGTTTCTGTATTGTGTTTTTTCGTTTGTAATTGTGTACAATAAAGATTTAAATAAATAAATGGCTTCTACCTCAGTCACATTTTCTCTGATAAAATCCACTATCCATATTAAGAAACCTAAGATTCCATGCGCTAAGTTATACTTAGATTAGAATATTATTATAAAACAGTATATTAGTATCATACACACCACATATTCAACAATAACAAACCGTACTTCATCATCATTAAAACACATTTCCCTAAAAACTAACAGACGTCCATCCACTCCAAAATTCCCTTTGCCTTTTCACTAAGACGGAAAGCTGCACGTGACACTATCTAAAAACAAAAGCGAGTGCGTAGAAAGGCGCGGGGAAGCAGCGGGGCGCGGGCGGAGAAGCAGCGTGGCTTGGGCGGGGAAGCAGCGGCACGCGGGCGGGAGAGCAGCGTGATGGCTGCGGGCGACGTGCGGCTTACGTTCCGCCGCTGCCACTTCGGTGAGCGCGGCGCATGCACTACATGACGCAGAAAGGTAACTCAGGTGATGCGAAATTGAAGTAATGCATTGTGACCATGAAGATGGAGTGTTTCTGAAATATTGAGAAGGTTTTATACTGAAACCGGGATAACGTCTTTACCATTTGTTTCGCTCTGTGTATTAGACTTGTTACGAAGTCTAATGAAAGTATAGTTGCAGCGTAATTTTGTTATTTAAATATAACCTATGTTTAGTTGAGATTGAATTATGAAAATGTAAGGTGATATTATGTTGATGATGATACGGATCTACCGAAAATGTGTCTGGAGTTCGAATCCGAGGGCAGGTCACTGTTTTTTCTATGAAATTACACATCGCAAGGAAATCTGTAACATAATAATTTCCATGATATGTAAAATTTGGCAACCAGCAATAGCATAGCGTATGTTTATTTGTATTTACAAAGGAAATCGGTAGGTTGGGGTGTATATGCGTTAGATTATTATTACTCAATGCTTTGTTTGTCTTTCTAAAATTCGGGGAGTATGTGCACCAAAATACCGTGCTTTTGGCTGACTAGTTGGGCGACTTGTTATGGGGGAATTCCTTTCTGTTATGTAAAGAAGAACTTCAATATAAAAATAAATAATTACACCCAACAGTCACATACATAGTCCTGACCCTACACTAAGATCGAGTCTTGTGTCGTGGGTCAGAAACTACGAGATTCTTTTCGGTCTCAAAAACACGCAGACCGAAACAAATACCTGTGGATCAGAAAAACCTTTGTTTCGATCGAACCCGCGGCCTCTCGACCTACAGAGGCTGCCTATAAATTTCGAAATTCATTCTCAAATATTTATCCTGAAGAAAGCAATGTATGAAACGCGTCATCGCTCCAAGCAGTAACTACTTAGACAATTTAAATAGTTAGACTCTTAAATTATTTTAAAAAGACTATATTTTAGTCTATGTCCTGGGCTCTACTTATAACTGCCGACATTCTGATCAACTATAATCGGATTATAGTTCATATGAATATAAAAATAAGGTTGAAATTACAAAGTGTTGTTGTTAAGAGAGCTAGAGGCCTAAGTGTTGTAGGCGTGATTTGAATGGCAGGTGTATCGGTGTATGGTGTCCGGCGCAAACGTCTCTATGTAATGCACATAGTCATAGGCGCACTTCTTAACTACTCTTAAATTGCGAGGGAGTGGTGCGCCGATTATTTTAACAATCGGACTTAGCACAATCGATTATGGGGAAATGTGTTTTAGAAAGGGTAAATTTATTTTCTCTTTCAAGTCTATACTCGGTACGTACGATTGTAAAATACGTAATTTTTGTACTTACACGATATGTGAATATTTAGAATATGTCTTGAGTTTTATAAAATATATCGTAATTACACCATTTCATCTTCAAAGAAAAACAGAAATATAGACAAAGAGACTCTATGATTGAAATAAAGGATCGAAAAAACTAAATAATTCCTCAGCAACGGCTAAGATGAATGAGATTTTGATGGATTAACTTTTAATCACCCTGACATCAGGGGACATCGATTGTAAAAACAATGGCGGAGTAACAAAACAAAGAACTCTTTCATTCACAAACACCAGCGAACTAAGTTGCCAGTTCATTTTGACAAGTTGGCCGTGTTGTTTTAATTTATTCACCCTCCTGTGTCCAAACTATATAAACAGAAACGTTTAAAACAAGCCACGATAAAGAACTCATTTATACGCCGAATTAACCGCGAAATGGAACGTAACGATCTCTTTTGAACAATGATCAGCCACATTTGTTGTCTGTTGTTGAAGTTTGAACCTTAATTTAACGGTATAACGTGTGGAATATGAGCTCGTGTGCGCAATAATGAAGTATGTTTAGTAAAAAACGAGCAATTTGAACAAATGTCACTCCTCGCGGCAAATGTAATTGAGCTGTCAGATTTTGGAGGGAAACAATTGAATGTTGTTTAATGTGTATTTGATATACCTATTTATACATGGGTTGTTTTTGTATAAATAGCCATCTAAAGTTGACTTTTTTTATTTATTTAAACCGTATTTAATTCGGAAATAATTTTCGATTAGGTATACAATATACATAATTTCTAACAGTTTGTAGTAAGTACTTAGGTAAAATAAAAATAGATTGGTTCTTAATTTAAATTTGTGATTAAAAAATAAGGCAAATGGTAGATCTTTCATTCAGCCACGTATTTTTTTCCTACGATTCATTGAGCACTGTCACGGGCTTTTAATTTTTTAATCACACGTTTTATTTATTACGGATGAGAAATACTTGATTATTAATTTATTATTTAAATGAAGCTATCATTGGGCAAATGAACGCACCCCATCGAGGGTCCGAACTCCGAACTCATTTCGCGCCCAATTTGAGGTCGATTAAAAACAAATTTCTATCAGAATGCATTCGCTTTTTGAATAGTGCCGCCAGTGATAAATTCTCATCGACTTCTTTGTACGTTGTTTATGGCCCAATCACCGATATATTGATAAATTAAGCAATTAATTTAATTTAATTTACTTTTTTTTTTATTTAGTAAAAAAAGGTCAGAGGAATTACTGCATGAACCTCCGTTTTTTAAATACTTCATATTAGTAGAATGAAAAAAATACATTAAAAGTACGACTATCCGGTCAGAAGCAAAGACATAGAACATAGTCAGCGCATTTTTACGCAACAGACAAATAAACCTAGCGGAGAAGTGTAGAAGAACCAAAACCACCATGCAATATTAGGTACAATAAAAAATGTCTCTTTAAACGCAAAGCAATGATGTGTAGGCTGTGCTTTCGCAAAGTTCAATCCCCAAGTCTATGGTAAAAAAAAAAGGTTAAATCCAAAAATTCTAAATTCAAAACCCCGTCGATGCTTAGTGTAAGTAGTGACGTCACTAGCTAGTGTCGTGCTCGCGTCACTGCGCCGGCATATTGGATGTCGCCCTATGCTTTGAAGTCGGGGTCGCTTCATAAACGCCACCCTTTGACAACGCACTGATCGCATCGTGTTTGCTGCGCGGTGACCGCGTTCCGTTTTATTCTGCTCGTTTAAAAAGGGCTTTTTAAGTTGCGTTTTATTATTCGTCAATGTTAGGTTGTTGTCGGCCTGAGTTTTTATCTTAGTTTGGCTATAATCATTGAGTTTTAACATTAAAAATAATATTTTGAATATGATAATGATATTTTTAAACTGCCTCGGTGGCGTAGTTGTACTACAGTATAATTACAAAGCTGAGGTCTCGGGTTGGAATCCCAGGTCGGGCAATGTGATATTGTATTTTTCTGTTCATTACCTATCACATCGTGCGACGGAACGGTCCTAATGACGCCTCTGCCTACCTCTTCTAGAAAAAGCAGTGATTTTATGTATGTATAAAATTCACAATTTGGAGGCTTAGAGTGTAGGCCGTTTTCATATTGGCACGGCATCAATCCAAAAAATATGACCACGAGAGAGAGATGGTTATACATATCTAGTTACTTGCCAGTTATATAATATGTATGTACGTTTACAAAAGTAACTAATGCGCCATTAGCTTATTATTCCAACAGCGCGATACGTAATCCTGTGTTCTTGAAAGTAGTTAGAAGCTCTAACAGGCAAGTTGTATGAAGTAATTTTGTACCTACTGCCGGTAGAGAGCGGGAACTTGTAACCATGAAGGTATAGGTTCGAGTTTCATCATAGTTTCACGATTCATGTAGAGTTGTGTTGATTTTAAGAGTTATATCGTTAATTTTAAATATGCAGAAAATTATTGTAGGTACGGGTTTGTTAATAATATGAATTTCGTCGCAGGTTCGGTCCCTGGACCGAGACAAATGTTTGTGTTATCCATAGGTATTTGTTTCGGGTCTGGGTGTTTGTGAGACCGAAAAGTCTCTCGAAGTTTCTGATACCAACGGCACAAGACTCGATCTTCGTGTGGGGTTCGGACTATCTAAGTAACTGTTGGATGTATTTATTCATAATTTTGAATCTCAGCAAAAATAAGGGTGTATTGTGTCGTTTTTTTTGAGTCTGCGGCATCATAGCTCTTAAACTGAGAAATCTGCTTTGTCTTGAATATAATATTAAATTTAATCTCGAAAATCGCAAGGTTTACATCAAGAACAAAATACAATTAAGAAATAGAACAATTAAATAAATATTTTAAGGAAACCAAGACATTCAAGGCTAACATATTAATTTACATTGCGATGGAAACTTATACACAAACAGGAGGAAGATAATAATCCTAAGTTTAGAAAGGTTAAGGAGTAGTTGTCAGGTAACGTAATGTTCTAGAAACTTTGAGAATAGTGAGATAGAAACAAGTACTGAGTATAAGCAAGTAGCTTGTAATCTGGAGTACATCCGCGGAGGTACAGGTTCAAACTCAGCCATAGTTCATACATATATTTTAGAATCAGAAATTACACGTTTAAAGATAACACCATCAAATAAGTATTCTGTATCTAAATTGCGATACAACAAACTAATGTGTCTACATTTGTTAAACCGACCTTTACTTATGTGTGTAACTAATATTTGTTTGTTCTAAATTACCAAGACAATTTCTTCCCTCCCATTAAGTTATAATACCCTCGAATTTGTACCAATTCAAACTCCAAATGATGATGAGGAACAACGTCACGATATTTCGTGAACGCATTTAATTTGACCAACTTCACACGTCCATAACAATCTACGTCATAATATATCAACCAAACAAACTCACAAAATTATTGCTGCGGCTGAAAAACAACAATGGCGGAGCTGACGTCACACGCTAGTAAACATTCCGGGCGCAGAGCTAACTTGGCGCATCAAGGATCTAATTACACATCGCGATCGGGCGGCCTAAGGCTAAAACGTCAAAAACTCGGGGATTCGTCGAAAAATCACAACCGTACGCGGTCACGTTCGAAATTCGTGGCATTTCTCCGCCACGCATCACATTAAGCATCGACCTTTTAAATTAGCGTCGTTTCAGAACGCATCGTTTAGACTTTAGAGCATTGGTTCCCAAAGTGGCCTGTATTGACAAGGGGTCCATATATGTCTGGGAAATAAACTGGGGTAGGTACACCATACTGGACTTTAACATAACAAGTGATTTAAAAAATCGAAACATCGAGATAACTGTTATCTAAAATCTATACGAATTTACAAACAAATAAGTTTACTTAAGTGAGGTCTATCCGAATGGTCCAAAGCGACACGCGCAAGCTTACAGCGTTTCAGCCTTACGTGTTAGTCTCGACCAAGCTAGAGATAGTTATCACAATTAAAAAACAAGGAGATCGCAGCAATAAGTTTGGGCACCTCCGCTAAAGGAACGAAGGAGCGTTCGGCGGCCGCGGGGCGGTCGTGCGCTCCGAAGCTAGTCATGATAGCCCCGAGACAAAGGGAATAATGCTCAATTAGCGTAGGTTGCATTATGTTGGCAGCACCGCACACCGCACAATCATACCAACATTCATATACGAATTTAATTTTGTTGTAGGTCATTACGATAATTGTTCGACTTCTTGTGGGAAAAGTAAATTTTTGAGATACGTAAGTGCGGAGGCGTGAATGCTTGGAGGTATTTGTGATGGGAACTAAGGCATGTTGACGGCAGGAATTCTTTGTATACAGTTCTATAGGTATCAGCACTTGGGATCATAGTATAATGGTTCTGCAACAATTTTACTGACCGAACGGATCGTTTCAAGACCCTTTCACTACTACAGCTTTATGGCATTCGCCTGATGGTAAGCGATAGGTACGACCGCTCATGGATAGTAGCAAAACAAAACACAATGAATTATAAGGCAATGCTTGGCATTCCATTGCGCTCGCCATCCTGAGACATAAGATGTTAAGTCTCAATATGTCCAGTACTCTGGCTACAATGTCCTTCAAACCGGAACACAACAGTAAATCAACACTGCTGTTTGGCAGGAGAAATGGACATTGCGGATGTACCTACCCAGGCGGCCTCTCACATATGAGAGACCTACTACTATACCAGTAATTATGCCCTTTGTAAGCTGATATTCTTAACCCTGACATGATGTCATCCGGTAATAATTGTTTGATGCCGCAATATCTACAGCCCGAGGCGCGACCCGCGTCTCAATGTTTACTATTCTATAGTATATACTAGTATATCGCTTAAACTACCTGACTTTGACTTTGACTGCCACGGTGGCGTAGTTGTATTACGGTACGGTTACAAAGCCGAGGTCTCGGGTTCGAGTCCCGGGTCGGGCAAAGTGATATTGGATTTTTCTATTCATTATCAGTCCGGAGTCAGGAATTTGTGCCCGATATGGCGATAGGCTCGCCTACTATCATCATGGGACGGAACATACAAGGCGAAATGTGGGTGTCCTGGTTGCGCCTCTGCCTACCCCTTCGGGGATAAAGGTGTTTATGTGTATGTTTATATTGCTTAAAGTCTAGAAGTAATATATGGAAAAATGTGACAGCTTTAGGTTTGATTACCAGTTCGAATATAGTTTATATGTACTAGTTGGATGACAAAGCTGCTGTTACTCAGTGAATGACCGCACTAAAAGTTTCTATTCCAATGTATTTTATTACATTACTGGCCGGCCTACTAGAATTTTAGATAACTTCAATTGAATTGTTTAACTGTGAACTATATTATGTCAAGAATCGAGGTCGACGAACTTTCTCCTGAAGTCACAGAGGAACTACTTACACCCCCAGTCACCTATCATAAGCTTAAAGCCACTACTTCACGACTCTACCCATTACGCTGCAAAATAACTCTCCGTGGCGCAGTTGGTTAGACGCCGGCTGTGAAACGAGAGGCCGCGGGTTCGATCCCCGCGCCGAGAGAAATGTTTGTGCGGCCCACAAATATTTCTTTCGGGTCTGGGTGTTTGTGACACCGAAAAGTCTCTCGTAGTTTTGATACCTGCGACAAAAGACTTAATTGATCTTAATGTGGGGTCGGGACTATGTGTGTGACTGTTGGGTGTATTTATTTATTTATTATTTATTTATTATATTCAGTACCTATATTACTGCTTCTTCTACGCTACTTCGGAAGCCCCGGGGATTTAAAGAAGAGGAGAACACGTTGGCCAACAAATTCCAAAGCTTGATGGTCTGGCGAAAAGAAATAGTATCCTAGTTTACGATCAAACTACGACTTCGTGAGCATGCGTTAGCTAAGGAAACATTAACGGCCTTATTCATAGAAATATTTAAAACCTACTTTAGCTATGAAATGTTTTGTCCTTTTCGAACGACTTTTGAATTCAGTTTGAAGAAAGAAGAAAGAAAGAAAGAAAAATATTTATTTGTAACAAGTAGCAATAACTAACTAAAACAATTTTATACATAGGTACAAACAGTGCTCGTTACAAAAACGGACCACACTCAGCATGTGCTGGTTTACCAGCGCTGGTCTTCCGTGTGGGCGTGACGTAGCTGCTGACAATTTGTAGCGAAGAAGACAAAATATTTGATAACTAAACTAGGTTTTAAATCTGTGACAAAGGCCGTAAGTATTAAAGGAAATAATAATATTGATAAAACAATATTATACGGTATTATAAGGTCCTTAGTGTGATCCTCATGTAATTATGTTATTAATACTTAATGTCTTGCGTATAAACCTAAACAAACACCCAGCAATTATTGTGATTGAATGATTGGTACCTTCAATAATACTTTATTACTAGCGACTGGATATGCACCATTAAAAACTCTTATTATGCATGCATGAAAAAAACGTAAGGTACATACATACATAAACTCACGCATTTATCCCCGAAGGGATAGGCAGAGGCGCCACCAGGACACCCACATTTCGCCTTGTATGTTCCGTCCCTCGATGTGACAGGGGGCTAGCCTATCGTAATATCGGGCACAAATTCCTGACTCCAGACTGATAATGAATAGACAATCACTTTGCCCGACCCGGGGCTCGAACCCGAGACCTGAGCTTTGTAACCGTACCGTAATACAACTACGACACCGAGGCAGTCATAAATGTTAAATTTTAGGAAAGTAAATGAGTCCAAGAGCGGTATAGAGTAGTTTTTTTTTATGAATCAGCATAAGTTAGATAATTACGCATTAATTTAACCGTAAATTATAATCTATAATGAAAATGTGAGTAATTAACTCACCCGAGTGCGCTTTGCAAAAAGTGAGCTTTAGTGGTGTGGTCTACATACGTACATATAGATTTGACCGAAAATAACTTTAATAACTGAATTGCTCTATAATTATATTCTAATTGAATAATATTAACTCGTAATAATGTGGTGTTTAAACGCTTTAAGTACTTTGAGGAAAACTATTTACGTACCTAAACTCCTAAACCTGTGAAGAACTCACTAGAATTTAAAATTGAAATAAAACTATATTTTACGGATTTTCTCGCGATTTGGTTTAACAAAAAGCTGGACGTATAGTACAAAAAATTAATATAAATATATTCCCCATTAAATGATAGGTACGTGACGTACCTAAAAAATATTTTTTTATTATCGAATATAACATTTTTTTGGCTGATAAGATTTCTTTTTCCTCTTATAACTAATATCTAGTTTTTTCTTTTTATATACCTGCGTCGTCATTTTTTAAAAATCAAACTACAAGCCATATTAAAGGCACTATAATACTGGATCAAATTGACTTCACTTTTCAATTTTTTGATAATTCCTTACTTTAATAAAGCCGTAAATAAACCTCAAGCATAATAATTGAGCATCTGACCTTTCACTTCTATGTGCGCCGGACGCAATCTCAACGTGAGCTCAACTACATAACATTATATACTCCGGCCTATGTACCTATGAGGCAGGATGAGGAACAACTGCACCGAACGCTATCTGTTTTATATTATTGTCTAATTATTTTTATTTTCTTATTTTTAATGGAGTATGAATTGACTGTTGGCATGGTTGTACTACGTTACGATTAAAAAGCTAAGGTCTCGGGTTCGAATCCCGGGACGGGCAAAACTGGCATTGGATTTTTCTGATCCGGAGTCAGGAATTTGTGCCGTATATGGCGATCGCCTCCTATCACGTCGTGGGACGGAACATACAAGGCGAAATGTGGGTGACCTGGCGGCGCCTCTGCCTACCCGTTCTAGGATAAAGGCGTGAGTTTATGTTTGTATGTATTATTTACTACAATCTCCCAGGGTTATGCACTTGGTAGGACGCGACCATATATAGTACTTTCACATTATTTACCCTGCAACTCCACATACGAGGCAGGATGCACACGCAGGCTACATACTTTCATTATATACCCTGACCTTGCAGGCTACACTGCAGGACGGCGGTAAGGCGCGGTCGGAGAGCGCCGGGTCGGCCCCGCGGCGACGCGGCGCACCTGCCGCGGCCGCTCCGGTAATGGACGCACCCTGTGCACTGCTGACGTTGGAAGCGCTTGGATACAGGGTGCTGCGATTTGTGCTTTTTAAAAAAATATGCGCACATCAATAAGTGTGTTAGGTGGATATGGATATACGTGTGAGTATTTAGGAATGTATAAGAAATGAAAAAGAATGACGTTTTTGGGTCTCAAACGTAGTAACTTAAGTAGGTAGAAACGCAATCTTATTTTGTTCTTGAAACTTAACTGGGCATGGTATAAAAATAATAGAATTCTTATGCATTATTTATAAAGTTTTTAATGTGTAAAAAAATCCTATCTACTTGTAATTGAAATCGAATTAGTGCACTTCCCCTAAAAAATCGCATTTTAGTCTTAGGTACAATGGCAGACGATGTATTACTAATGTCTATTAAGTGTAAAATATATATAAGATGTAATTACCTGTTGAACACTCATTATTCGAACTTAAAATCACTTAAACATGATATTGAACAACTCGACCAGTATTTTTTTATACCCACAAGACGCACCTGTAAACCAAAAGTAATCTAAAATCAAGATCTCAGTAATACGAAACATCCTGTTTGTGGTTATCTGGGCATATTACATATGCGCGCGGCATAATAAATGTATCCGCTTAATTATTATTTTGAAAATATCCGCGCCCCAGGCCGGCTGCCGCGCGATGTATGCGAACAAATAAAAGTAATGCACAAGCACTTGGCCCAATGTGGGACGGTCTACATAATCGCCTATTTAAAAATAACTGAAAGAGGTTCCATTCGTTTTTGAACTGAAACAGAATCGGCTTTTATGTTCCTGGCTGGCGTTCGAAATATAAAATGCTATTTAAAAAGGTTTGCCATTATCGAGATTTAAAAATGAAATTCGGAATGGGAATGTATTATGTTGGCTAGCATTTCAAATTTTTTTTATAAATAATTTTAGATTTTCTACTTTACTAGAATTCTTATAAAATATAAACAAAATTTAATGAGTGGCAGATTATTTGAATTAAAACATGCGGTAACGAAGGTTTTTTTACGTATTGGCCAGACTGTTCTATTACAAGTTACAACTTTTCAATCTAGTAAATTGCGCAGAATCGTTTATAATTAAGATCTTAATTCTAAAGCCGAAGAAATAGGTAAATCCTAGTTTCACGTAACAAACTGTACACTATCGCTGATAATTTCCATTCGTATAAATATTTAATGAGATGTTTCTTTATAATAAATATCAATTAATTTACACAAAGGATTTGTTAGCCGGGGTCGTAGCCTAGGGCCTCGATCCACCGGCATCCATACCGCTTGCCACTGAACCAAAACGAACTAAACACAGAAATACTTGCACACAGAATATACTCATAAACTATATCTATCTATCTATATCAGCCCATATACGTCCCACTGCAGGGCACGGGCCTACTCTACAATCGAGAGAATCGATTGAGAGTGGTTAGGCCATATAGTCCACCACGCTGGCCTAGTGCGGGTTGGCGGACTTACATACCGTAGAAATTCTTTAAAATCGCTACGGTATGCAGGTTTCCTCACGATGTTTTCCTTCACCGTTAAAGTGCGTGGTGATTGACTATCAATACACACATAACTCCGAAAAGTCAGAGGTGTGCCCTGGGATTTGAACCCGCGACCACCGTGAACATGTAAGCAGCCGCGTCTGGCCCGTTACCAACAGGCCACCACGCACTTATAAACTATATAATATGAGTAAATATGGACGAGTGGTAGAGCTTTATTACCGTAAACTTGCCATTTGTAACTTTTTTTATTGCGATGAATGGCGAGACGAGCTTGCCATTCGCCTGATAGTAGAAAACCAAACAACACCGTGAATTACAAAGCATTGCTTGGCGCTTCTCTGCGCTCGCCATCCTGAGACATAAGATGTTAGGTCTCATTATGTCCGATACAATACTAATATACCAGCCTATTACATAATATAGTACCTAGGTACTATATTATGTAATACACACAGAACCCTATGAGCAACATACTTTTATGAAAATGAAATGGTTTATTAAATTCATAATAATGTTCAACGTCATTTAGATTGTCATTTCTTTGTACGCGGTTCGGAAAGCGGTTTTCACTAGAGAACACCGGGCAAGATATTCTAGCATTGCTCTTTTCGAAACCAGTTTACAATAAATTATTACAAAAGTTACAAGTTGGTAGTCATGGGTCACTTTGACGAGTCCTTCACTGCGATGTACCGTGATCGGTATCCGGGAGCATATGGACTTACCTCGAGCAAAATCAAGCTAGCGTTTTCAAAATACATACATATATAAACTCACGCCTTTTTCCCAGAAGGGTTAGGAAGAGGTGCTACCAAGACACCCACATTTCGCCTTATATGTTCCGTCCCAAGATATGATAGGGGCGGGTCTTGCATATCGGGCACAAATTCCTGACTCCAGGCTGATAATTAGAAAATTCAATATCACTCTGCCCGACCCGGGATTCGAACCCGAGACCTCAGCTTTGTAATCGTACCATGGTACAACTACCACCGAGGCAGTCTTTCATAAGATAAAATAAGACTCAATGTTCTATCTATATGTAGGTAGGCGCTTTTGTCTGTGCGTTGCAGCCTCGCGCCGATACAATGGCCGACTGCGGCGAAAGGGAAAGGGGCTGTTTAACCCTTCACTGCCGGCGTAGACCTATGTGTTGTATAGACAGGGCACATAAAAATATTATTATTTATTTTACGCTTTAGACTGCCCTTTCTTTCTCCTATTTATCCATCCCATGGTTGCCTGTAAGAAATTACCTAGTGTGATAAGGCCGCCACTTATATTATTTGTATTGTATAATTTTGCATTTGTATATCTCCCTGTAGTGCAATAAAGAATTAAATAAATAAAGAAATAAAAATATAAATACATATAATTATTGCATTCGTTGGTATTTGAATTGGTCCAGCATGGTGGGCCTAAGGCACACATGTATCGAGGATTCAGGGCTTTGGAATAGTACACCACGAGGCCTGAAAGCATAAATCTGTGGCCAATATACTGGTGGAACTTAGTTACGTCAATGTGATATAACGTAACTAATATTCCTCTTCTTCTTGTATCTGGTGTAATCCCGGCCAGTGCCAGGGTCCACCTTCCGGCAATTTTTTTTATTTTATTTTATTCATTGGAAAACCAACAGCTTGAATACAAAAATGGACGACACATTAGTAATAACCAATTACAGGTTTTCACGGATAAAATAATAGTATAAATCAACGGTATGATGATGGTCTGATTCTCCTCTATTTCCCTCGATCTTCGGCATCCTCAATAGTGAGGCCATTGACCCCTATATCTTCCTTGACGACATCTAACCAGCACTTCTTTGGTCTACCCCTTTATTGAGGTCCGGTAATGTAACTTACATACATACATACACCAACTCACGCCTTTATCCCCGAAGGGGTAGGCAGAGGCGCCACCAGGACACCCACATTTCGCCTTGTATGTTCCGTCCCACGATGTGATAAGGGGCGAGCCTATCGCCATATCGGGCACAAATTCCTGACTCCGGGCTGATAATGAATAGAAAAATCCAATATCACTTTGCTCGACCCGGGACTCGAACCCGAGACCTCAGCTTTGTAACCGTACCGTAATACAACTACGCCACCGAGGCAATCGAGGCAGGTAATGTAACTTAACTAATATGAATAGGTAATAATTAATATTCATTAACTAAAATCTAAAAAAAATCATGTGATGTATTTAGTCTGTTCTTTCAACCTTTTCTAATTCATATTGTGTGAGTTTATGGAGGGATCCATTACTCTAATTTTATAAGACGGATTGACGAAATGCCTATTTAACAATAAGTTTGCCGTCATTTCATCGAGTCATCTTACTTTACATTATAAAACAAATCTGTGTTTATGATCATGAGGACCGCTTGGTAAGAACACAAAGTTTAATGTTTATACTCTATATCATTTAACAGCCCAATCCACTCAAATCTGCAATGTGAAAAAAATCCGTCAATTCTAACCCTTATCAACTCTGCAGCTAGGTGTAGCAATACATCAGTAGGTAACCCTTCCGCGCTGGCAGTCTTTGTTGCGGATCAATAGAGGCTGCGGCTTAAATAACCGTTCATTCACTCCCCTACCCCTCCTCTTCCCCCTCACATCCCTCCATCGCGAATGAATGACGGATACCTTTGTTTATCTCAGTGAAACGCGGAATATTGGATTAATTAGAACACTTATACAATTACTTTTGTTTTTACGTAGCTATTTTAGTTATCGAAAGTTTTGTCTTCTTCGCTCAAACCGGATTCTTAAGTCTTTCGAAAGGGACAAAACATTTGATAGCTAAAATGGTTTTAAATCTGTGTATGAATAAGGCTGTTAGAGTATTGTTGCTTAATCGAGCGATGCTAAGCACGGGATGATTTTGTTGTTCGTTTGAGACGACTTAGGCACTAGAAGATCATCAGCGCCTACTGCGTGTTTGTAGTAAAAAAGTCGTTGTAGAAGTCTACGCTTCACTTGAAGAAATTCTTGTAAATTCTACCGGCTATATATGCCTCGGTGGCGTAGTTGTATTACGGTACGGCTACAAAGCTGAGGTCTCGGGTTCGGGTCGGGCAAAGTGGTATTGGATTTTTCTATTCATTATCAGCCCGGAGTCAGGAATGTGTGCCCGATATGGCGATAGGCTCGCCCCCTATCACATCATGGGACGGAACATACAAGGCAAAACGTGGGTGTCCTGGTGGCGCCTCTGCCTACCCCTTAGGGGATAAAGGCGTGAGTTTATGTATGTATGTATGTATATCAAGACTGCGACCCAAAACGAAGCCAGGTGGTAGTTTTAGCGCTTACAGGCACAATGTTACTAAAAAAATCATGAAAAAAGCGACAAGCATTTTTTTTTTTTTAATTTATCGTGTTTGAGTGCTTATTACGTAATTTTTGCGAAAAAAGTAATTTAAACCCTTACGTACCATTGCGTCTTTAAATATAAATTGGTGAACATCATTATTTTAGGGAAACTATGTATTTATCAACCAAATACGACGTTAAGCAAAAAAAAATTACGATATTTTGCGTAATATTTCAGCATTGTGTCTGAAGTCACTAATACTACCACCTGGCTTCGTTTTCGGTCGTAGTCTTGATATACCCTATATACTAGCAAGGTCACAATACCCACGATAGTAAGTAATAAATCCAGGTACAGTATCTACAACCGTCAGATGGCGCTTCTGAACTATCTAATTCATATTTATAGCCCGGCTATCTACAGTCCAGGTGTAATAGACTGTTACAAAGTCGCTTCCCACCATACTAGATAAGACATTCAGTACACAAAATGTGTCCCACCTACTGTATAATTGATCGATGTGTTTCGTCTCAAACCGAAAGCAAATCGTCTGAAGTTCAATATTTTAATAAAATACCAGGTAAGTGATGTAATATTGCAGTGTGCTTTTAAAATACGGGGGCTCTTTATTTCTATGACGTGTCTCGTCTATCGGTAGAATATAAGTCAATGCTTCCCACTGTCTTTTTAATAACTTTGACCTTTTATTCAATTTAAAATTCTCAAAGGATTTTAATGTAATTTTCATCAATATAGTGATTCAAGAGAAAGGTTTATTAGATTAGTTTGTTCGGCTAATTCCGAAATTCGGGAAAATTCGATATAATCACTAAATTGTTTTCCCTAATTTCTTTAAAGGAATCTGAGACAACCGAAGAAAGCGAGCGAATTAGCATGGGTGGCGGTTAGATGAATATTGTTGGAGCAAAATATAAGATATAAATATAAATAATAGGTAGTATCCTTATTAAGGAGAATTTAGTGATTATTGGATTTACCTGAATAGACCATATACGATTTCTTTAATTCATCGGTATCTGTAAAATAATATCTGCACCCGGACAAAGCGAGGCCGGGCCGATACTAATATCATGAAATATTAATACAAAAACAAAAGCGACTTAATTCACCAAACAACCACTAAAATCAACAAATAATATCATTAAGTTTCAGTGTATTTGTAGATAAGACGGTGTTTCAGTGGTATCGATCGCGTTGCCATGGCGACGGGCGTGAAATGTCATTGCCTCGCCCATTAGCACACGAGTGTACAAGGAGCGTCGCTACGGACCAGTGTAACTTGACCCGCGGTGTCTTAGTCCTTGTTTGATTTACTAAGTTAATATGTTATCATTTGTTTATTAATTACTGCTACTAATAGACTCGGTGGCGTAGTTGTTCTACGGTACTATTACAACGCTGAAGTCTCGGGTTCGAATTCCGGGTCGAGCAAAATGATATCAGATTATTTTATTCATTACATCAGCCCGCAATCTGAAATTTGTGCCTAGTATGACGATATGCTTGCTCCCTATCACGTCATGGGACGGAACACAAGAGGCGAAACGTGGGTGTCCTACTAGCACCGCTACCTACCCCTCTTAGGAAAAACTCTTCTTCCTTCTGGGACTCCGGGCTGATGTGAATGAATATAAAAATACAATACCACATTGTCCGATCCGGGATTTGAACCTGAGACCTCAGGGTTGTCATACCGTAGTACAACTACGCTAAGTACTAAGCTACGTAACAAATAATCATTTTTACACGTCGCACAAGTTCAAACCGAGAGTTCAAGTTACACTGGGCACTTCTAAGCAGATTTGCCACGGCTGTTGGTCGCACAGATGAAAACCCTGTGGTAACTATATTACAGTAATCCCGTTACACAGTCTTTGCAACTTAACTTTACAATCATGTTTAATGGAAAGTTTAGTGCTTAAATTGCGCTTTGTTTTATTTAAAATTATGAACGTTTTATGAAGTATGAAGCTTGGAAAATAAATATAAATAAATACATCCAACACTCACATACATAGTCCCAACCCCACACTAATACTAAGGTATCAGAAACTACGAGAGACATTTCGGTCTCACAAACACCCAGACCCGAGACTAATATCTGTGTATCATACAAACATTTGTCTGGGTGCGGGGATCGAACCCGCGGCCTCTCGTTTCACGGCCGACGTCTAACCAACTATGCCACGGAGGCTGTCCACGGCTTAGATGAAAGTACGGTTCAGAGAGTGGTAGATGATTTTAGGTTATATGTAGAATGGAACAGCTTAACCGATGTGATATTACTGTGTCACCGAGAACCAACGTGAAAAACCGTTTGCCTGTCGTGTTTCGTTAGGTTCATTTTCAGAGTCAATACCATTTTCGTGCCGTCATTTTCCTTTCCTATACATAATTTCGAAAGGCTGACAAGATACAAGCTTTGTCCATGAGTGGGAAACTAACGCTTACTACCAGTATAGCTGTTTGAATATTAACAAAACATATACATTAAAAATAGCGGCAATTTAACTTACGAACTCCTGTTTCACTGCCTCGGTGGCGTAGTTGTACTACGGTACGATTACAAAGCTGAGGTCTCGGTTTCGTATCCCGGGTCGGGCAAAGTGATATTGGATTTTTCCGGAATTTTCCGGAATCAGGAATTTGTGTCCGATATGGCTATAAGCTCCCCTATCACATCGTGGGACAGAACATACAACGCGACATGTGGGTGTCCTGGTAGCACCTCTGCCTACCCCTTCTGGGAAAAATGCGTGAGTTTATGTATACATACTTGTTTGACAGTCATCTAATTTACTATTGCGCCGGAGTGAAAATGATGTCAATTCGTAATACAAAACGAGACCATCAAACAAGGCATTAATTTATAATAACGTTTACCACCCCAAATGCGCAGTGGTGACCAATTACGATGGTCAGATAGTGGCCGTTTAGTCACGCTCTTTTACCACGTTTGGGGGCCGATAATAATCTACTTTTAACACGTTTGTACTGCCTACAATAAATGAACTTAATAGCCGTGACACATAGAGGAAGTTTTATTATAAGTTACGTTAAAATTGTCATTTAAATATTATGATTGACACAATTATGAAGGAGGATTAATTACAACTTATGGTAAAATTGTCATTTAAATATTATAATACATGTTATTTTGTTCTTCACGCACCCCTAAACCGACAGAATTTTTTTTTTGGACAGAATGATTTTTACACGCCCAATGGTGTCATCGATGCTACAACCTTCGTACTTTTGTCAGTATTTCACTTATGGTGTTTCTAAGAGGACTAAACATCTTCTAAAATCAATTCTAGACTTAGAAATCAAACTTTTCCTATTACCCTGGATTTGAACTTTCATCCAGCATCGTAACTCTAAATAAAATTTCTCTAAACCTTTCCAACTCAATTACTATTTTATTTTATTTTATTCTGAAAACAAACAGTTCTAAATCTAGGTAATACACAATGTTAACATTGCTATCAACCAATTACAAGTGTTCACATTTAAAGTAAAAAACACCGTAACAAACTCCAAATAAACCATTGAACGGATCAAACAAGTCGCCATGGCTTTTACAACGACCCGCTGTAAATTGGTATATCCGGTCGGTGAGTCCATTTCCGCCAATAAAGCCTACTTCCGGCCGGGCAGGTGGCGTCACTATTTAGTTTGCGTCGTCACTTCCGTCGGTGAAAATTCGCTTTTCCACTAAGCCGCGCGCCTTGTTGTCCCGTCTCGAGGTTAAATAAATTTCCCGGCTTTTGTAAAAGGTATTTTGTTGGTTCTTTTATACTTTTTAGGTGTTAAATTAGTTGAGAGTAATTTTGGGGATGTTTATGGGGTAAATGGGTTCAAATCTAGCATGGGTAACTAAGGCTGGAAGTAAAAAACTAGTTTTCTTAAAATCTATACTGTTAAACATGAACGAAATAACAAGTCGTTTAACCGTAATAAGTGACCTGTTTGGCGTATTTTTTATCTATATAATGTGAAATGTGGAAGTCTAACACTCCAGTTCCTATCCGTCTTACTTTTAGAATATCCACAATTTACGACATATATCTTTATTATGTTAATTTAATTAACAAAGTATATTTTTATAATTGTTTTTCTTTCCAATTGATTAGAAAACCACGACAAAGCTTCTACCACCCTGTAAAAAATACATATACATACAAAATATTAAAACATTGTAATAAAACTATTTTTACGCATTTTATCGCGGATTTGGTTTAATTTTTATATTTTTAACTTCCCGACGTTTCGATTACTTTACAGTTTTCGTGGTCACGGGGCGGACTGAGGTATTATTCATTCGCTCAGTGACTCAGTTTCAATGTGTAACATTCGCGTAAATCATTTTGCAAATTACGCGTTCTGGGCGACTTCACTTAACTCAGCCGTTCAAAATGATTATTAATATTATTAATTTAATTATGAATGAACTGCTCTGACTTTAACTAATATGGGATTCCTGTATAATCACTGTACTGTAAACTTGTTTTGAAAAGAGCAACGCTAGAGTTTCTTGCCCGTTCTTCTCTGGTAAAGACAGCCTTGTGAAACGGATAGTAGTGGAAAAAAGTGACTGAATCTAAATAATGTATGACATTTTATGGATTCAATCTATACTAATATTATACTATAAAGAGGAAAGATTTGTATGTAAGTATGTTTGTAACGAATTGGCTTTAAAAGTGTGGAGGGGGAGTGGGAAGGGGGAGGGGAGGGGAGGGGGAGGGGAAGGGGAGGGGGAGGGGGAGGGGAGGGGAGAGGGGCAGAGAGGTAGGGAGAGAGAAATAAAGACCACTAACCTGCCATCCATTAGAATCCAGGGCCAGGTACGACATCACAAGCAGTCCACATTGATTCACTCATTCACTAGCACTGCATCGGACTGTACATCTGAGCACGCGCTACAACTGGGAGTTCGATTGAAAGTGCTTAGGCCATAGTCGCTGGCCTATTCCTTGCACTTATCGTTAAAAATATCACAGCTATATTGAAAATCTTAAACACACACTTGAAATTGTCATCATATAATTCACTACAATAGTCTTGTCCTTATAGTAGGTTATCTGGTGTTATATGACAAGTTACTGAAAAATAATCAGAAGTTACTAAATTATTAATAAATTTCTACTGAAGTCCTTCGTTTTTTCTTCGCAATTCCCTCCAGTATTGAGAAGGCAACAACGATTTACGAGTTTACGATCTAAGTAACTATGTTCATATGGTAATATCATTACCGGATCTAAACTAATATTATAAAGAGGAAAGATTTGATTGTTTATTTGTTTTCATTGAATAGGCCTCGAAAACTGATTTGAAAAATTCTTTCACTGTTGGGAAGCTACACTATCCCCGGGTGACATAGGCTATTTTTTTTTAAACATTAGGGATCCTCACCAGAACTCCAATAATGTAACCCAAGGTGTAAAAAAGTTACCTAAAATATTCTTTACATCGCGTGCGCTGCGAAAACTATATTATGTTGTTGATGTGGACTGAACTCAAAAACTATCTGCACCCGGGCGGAGCCGGGCCCAGCCGCTAGTCTTCCATAACATTGGGAGAATTATCTGCTCGTTTACTAGACTTATTAAATAAAAAATTTACAATGAATATAATATATTTCCAACTCTAAATTATCATCACTTTTCAAAAAAGATTTATTACCAAGAAAAAGTTACATAAACCCCTATTCCATATAATGAATGTAGAATCCACATTATAAGGGAGGGGGTGGCGGCGGGGCACGAGGGTGCGCGGGGAGGGCAGTTTGCAAACCTCAGTGTTATGGCAAAGAATTTGTTATACTCCAAGTTTGTAACAAGGGCCTTGTTAACCAGACTAACGTGGACTTGACTTGTCCCGATTGCGCATATTTTTATTTAAAATATTTTTCTTTGTTGTATTTTTTTCTAAGTTTAATGTTATGGCTAAACTGCGGAGTGAAAAATGAGGCTGGATGTGAAATCGAACTTTTTGAATTTAAACTATTAAAAAAGTTATTGAATAAAAACCTCCTACTATATAAAACACTGTATTGGACTCACTCATATTAGGATTATTCACACAAAATTTAGCTACATAGAACGTTATTTTGAAAAGTTATAAATGCCTTTTTTGTCATTTAAATGTAAGAATGCAATACTCCTCGTTTGTGTGTTTGAAATAAACGCCATAGTTAAGACACTGAGACCCTAATTAATATTTGCAAGGCATACAAATACTTATACTTGCAGGGATCGAACCTGCTATGTGCGGCGCAGGAACAAAATTTAAGTTCCGCGCTAATAGACCATATATATTTCTTATTTGTAACAAAAAAAAATATATATAAATAAGCCGTATCCATAAAACCACAACGCAATTTCTTTTGCCAAAGAAACAAATTCGTAACGGGAAAGTTTTCAAGAAAAATAATTACAATAGGGACGCCCCCTCTTTCGGCACTCGCCCCCTCCACAAATTGGGGGCGTCGAACAGTTCCCCTTTGTAACTCAACGTATTTCTTAAATAATTAAGCTCCTTTATTTTTCGCAAACATTCCTTAACAAGATTACCCGCCATGATTACTTTTTTCGCTTGTTTTTTATTAATTCAATTATAATTGGACATTTTAATCAGTTAAGCGGAGAGGACAATTATTTTTGTAAAAAAAATATGTATATCTGTTTATCTATCTATATACAGCCTCCGTGGCGCAGTTGGTTAGACGCCGGCCTGTGAAACGAGATGCCGCGGGTTCGATCCCCGCACCGAGAAAAATGTTTGTGTGAACCACAAGTATTTGTTTCGGGTCTGGGTGTTTGTGATACCGAAATGTCTCTCGTAGTTTCTGATACCCACGACACAAGACTCGATCTAAGTGTGGGGTCAGGACTATGTATGTGACTGTTGGGTGTATTTATTTATTTATATTTCATCTTCATGCACTATGGTGTTGCAGAAGTTCATGGGAGGTGATCACTTAAGGTGAACCGTATGCTATTATGCCCCCTATAATATACACATACGTGCCTCGGTGGCGTAGTTGTATTACGGTACGACTACAAAGCTGAGGTCTCGGGTTCGAGTCCCGGGTCGGGCAAAGTGATATTGGATTTTTCTATTCATTATCAGCCCGGAGTCAGGAATTTGTGCCCGATATGGCGATAGGCTCGCCCCCTATCACATCATGGGACGAAACATACAAGGCGAAATGTGAGTGGCCTGGCGGCGCCTCTGCCTACCCCTTCGGGGATAAAGGCGTGAGTTTATGTATTATGTATGTAATATACACATATATATCAACTCGTATATGTCCCACAGGGACAAACACTGCAGGGCACGAGGCTCCTCTACTATCGAGAGTACGATTGAGAGGTTAAGCCATATAAAAATATTTCTGGGTTGTGACTCAAATTCTTGTCTCAGTCTGAGGATTCAAATCGCCGACTCTTGTTTAACTTGGCCTCGGAGACTGCCAGTTTAAATATACATATTTTTTAAATTTATTATTATATTTTTAAAAAGTACAGTAAGTTTAAAATTAGGCCCGCAAAACCAAGTACATGGTTTGTCTGCGAGTTCTATTTTTTTGCTTTTTACAACATGTGTCTAATTATATAGTTGTTAAGGTACTTTACAATGTGTTTGATAGTGGATTTCTTTTTATTAATCTGAGGAACGGTCTCGGAAGGAAGACTGTTTAACAAGTACGGTATTGGAGGTAGAGATGAAAAGTCTCATTGTTAAAGCATTTACACGGGGAGAGTTTGTCGCCTCGAAGATACGATTATCGTAACGATATAAAAAAGTTGCATCGTGTAAACATTTGTCGGAACACGATAATCTATGGCGGTTGTCTTGCGATAATCACACACAATTCTCGCCGCGAGAAACTCCTCGTGTAAATGGCGTTTAAGTGTCGTTAAAACTTCTAAATCTATAAATCTTACATACATACATACATAAACCCACGCCTTTATCCCCGAAGGGGTAGGCAGAGGCGCCACTAGGACACCCACATTTCGCCTTGCATGTTCCGTCCCATGATGTGATAGGGGGCGAGCCTATCGCCATATCGGGCACAAATTCCTGACTCCGGGCTGATAATGAATAGAAAAATCCAATATCACTTTGCCCGACCCGGGATTCGAACCCGAGACCTCAGCTTTGTAACCGAACCGTAATACAACTACGCCACCGAGGCAGTCTATAAATCTTAGACTGAATTAATCAGTTTTATTTAGTAGAATTTTCGCGGGTAGAATATTAATGACCACCGACCAGTTCTAAGTTTCTAACTACCCTTATTCCTTAAAATAGCTGTGGGATAACATTTTTGTATTACTTAATAATTCGGCTTACGTTTTTACCTCAAACACCCCGACTTATTACTCTTTTAAAACATTCCCGTTCGCCGAACCTAGTGTAATTTTATTTATCTATTTTAGTTTTAAAACATGATAAAATCTTCATTTGTACAAAATAACCCATACAAAAACCGCTGTAACGAAAGACTGTATTTATCACACGAATTACAACCTAGTTGGGTAATTATATTTTCAATTATAATCGGTTTAACTCACTAGCTGTTGAGAAGCCCCTATATGGGTTCGCCGTCGGCCGGCAACATAGACCAGTTTAAAAATTATGCCCTTATACACCGCAGAATCAATTTTAGCCGGTTTATAACAACCACTAAAATCGGTTAATTTTATGGTGTTATTTACCTATGAAAGTATTTTTAAGCAGCCATATCTATTATAGTTTATTTAACATGTTGATTAAAACACAAACACATTTCATTCTGAGCCATTAAAAACAAACTAAATAAATACATTCCATTTTCAAAACACAAATTATTTAATTAATTATGCATTAAAACCTTTTTAATATTCGAACACCGTCAATCCCGGCCGGATTATTTTTTTAAATACAAAATATCACTTTAAAAACTGGCGCGAAATACAATAATGAAATTAGCGATATTAACGAATGAAATACGTGTATTTTTGTGTGTGTCGATGAAAGCCCGTGTTTCAGGGCGGCGCGGCTGAAACTAACGCAGCCGGCGCGGCTCGCCTGAAATGTTCGCGCAATATAAATACACACAGACAGTCTTTTAAATGGATTTGTGTTTTTAAGAATTGCTTGATTTTATGTTTTTAAATTTGGATTGATTTTTATTCTGTATTAATTGTGGCTATTTTTTCAACTGTATGCATTAGGATATATTTCCTCGGATTAGTATGATTTATAAATAACCATCTGGAAATAATCAGTAAATATGTACACACAAGAAAAGATTCAAAGGACAAAATTATAATCGCTTTGTCCGTTGTGTAAACATTGTAGTGTTCCGGTTTGAACGAAATTATAGACAGTGCTGCCTTAAGAGACTTATTTCATGTCTCGGAGTGGAAAGCGCAGTGGAGTATTATATACTGCTTAGTTATAAGTACTAAATGCTAATATCCCCGTCCCATTTCAAATATATACTTATTTTCTGAAACATTACATTATGAAGAGCCTGAAAAACCTTTAAGACATCGAGATCATGTCAGACTTTTACAATCACCGTTTACACATTAATCAGTCTGGAGTTACTTGGTACAGTAAGTACAGTACAATGACAGTGAGCAGAGACAATCTGTCCCGGTGACAGGCGGTTGAGAGTGTCAGCGGTGTGTTTGTGCCGGTGTGAGTGCGTGCCACGCCCCGAGCGTGCGCCGCGCCGCGACGCAACTCTCGCTCCGTGCTCTAACATATTAAATACACCCAACAGTCACATACATAGTCCTGACCCCACATTAAGATCAATTAAGTTTGTGTCGTAGGTATCAAGAACTAGGAGAGACTTTTCGGTCTAACAAACACCCAAATCCGAGACAAATATTCGTGTGCCTCACAAACATTTGTCTGGGTGCAATCGATCCCGCGGTCTCTTGTTCCACAGCCAGCCTCTAACCAACTGCGCCACGGAGGCTGTCAAAGAATACATATAGAGATTACTGCAATATTGAGCTAGGTACATCAGTTGCAGTGAGTAGAGAATTTGTCGGGGTGACAGGCGGTTGAGTGCGTCAGCGGTGTGATTGTGTCGGTGTGAGTGGGCGCCACTTTTTTTTTACTGGTAGAGACCATTCTCTGCTCTATTAACAAAGATAGAGTCCATTAAAAGTGAAAAAATAGTTTCTTGTACAAGGCACTTTAAATTAACACAATATTTAAATAGTAATCGAATTTGGTTACATTACGTCAAATTATAAAAAAAAACAAGTCGTTTTTCCCCTTTCGGTAACGCTTTTATCAATGAAATTAAGACTGTGTAAAACTAGTTTTTTCTGCCAACACAACGTTCATGGAAGCAGTAACTTTACCATATAATTCACATAATTATTGTTATAATATTTTACAATAAGTTCACAAAAAACTGCATTCAATACATAAAACAAGTTTTAATGCTACGAAAAAACACTCAACTACCTTTGTATCATTTTAAATTCATCTTCGTATACAAAAAGCAGAAATATAATACAATAATTACATTCGCAACAAATGTATCGATGTTGAATAATAATTTAAATACCTTAGTAAAGTAAATTAAAGCAGAATATTAAAATAAACAGTCACATTCACAGTTCTGTATTTTTACTCAAAGCGCGACGCTTACAGTAGACGAAGGGCGGGCTACTGTTCACTGCCTGCGGCCTTCCTGACCAATCACAGTGCTCCGAGCTATATCGCCCTCTCGCCTACACTCGCCAACAACCTCATCTCACCGTCCCTTTCCACTCCCCCGGCGAAAATCCTAGCAATAGAAACCAAATTATCAACTCTACATCTTCGACTTGAATTAATAAAGTTGAATTTCCCTCGCAACAACCCGCGTCGCTTGGGGCGTTTTGCACTTGGGATAATGTTTATTTGATATCGAGCGTCAGGCAGGAGACGATTTTCAAGTTCAGATTTGCGTTACAAACTACTTTGGACCTTATTGTTTGCGAGTTAAAGTCCACACATACGCGGGGATGTCTTGGAAATGTATTTACGCGTGCAGTGCTGGCATTTTCATTGTTACACCAGCCGTGGGGATTTTCTCGTGGGCGATTTAAGACTTTGGACTAGAGTAAATAGAGTAGAGTTTTGTTGCGTGTTGTTACGTGAGTTGTGACATTTTGCGTTTGAGTGTGGTATCGCCCAAGGCGAAAGCTATTTGCGATGACAATTTTGCGAATGTCGGCGAACGAAGTATGCCTTTTATTCGTACTAGAGTTGGGATTAAAGCTCTAAAACGGAATTGCTGTCAGACGAGAGGGGCTTTGTTGGAATTTGTGAACTACACCTACCTATTTGCAGTTACCTCTGTTAAATGTGTTTAAAACTGTTGGTAGTTTCACTATGCCGTTTTCGCTGACCTTAACACGTGTATGGGGAATTGAAATTTTTGAGCTAAATTTTGGGCATATGCTAATTAGTTGAAATGAATTTTTTTATATGAAATGGCAAGGTGAAGTATTCACTTGTAGCCACACTGACGATGTTAAAGACAGTAAGTGAGAGATGTGTTGGCAACAGTGTCAAGTGACATGTTGAAGACTCGATATGATTATCTTTCGTTGATTGATACGTCGGGTTTTATAACATATTCGCAAATCTTCATCCATTTTTCACGTTGTCACTAACGCGCTATTTGAAAATGTTTCTGAGCAATTTATTTTTTTATTTTACATTCCTATTTCCTGACGTCAGCCATTTCGGTAATCAAGTTAGAATTTTTCCTCCTTAATCTTTAGACTTTATTCATCAATTATAATTTGATAAGTAGATTTCACGTACCGTTGCCATGCCTGTGAAGATGGAAGAAATTTGTCCATAGCTTCAAGCAAATTTATATCGTTAAGGATTTGAAGAATCTCCGATTTCTCAGTTCAGATGCCTCGATTAATTTGTCGTACCTTTCTAGATAATAAGAAAATAAATAAATAAATAAACTTGGGTGTCATGGTCGCACCTCTGTCTACCCCTTCTGGGAAAAAGACGTGAGTTATGTACATATGAAACTGTTTCACATTTTAAGTGTTTCTGTGAACAACTTGTGAGTTTTAGTAAGTGAAATATATAAAGTATGATTTCTCCCATTAATTAAGGACCTCTCCACTTTGATATTAAACGCACGAATACGGGCACGGCAGTACATTCTGCTCCGAGTTGTATTCACTTCATTATAGAGCTTGATATTTTAACTAAATATTTTTATCAGTAATAATAAAAATATTTAGTCTCAATCTATCTCAATATATAAAACTACGAACTAATATCAACATTCAATCAAAAACCAACCCCTAACATTGAACTAAAGAAATACATAAAAATCGTTTTACTCGGCGAAACACGCGCTTTCCAGAATCAAAATGTTTGGTTTATATTAAAGCATCGCTGGCAAAAACACGAAAAACTCGGGGACGCATAATTTGTAATAACAACTGCGGGTTTGACTCCCCGTCCTTGATTTTTCCCCTGTTTTTAATCTGCAGACAGTTAGTAATATAGGTAGATATATATTGCTGCGTCTGTCTATTTGTTGCAAATGCTGCACTGATTGTGACGAAATTAAAATTGATGATCTTCTATGAAGTATGTTTTACAATAACTTTAAGATTTTTATTTGGCCTGACACTGACGCCCAAATACTGGAACGCAACTTAAATATAACTTGCGCTTAACTACGTTAATCCCGATTAAATGTACTGGCTAAGTGAGCCGTGCGCTGTTGAGAGCAACTTATTATTTGAATGTCGTTCCAGTATTCGGGCGTGAGAGCTCAAAATATATTAATCATCATCGATTTATTTTTATATATTTGGAAGCAACAAGCTCGTCTCCTCCTAATAAAAAATAATCTTTAATCGCAAGAAGTTAATTGCAGTTTGTCTCTCCCAAAAATTAATCAATTTATCGACAAGGATTTTTTATTGCGATGAATGGCGAGACGAGCATGCCATTCGCCTGATAGTAAGTGATACGACCACTCATGAACAGTAAAACCAAACAACATTATGAATAACAAAGCATTGCTTGGCACTCCACTGTACTTGCCATCCTCAGACATAACATGTTAAGTCATTATGTCCAGTAGTTACTCTGGCTACAATGTCCTTAAAACCGTGCATTTACACTGCTTTTTGGCGGGGAAATAAACACTGCGGTGGTACCAAACTAGGCATCCTCTCACATATGAGAGACCTACTGGCTATAAGCAGTAAATGATTGATTAGCATTGTCCTTTGTAGCGCTTTTATTCTCTTCCTTCATGATTGTAAACGTGAATGGTCAATCAATGTTGGGACAGCTTACAGACATTACACAAATCGCAAAAAAGTTACAATATAGGTAAAAAGACACCAGTCTTTCCAATTTGTCACACTTGCCCTGCGTGGGATCTCTGGGAATCAATACTGTTATTGTCTACTTCAACGCAACCTGCGGCTCGGGTCGCTTCCACGGAGATTTCGATTACACGCCTACATTTACCGTGAAGTTTTACAAAACTGTTTGCAAGTAACCATTAGGATTTCGCTTTGGGATTGTACTTCAAAATGTGCAATGTTTATTTATTTTTTATACTTACAACTTGATTTTAAAATGCCACTTTACAGGGCTACTAAATGTTTTTTTACACCCAACAGTCACACAGATGGTCCTGACCCCACACGAAGATTGAGTATTGTGTCATTGGTATCAGAAATTACGAGTCTCACAAACACCCAGACCCGAAACAAATACTTGTGGATGGCACAAAATTTGTCTCGGTGCGGGGATCGAACCCGCTGAGTCTTATCCACAGCCGATGTCTAACCAACTACCATGGATGCTGTAACTTATTAATATCAAATAGAGTAGTTGTAAAGTTGTTTATTTTTAGCATCGACAAATGATGCGACCATTAAAATAGACCTGTTACATTTTCCAGTAGCGTTAGTCACGCATTTTGGCCAGAAACCTTTTCATGCCAAATTATTTTGACATATTGTGTTTCTTAATACAGGTATTCTTTGTTCGTAATAAAGGATTTTTTAAAGGAACGAAAAAATTTAATCCAGTTCGAGTAAAAATCAGGATGCTTGACTAAAACGGCAAAATTTTTGCACAATCGATCGATTGTACGGTTGATTAGAATCAATTGATTGTAGCTGGCTGTATGGAACTATCAACAATGAACTTATTTTTTGAATTTGGAATTGTGTAGGCGTGTTATTCAAGGATGTTTATTTTATAAAAAAATACATGTTTACATTTTAATCCTTTTTGCATTCTTTGTTGTGTGATATCGATTTTTTCGTTTTTTTTATTTACAAAGTTTTAATGGTAGCAGAGTAAACTCGAGTATTCCACAGCGGTGTGATACTTGGGTAAGAAAGGAAGTGACGTTTTCCCGCTTAAAATATTCACGGGTCATTAGCGATCCTTTTTGTAGTGTTGCGCATTGTTCAAGTCACGGAACAGTTTTAAAAAAAGTATTTTTATTTTTCCTTCGTGTGTTTTTTGCAGATCCTAGATTATGAGTACCAACTAATAAATAAAATATGACATATATGCATTTACCAAAAAACTATCTTTGAACCTCAATTATTAACACCTAAAATTTACCGAAAAGAAATTCTTCCTAGAAATCAAAATTTTGATTTTACTCCACATAATATCTGATACCTATTTTTGTGTAGTGGATTTAAAAAAAATATTATATCAATCTTACTTTTTTATAAATGTGGCGGTCTTTCCTTGCCGCCTTAATGTGACACTACGTACAGAAAAACTCTAGCATTGTCTATGAACATTGGTCTACATTTAGCTCCCACAGATATAGGCTAATAAACCCTGAGAAGCAGTAAAAATTCTCTTGCAAAAAGTGATACAGTACGCAGCGCAGGTGGCTCAGTGGGTATGAAATATTCAACAGTCATTAGCGCAGCTTTTGTGCCGTGTGTACTCGCATCTGCAGTTTCTATGCTCATACTTGTGTGGAGTGGCGAGCTGGATTTTGATAGTTAATTTTAGTAACATAGACGCACTTCTGTAGACCACTCTAAATTTAGATTTTTTAAAGCTTGCTGTAAGAGTCGGTTGATCAATAATCGTTGAGCTCTCGTACTTTTCTCGCCCTCATTATCACTTAGTTTTAGAAACCACTTGATATTCTAAATAATCTATGCTTACATACTTTATGAAAACGGGTTTGAGCATTTTTCATTTAAAATCATGTAAATCGCTTATTCGTTTTTCACACCTACGCAATAAAAAAACAGAAACAGTTCCCAAGGTAGAACAAAAATATAACCATCAGCCGAGAACAGTAGTTGCTAGATACGGACTTCAAATGCTGAGAATTCTACTCAATCGCGGATCACTCTTCCATCGTTAGTTATAGCGATGAAATATACAACGTACGCCTTAAACTAAACTGGTTGTATCATAATATATTCTAAATACCCGCAGTGATATGACGAGGAGGGGGGAGAGAAGGGGGGGGGGGGAGTTGTACGCACGTGCTGAACGCACGTTATATCGAAGATAACCGCGGGAATTGATTTGTACTACAACACGCATCACACCGCACTGTAGCTACAGAAGGCACACTTTAAATTATAATAACATTTAATTTAAATTTCTGACTGACTACCTTGGTGGCGTGGTTGTACTACGGTACGACTACAAACTGAGGTCTCGGGTTCGAATCCCGGGTCGGGCAAAATTTTATTGGGTTTTTCTATTCATTATCAACCCGGAATCAGGAATTTGTGCCCAATATGGCGATAGGCTCGCCCCCTACCACATCATGGGACGGAACATACAAGCCAAAATGTGGGTGTCCTGGTGGCGCCTCAGCCTACCCCTTCTGAGATAAAAGCGTGAGGTTATGTATTTAATTTTCCCTAGTTCAACTATTTCATTGTCACTAAAAGACGTCCAGTATCAATTCACTGAAGAAATTATATAGTTCCAGAGAAATCAATCTTAACCGGCCTTCGTCTGCTGAAAGAGTAAGGCTATTTCATACTGAGCAGTAATCATGATAGATTTGCTCATAATCATACACGCTGAGCAGCCAGATTAATGAGTGCAGTACCGTAGCCCTCTCACTAGTGGCGCTGCTGTTTATCATTAGGCCCTATTATTTATAAGCTTCATATGGTGGACGAAAACACCATCGCACCGATCTTAACCTTGGCGTTTTGCCTTCTGGCATTTACCATGCCTTTTACGATTTAAAAGCCTCTACAAATTACATTTCGCTAAACTATCTACACACCTATTATGACTTAGGCTTTCTTCGTGTTTATTTATGTATGGGCTGCTTGTTTTTCCGTTCCTCTTCTTTATCGTCTCATAAACTAAGTCATCTGTAAGAGTTTAATTACAATATATGTACAAGATCGACAAGTTACAATTCACTGAAATATTCTTGATTCTACACACTCAAGATTTCTTGGATTTTTTCATATTTTTATTTATTATCCTATAAACTTACTTTGTCGTTCCTTTGGATTAACATCACATCTCACAAACTGAGCCCCTTTCAATTATTAACGTCACTAAATCGTATTACAACCTGATCCTTCTGTACGAATATTTCTTGCGAGTAGTCCCGCTAAGAGGTTATAATTTCGGCGGCCCGCTGCGCGCAGCACGTGAGACATTATCAACGTCTTTATTGCTAGGAGTGCGACTTACATTCATTATGCAGGCGCAGCAATAACTGCTGCCTTGTTAACGTGCGTACAAATGTTAATTAAATCTTACATAAAAATATTGCGTACTATACACGCACTGATACTTCGGTAAAACTCCTAATTTATGGCGAGAATAGACTCAAATTTGCCTGCACGTATGTATTGATAGTCAATCACCACGCACTTTAACGGTGAAGGAAAACATCGTGAGGAAACCTGCATACCTTAGCGATTTTAAAGAATTTCTACGGTATGTAAGTCCGCCAACCCGCACTAGACCAGCGCGGCGTGGTGGACTATATGGCCTAACCACTCTCAATCGATTCTCTCGATTGTAGAGTAGGCCCGTGCCCAGCAGTGGGACGTAAATAGGCTGATAGTGATGCCTGCACGATGACCGTGCTTTAATTAACGGATTATAATGAAATCAGGATCAGAAATAGTGTTCGAGCCAGCGTGTAGTGAAATTTGATTGAATCTGAGACGCTTCCGACGGTCGAATACGTACGTGTTGTTGCCAGTCTGACCCCAATCGTGTCAGGAGTAGGCAGTTGTCCACCACGATGACTGTTTTCGAATTGGTAAAATTCACATAGGTAGATTTTATTTTATTTATTTATTTTTAGGTGTCACCTTTAGTAATGGACTTCTTATGTGAGGATAATGATTTTGACTGATTTTGAAAGATTGAAAGCCTCCGTTGCGCAATCGGTTGAACGCTGTCTGTGAAACGTGCAGGCTGCAGGTTCGATCCCCGCACCGAGAGAAATATTTGTGTGATCCACAAAAAATTTTTCGGGTCTGGGTGTTTGTGAGACCGGAAAGTCTCTCTTAGTTCCTGATACCCAGGACACAAGACTCGATCTTCGGGGTCCGGACTATGCATGTGACCGTTGAGTGTATTTATGTATATTAACGATTATATGGAACTTTCTTATACACAGATCTCACTACAATTAATTTACTATAATTTCCATATTACGTTTAAAACCTCACAGGTGTTTCAACCTGCATATAACATTAATTTAATTAATACAATATCGTCCAGAAACCCCGGGTCCCTCGCGCAGGGGTCCTTCTGTTCTTTGTTCCCGCGGGATCAAAGCGACTGGAGTGCGCGTGACGTCACTTTGAGGATTACCACGCGGACACAGAGGTACCCGGGATTAAAATCATGTGTAAGCTCTAAATGTAATTCAATGGATAATTTCCTAATTGAAAATATAGTTTTAAAACTGGTAGGTCTCTCATAAGAGAGGCCGCCTGAGTAGATACCACCGTAATGTCTATTTCTCCAGCCAAACAGTAGTGCAAATTCACTGTATCCCAATTTTAAGGCCATTGTAGCCAGAGTAACTACTGGACATAATGAAACTTAACATCTTATGTCTCCGGATGATCTCAGTAATTAATGTTGTTGATTGTTTTTGCTACCGTCCATGAGCGGTCGTATCGCTTACCATCAGGCGAATGACATGCTTGTCAGTCATCTCGCCATTCACCGCATTAAAAAATGTATTTACTTATAAAGCAGGGAATAGAATCAACCCATCCTAAGCTCAAGACATCGCGATAAACATTGACTTATAATCTACCGATAGACGAGACGCGTCATAGAAATAAAGTGCCCCCGTATTTTAAAAGCACACTGCAATATTACATCACTTACCTGGTATCAGAATCAGAATCAGAATCAGAATCAGAAATCATTTATTTGCACAAAATGTAGGTACAATCATAAGTTCTTAAATAATATATAAGTAGTCCCAGTACATTTTGCCATGTGGCGTGCAAAAGTTAATATTTAGAGAACTTAAAAGATAATAACAGACGTGTCTTATACTAGTATAAAGTTAAACAAAATTACTACACAATTATTATACATACTACGAGTATTTAACTAAAATATAATCTAACAATAATTACAAAAAAAAAAAAACCAAAACAATAAAAAAACGTAACATTATTTAACAGTATCATCATTTAAAAAATCTAATATGGAATAATAACACTTATCTAATAACAATTTTGTGAGTTTGTTCTTATATATATTTAAGGGCAATTCTTTTAAGTGATGTGGTATTTTATTATATATTACTGGTCCCATTGTCAAAATACTTTTTCTTAACAATGTTGTTTTGTAATTACCGGTATGTAATAAATTTTTGTATTGTGATCTTAGATGTTCTGGGCGTGTGCTCATTGTAGCTATTGACGTGAATAGATTCAAATTACATCTAACAAATATTGCAACTTCTAATATATACAAACATGGCAGAGTGAGTATTTTATTATACTTAAACATTGGTTGACAGCTATCGCTACTTTTGAGACCAAACATAGATCTTATACATCGTTTCTGAGCTTTGAAAATTTTCTCCCTGTCTGAGCAGTTACCCCAGAATATGAGTCCATATCTTAATATTGAAGCTACTAAACCATGATAAGCTGTTAGCAGTGTATTTTCGTTTACTTTTTTTGCAAGGTTGTAAAGTAGATAAGCTGATGTACTTAATCTGTTGCAGATATTCTCTGCTTGTGGTTTCCATGACAGCTGATCATCAATTATAATACCTAGGAATCTAGACGCGTTGGTTCTGACCACTTTTTGCCCTATATGATGTATATTATATTCTTCAACTTTTGAACGTTGGTGGAAATGCATTATTTTTGTTTTTTGCAAGTTTATAATTAAATTGTTTGATTTGAGCCAGTTTATGATGATTTGTAAGGTATTATTGATATCATGTTCGTACAATTCTTTGTCAACACATTTAATTACTGCCGTACTATCGTCAGCGAATAATACCATTGGATGATGAGTTTGACGAGGTAAATCGTTAATATAGAGAAGAAATAATAATGGCCCTAAAACACTGCCTTGTGGTACTCCAAACTTTATTTCTCTTTGGCCAGACCGATACGTCTGTTCACGTTTAGTCTTTAAGTTTACCCTAGAAATTTCGGTATATTGCATTCGACCACTAAGATACGATTTTATTAGGTTTAATATATTACCTCTAATTCCGTAATTGCTTATTTTTTCTAAAAGTATGTCATGTCTCACGTAATCAAAAGCTTTTGTCATGTCGGTAAGAATTATACATGTCGGTGTTTTATTATCAACACTCATCATTATATTTTTAAGTAGATCATAAATTGCCATATTGGTATTTTTATTTTTTCTAAAACCTTTTTGTTCCTCACACAAGATATCATTTTTTGTTAAAAACTTGAAAACCGACTCGTATATTATTTTTTCAAATATCTTGGAAAATATTGGAATTAAAGCTACTGGTCTATAGTTTGACATGTCTTCTTTGTTATTTTTCTTATGCAATGGTTTAATAATTACGGTTTTTAGCTTTTCAGGAAAGATGCCGGAACTAATGCTAATGTTCATGATGTGACTTAAAGGTGGAGCTATAACATTGGCTACATATTTAACAACACTCGTTAGGATTCCATCATAACCATGGCTCTTTTTATTTTTAAGTGTTTTTATAATTTTAATTATATCTATTGGAACCGTCGGTGACATGAATAATGAATTTGGGTGATTTGTTATTGGTATGCTTGAAATTTTGTCGGCGCTTTTACTTGGTATTTTATTAAAATATTGTAACTTCACGACGATTGGCTTTTGACGGAGAAATATTAATTTATTACTTTTAAACGTATGCGATAAGGCGTACTGCACTGTCACTGTCACGAAGGAAACTGATTTATGTGTGGTGCATGCACCGCAAGTAGGTGGGATACATTTTGTGTACTGAATGTCTTATCTAGTGTAACATTGATATCGATGGCATTAAACATCAAATTACCAAGTCGCATGTAGCTTAACTCTGAGGCGCACCCTATATTATTTGCTCTTGGCAAGAATTGTATTTCAATGAAAAATCTACATAAATTCACCCAACAGTCACATATAAATTCCTGACCCCACACTAAGATCGAGTCTTGTGTCGTATCAAAAACTACGAGAGGCTTTTCGGTCCCACAAACACATAAACGAAAGAATTATCCTGCGGGTTTACGATTCACTGCCGGGGAGTAATCAACGGCGCCATGGAAGCTGTCAAATATGTCTGATATGCTACAAAAACACAGGAACAGCAGAACCATGAATCCATCCTAAGTGGTAAGCTATGGCCATCTCGATCGCGTTACCTGAAGTTGTTTATCACTGGGCGACGCGCCGCTGAGTAATTGAGTTACAGCGTCCGCAACACTTGTCGGCGTCGTGCCGTGTCGGACGCGTGTCGTGCCCGTGTCGTGTACATCACGCCGCAGCGGGACCGACTTTTTGTAATGTGTTACTGTTTTACAACACGCGGGGTGTTCAAAAGTGTGGGTTTTGGGTTGAGTTGGACGAGGTTCGATGCCTGGATTTTGTGTGTAAGAAATATGATTTTTTATTATTTTACAACTCTTACAAAGGATTATCATTTGTACTAATTGTATTGAGATATTATGTTGTGATACCGGATTATGCGTATTTTATCTAAAGCCTAGTAATAATGCATAGTTTCGACATGTTATGAGCACAATGCAGAGGGTAGGTATCTAAATATTAAAACCATAATTCGGTTAAGAAATTCGGGACAACAAATACTGGATTACCTACATAAAGAATCCTAGATACCCCGGGTCTTTGGACACAAGTACGTAGCCATTGAACCAATGAGGCGATACTAAAATCTACTATTTTTACATACATAAACTCACGCCTCCATCCCAAAAGGTGTTGGCAGAGGCGCCACCAGGACACCCACATTTCGCCTTGTATGTTCCGTCCCATGTGATAGGGGGCGAGGCTATAGGCTATCGCTAATGAATAGAAAAACCCAATATCACCTTGCTCGACCCGGGACTCGAACCCGAAACCTCAGCTTTGTAGACGTACCGTAGTACTACATCACCGAGGCAGTCAAATACTATTTTTAAACACAAAATAAAATATTTTTAATGTTTACATTGGAGTTGCAAATGTTCTGATGGCGCTAGCACACGCATGGTGCGTGTTATCAGCGTATAATTGAAATCTTTACATGCGCGTTGTAAAGCGCAGGATATCACGCGATAACACGCATTACTCCTTGTACCATCATTAATTATTTACAACGCTTTATTTAGCTGTTTTAAGTGTAGTAGAGCATTTGCAAAGTGTTTGACTGAAAATTAACTAAGCTATCGCTTTCCCTAATATCAACATTGATACAACGTACAGAAAATAATACACTAGTGATAGATCTCCCATATGTGTGAGGCCGCCTGGGTTGGTACCACCGCAATGTCTATTTTCAACAGCAGTGTAAATGCACTGTTGTGTTCCGGTTTCGAGGACATTGTAGCCAGAGTAACTACTGAACATAATGACACTTAACATCTTATGATGGCGAGCACGGTGGAATGCCAAGCATTGCTTTGTAATTCATGGTGTTGTTTGGTTTTGCTACTGTCCGTGAGCTGCGTATTGCTTACCATCAGGCGAATGGTATGCTCATCTCGCCATGCGCAACAAAAAACACTAATGAATCTGTTTATCAAAGTGGTAAAGCTACGCTGTTGTCATGATTCAGCATGGGTGGGCAGGCTCGTCCGGGTTGCTACCACTGTGTCGCAGAAGATCAACGTCAAGGAGACTGTCCCGCCCTCACACCCGCGACTGCAACTCCTGTAAGCCAGGAACAACAGTGGCACACATTTTAATGACACTGAGCATTGAAGCTCAGCGCGTCTCCGGGAATGTCTAACTTGTATTTAACCCGCAACGAAATCAATCAAAAAAGTTAAATTAATAGGAGGAGTTGGAAATAAATTATTAAGATCAACGTCAAGTGACAGTTATACTACTGCATTTCGTTATGTGAGTTTGCCGGATTCCCATCCTTTTTCCTTGTCGTTCCCCTCCCGATTTGACGGCCGGCAACACAACTATGTTCCAAAAAAATGCTCAAACACCCTTGATTCCTATAAGTTAGACTATAACAAAACACATTTAATAAAAGATAAAATAACTTAATACCCCAGCTTCTTAAATTCCTCACTTTAATTGAAATCTATATCTGTCGTATAATAGTAGTTTAGTATAAAACGAAAACCGTCAATACCTGTTAATTTTTATAAACAATATTTTAAAATATTTGAACCAATTACATCTCTCATAACTACTACCGTTACCGCCCACGCATCCCTAAATCACAACGACATCCGGAACCATTCCCATTCAACTTCCCACAGACACATAAAACCTTTTTAGAGCGTAAAACAAATCCGCGTCGCATATTTGCCGCTCGTTTGCGCACCATTTGACAGTTAATTCACGGCAAACAGCGCCATCTGTCGGCTCGTAGTCAAGTGTTCGCGACTAAAAAACTAGCGCATAAATTATTATCAACTATTAGGGACGGGGACTGTCGATAGATTATTTGTATGTGTTTGAAGACTGTTCTTGAGTTGTCGTTGGACAATTAGTCAATTGAATGCGAAATAGAGACAACTTAAACGAGGGGAAAAGAACTGGTTATAGTCGTCAATCGCGTTGTGTTTTCAAATTGAAAATATGGAATGTATTTTCATATTTCTCACCATAATTTTGTTTTGTATTTGTAATTGTATTTTCATATTGCTCACCATAAATATTACATAAGCCAATCAAAAATAAGAAAAAAATATTTACAAAGAATTTTAAAAAAATAATTTACAATTTTAAAATGATCCTCATATCATACATATAATCTACAATCAAGTCAATAGTCATCTCTATACACTTTACGGCTACTATCGATAAAACGACATCCCATCCCTACTGCCTAGTAGTCTTGTAGCGGTGACAGATGCGTCGCCGGCGGCCGCGCCTGACGTATTCATACAAGCTCATACATAATAACGCGATCCTATTGAGCCATACATAAATCATACACAATCAGAACTCCGCTTTGATACTCTTGTCGCTTTTAAAAGTTGATTGTCTTAACTCTTAAATAGAAGTGAAGTAAAATTGATAAGTTTTGTTGGTTTTATGATATGCGTATCGAGACAGCGGTTAAGAACCCGTAAGTGTCACGTTCAGGATATAATCTGTATCAGCCCATATACGTCTCACTGCAGGGCACGGGCCTTCTCTACGATCGATTCGATTGAGAGGGTTAGGCCATATAGTCCACGCTGACCTAGTGCGGGTTGGCGGACTTACATACCGTAGAAATTCTTTAAAATCGCTAAGGTATGCAGGTTTCCTCACGATGTTTTCCTTCACCGTTAAAATGCGTGGTGATTGACTATCAGTACATACGCGCAGGCATATTTGAGTCTATTCTCGCCATAAATTAGGAGTTTTACCGAAGTATCAGTGCGTGTATAGTACTCCGGAAAATTGAGGTGACTTGGAATTCGAACCCCCAACTACCATAATTTTATAAATTAAAGGGAACGTACAGTGACACATGATAAAACAACATAACGTGAAAAGGTCAAAGGCAGGCACTCGAACCTGCGACCTTAGATTCAAAAATCCGGTGTCACATGCGATCGCTTACGAACAATTGAAACTCGCTAATGACTGTATTTTAGTTTGGTTTGAAATAATTCTATACTTTGTATTGAGGGGTGAGACCCTCCGACTCAAGGGTTGATCGCAGTGATCACACACTGACGCTTTGGAAGGGTTTATGCAACATATTTGCATTTATTTATAAATTATTTCTAAATTTGGCCTATGTTCGGCTTTGAATCTTCCATCCCGTGGATTTCGCCACTATTTGCCTTAACTTCAAATTCTTCTTTTGAAAAAGTACTTGATTAATTGTAAAGTATTTTCATTCCATTAAGTAATTGTCTCACTTATATCGGCTCTGAGGGTCGGTAATGACGTACGGGACCGAGCCGCGGACACTGACATTGGGGCCGATCCATAAGCTTAAAGTCGCTCAACGTGCTATGGAAATCGCTATGCTCGGAGTCTCTCTCAAGGACAAAATTCGGAACAAAGTTAAATTGGCAATGGGCTGGCCTCATTTGTCGCAGAACAGATAACCGCTGGAGTAAGCGCGTGCTGGAGTGGAGACCGCGTCTTGGAATACATAGCGTGTGAAATCCTCTGGCTAGATGGCAGAACGACTTGCACAAGAGGGCCGGCTGCAACTGGATGCAACAGCAGACCAGGCTCTATGGCGTACCTTGGGAAAGGCCTACGTCCAGCAGTGGACTACAACGGGCTGATGATGTATGTGTATCGGGTCTGGGTGTTCGTGAGATCGAAAAGTCTCGTAGTTTCTGATACCCACGACACAATATGCATCTTAGTGTATGGCCAAGACTATTACTGGTGCAGGTAGGCTGTAAGGGGTGTATATTTAACAAATTTTGATGACCCTCTCTCGCATCCCTCCATCCCCCAATTACTTATTCAAGACGTGTGTAATTGTCGACGGGCGAGTCCAAACCCACCATTGTTTTCCACCACCGTTACGTTTTAATCAATATGCCCATTGAACGGTGTGTCAGCCTAATACTTTGCACAATTGTCACTTGCTTTTGGGTGTATTAGTGAGTTCTGTTTGTTCTAGAAAATTCTGGTTAGTTATAAATGATTCACTGCTGTTGTATTTGTGGTTTTGTTTATGGATGATGTGGGCTGCGCATCGTTAAGAGCTGGTTTGATTTTTCAGGTAAAGCTATTCGCTGGAATCCTAGAAGTTTTTAGAAAGGTTTTTCTGGAAGTTTTTAGTCATATATATTGCGTTTAAATTGATGTACCTATCTATAATCTACGTTTACGAATAGACAACGTACAAAACAAGAATAATTCAGCAATCGTAGATAACTGGACAATTCCCTCAAAGGGAGTCTCATAAGAGGAGTTGATCTGTTCGTTTTTATGAAATATCATATTTTTTGCAATAAATCCTTGCAACATCTGAGATTCCTTTTCACGACCCGGAAAATCGCATACATTACTAACTACCGTTAATATTTAAATAAAGAACAAAATTAAAAAATAAACGTTCTTTTTTCAAATAACAGCATTGCGGTGCGGAGTGGTCGATACGTCAAAGCTGGCAGACGAGCGCGCGGTAGCGTCGCAGCAGGACGTCGCGCCCCGCCGCGTGCCGAGCGCCGATGTAAACCGATGTGTTTCGGCTCCTGATTGTTTTTTACACGTTTATACGGCTTAATTAATTGTATTTTTACGGTTTCTGTATTATACGTGTTAATGTTTTTATACATGATGTTGGATGTTATGCGAGGTTTTCAAGTAATTAAGTTGATGCGTTCCTCGAAACAAAAATTTTGCAGTTGTACCAATTATAAAAATAGTATTTATTAAGAAACAGCATCTTTTTCTAACTGATCAGTTTGATCAGTCTTCTCCTAATCTCGTACATTGCCCAAGATAAACCAAGAAGAAAACTTTCTTCAACGGTGTTGCCAAATTTTTCACTGATAATGAGCTGCTTGCTCATTTATTGTATTATTGACTGTAAGAATGAACCACGAATTTGTATGCACTGATTCCTTTGGTTGTTCGATGTTAGTGATTAAAATTTAACTATCTATTCTTACCTATTTTTCATCATCTTTTAAATCATTACATCATTTATAAATAATATAGAAAATAGCATTCATTATGAAAAAGCATCGTTTTTATTACCTAAACTACGCCAAAGAGCTTAAAGTCAATAACGCACTCTACTTTAATCCTGCATCTAAACAATATTATATTTGCATGTCAAACATCAATGTAAAAATAAGCGTTTTACCCTTCGCATTACTCCATTACGTAATGAAAGATCGAAATAATCCTTCTTTATCCGAAGTTCCGAAAAATGCATAGCGCCGGGCCGGGCAAACAACCCGGGGCGAACTAAACCGAATTCTGCCTACATGCAATAGGGGACTACGATTTAAAACCTTTCTTTTTTTAATTCACAAAGAAGGTCCGTATTTGTTTAATGACACTGGCTGTATAGTAACTTTAGAATAAAACGCATCTGCAATTTCAAAAATATAAATACAATAGAGGTTTGATTCTTTTTTTAAATGCTTGATATATATTTTTTGATAATAAAACTATTACAAACTGCTTCCAACCGGTCGCTTTGGAGAACCTTGGTAAAGGTTTACGTTCAGTGGACATCGTACTTTTAAAGATGATGATTGTGATGAATAGCTTATGGTACATAGACATATTCGTAGATCGTGAGCTCTGTAAAAGTCAACATTGACTACATCCTAACAAGAAATCTTTAGCCAATACCTCTTATCCCTTATAGCCCTTTACTAGCCACACGTTTACAATATTTCCCTCTCATTTCCCAAGAATTCTTATGTCTATGTCTAGGACATACGAGTATTCTATCCAATTAAACACAACTCATTAACTCGAAAGTTCGAAAATCATTTCTAACGCCATAAACAGAAAACTGCTCTTACCTACCCAACGCTTGAATTTTCCAAATTGAAAAAGGAACGTGCATCTAAAAAAGTCACTAATCACCAGCTCTTTTGTCTCTGCTGCGCCCCGCTGAATGTCATGTTTCCCGCCCTAACAAAGACCATAGAGAATATATTTTTTAATTGGAACATATTCCCGATCAATCGTGCATTCAGCTTGCGGGTTTTTTTATGGAAACTCGGGGTGCTATGGAGTGTGCCCGCGGCTGTTTGGTTTCGAGTGTGCGCATATTGGTATAAGACAATCTGGCCCCCTATAATAACTTGGCAACAATGAGATCGATGCGAATCACTTTTAAGCTTTATGAACTCTCGGCTGGTAAAAAATATGGAAGTCGCTGTTTGTAAAGCTGGTAGGATGTATGCGCGGTTAATTCTGATACTGTGTAACTACTTTAAAGTAATTTCCATGTTTTATTAAGAGTGTCGCGGACTGTTGAGATTAGAAGTCCTAATCGTTCTGCTAATGGGTGCTCTCGGCGTATTGTGAATCACAATTTATGAATTCTACATTTAAATCTATTCTTATCCATACCGGGTAAAATAATGAATATATACTTCACAATAACCACTCTTGTATTAAAATAAATATCAAAATTAAACCTAAGTAATTTCACAACGCCTAAAATACCTCCAAAGCTGCCCATAAAACCCCTAAAATGTAGTCTGAAATTAAACGCTTTAGGTCAACCATAAACAATGGCCCATAAGACCTATAGCATGATTACGTGTGCGAAATGCCTGAAATATCAGGCAAGGGTTAAATTGGCCGGCCGTATGCGTGGAATGCCTTTAAACAGCCGAGAAAAAATTTAAAAAAGTGTTTTGGAGCGAAAAAGTCGTGATAGTTGTTCAAAAAAGGAACGCTCGGCAATTACTGGCACGCGAGCGGGCAGTCGCGCGCCGGATCCGGCTGCAGACACATTGGTTAGTCTAAAATTGCGATTTTTTTGTAGTCTTTTAAAAATTGATGCTTCAATATCTTATGTTGAAATGTGACAATAACATATTTAAAAATTAGACCATTTAACTCAGGAGCAACACCTGGCGTTACAGTTTAGAAAGAATCATTTATTACATTTTATATCATCCTTGCAAATTAATAAAGACTGATGATTGCCTGTCAACTATTTATGCCACACCATCATCAGTAATAAACAGAAATTTTGAAAATCCGGTCAAAAACGAGTTGAGCAGCTCCGCGCTTTTAAAACTTGATCGTCCCTTGATGCTAGTTTATGGAGAAATCCAATTTTGTAAGAGCACCTACAAAATATTAAAAAAAAACATGATAATAAATGGATAAGTAAGAAAGAGTGTATTAGCATTATATATAGTTAAAAAATATTTTATGGTGAATTTATAAATGCAAGTGTACATTCCGAATAATTATTTGTATTTATTCTTATACCTAGAGCCCTTGCTTCTTGCCTTTCATGATCGAAGATTCATTTTAGTATAAACGCATGCTTCCATGTACCCACATACCAATACAGTCGGTGGTCGTGACCGCCGCGAGCCGCTGACGATTGGTCCCCCACCACACCCAGCCTCCTCGCAATTCTGCCGCCCTGATACTGTACGTGCGACTTCACAATCAACTGTACGACTATATCTCCTATTATTTCACTAAACGCATGCGTCAGTGCTTCCATGTAGCCACATCCGAGTACAGTCGGTGGTCGTGACCGCCGCGAGCCACTGACGAATGGTCCCCCACCACGCCCAGCCTCCTCGCAGTTCTGCCGCCCTGGTACCGTACGCGCGGCTCCTCACTCAACTGCACTACTTCTATTATTTATGTCTCGGTAATAATCTTAATTTTTATACCTTTTTTAAAAGGTTTATTTGTATCTATTTTTTTGTTTAATAAATGTAATTTAAACATAGTTTTGCTTATCCATGAATTATCACCCCTAAGTTGACTGCTAAGAGAATGACTATGGCATGGCATTAAGTTCACCTTTATCATTCCATATAAGTATGTAATAGGTTTCAAAGAACCATTTAAAATAAAAAAGCCCTAAGCACCTAAAGATTTTGTTGTTATAATCTCCACTAATAGAAAGTTCTCGAACATAGGCCTCCAACGATTTCCACGGCAATCTGTTAGAACCGGCTTGAATTTTTTACTTCAATTTTGCGATCAACTTATATCCAGATAAAGAACGTCATTTTACAATCATTTTATAAATGACAAACAATCCTACCATAGATTTGTACGTAATAAAGATAATAAGCAATATCTTAATTGAGTTTAAGCCAATGTGGCCTTTGAAGATCAAAGAACGTATTAATGTACTTATAATATTGCAATGTAATTCTTTGTTGATAGTGACTTACAACAACTTATCGATAGATTGCCAATATATTAATTTAACGTCCTTACGAAAGTAGCTTTGATATAAAACTTAATTATTAACGCTATACAAAATCATTTATACAAGTTTAAGAGTAAAATTGAGGACAATTTCACAGTTTATTATTATAAAAAATATAACACCTTAAAGTATACACTTAGCTATAGTAACAGATTAATTATGTTTTCAATATTTTATAATAATTACACGCGCAAAATTTACATACTAAACTTTTTATAACTTCGATAAGTAAAAGTCATCGATAAGTACAACCCTTATTAATAGAAAAAAAACACAAATCCGCAGCGAGGGCGCAACCCCCTGGTAATCAAGTGGTTGTTTAGTAAAAGATATATTCGGAGCGGTTTAATGACGACTCTAATATTACGACAAATTGGACTCTATATGTAATATTCTAGAAATACAGGCAATTTTTTGAAATACTTTCTACCAATGTTATTTTCCAAATTACCTTGGAAAATGGGTTAATATTTGCGTAGTAAATTTTATATTTATTTTGATAGGCCTTCACTGCTTGGCATTCCATTATTCTCACCATCATAAGACATTAGATGCTAAGTCTCATTATATCCAGTATTTACTTTGGCTACAATATCCTTCCAACCGGAACAGAACAGTGCATTTTACCCTGCTATTTCGCAGGAGAAATAGACATTGCGGTGGTTACTACCCAGGCGGCCTCTCACATGTGAGAGACCCACCACCAGTATACCCATATTAAAAAAAACCTGTATCCAAATATGTAACCGAATAAAAACCTCCATTGCAACAACACTGCGCAGGAGAAACAATGGTTCGTGGTAACTAGAGCGAAGTATGGCGCAGGCGAGGGAAGCCGCGCGCTCACTCTGTTAATTTGGCCAATCGACTACCCGCGGCGCGAGGGAACCCAGTTTTTAAGTAATTTGTTTACTGTTAAAAATACTACGAAAATATGCGGTCTGTATGGAAACTCTCAAGTTTACCGTATAAAAAAATAAAGAATATAGGAAGTTGTTAGATGCTGACCGATTTGACCAAGTAACTATGAAAATCTTTAAGGAAAGGGTGTATTCTAAAATTATTTTTCTGGAGTATAATCATAGGCAACACATGCAGTGAAGCCATTTTCTTGTGCCAATGTACCAAAACTCTAACTAAATAAGTTTGGAGAAAGGAATTAAATCCTTGAAATAAAGCTTTTATCCCATAAAGTTATGTCTAGTCTATGAACTTCTTTACTCGATCCTGAATATTTAATACTTTTAAATGAATTTCTACGTACATTCCCTTTGTTCCAAATTACTCCTGAGCTCTCCCTAATATTATATTTATCAGCGTAAAACTAAAAATTTCACTTCACATTGCAAAAGGAAATTGTCAAGTAATTTGTATAGTTTGACCCCGCGTCGTTTCCGTAATGGCGGACTGTAATTGGCCGATGGTCACAAATTAGCGGGTCAGCGCCGCCTAGCGGGCACGAGCCGCATTAAATATTCAAACGGTTTAGAAAATTTCATGATTGCTAAATTAGTGGGGTAATGTTACCTGGAAATGATTGATGAATTTGTCTATGTATTTACATCGAGTTACTTTTTTATAATGTCACAACAAAGCGACAAGAGTATACATATAACGCCTGTGATATTCTGTCGCCCAAAAGCGCTGTTGAGCAAAGTAATAAAATAGCTTTCATCTTTTCACTTTTTGTTAGATTTGAACATGTTACTAACGGCCTCAGAGACGTTTAATGTCAATTAAATCGTTCCTTAGTATAGATTCTCTTTGTAAAATCTACACTAAATAATGATTTAATTGACATTAAATGTTTCTGAGTACGGCGGTAAGTTGTTAACTGTTCCTGTGCCTGAAGAGAGAGAGAGAGAGACAGATAGAGAGAGAGAGAGAAGGCTCTACCGACTCACAATCTTACTCAGAATTCCATAACTACTCATAAGTATAATGTAAACGTATTTGTATCATATCTTGACTTACACTAAGTCTCAACCATAAAACTTACTGGTGGTAGGTCTCTCATATGTAAGAGGCCGCCTGGGTAGGTACCACTGCAATGTCTATTTCTCCCGCCAAACAGCAGTGTAAATGCGCTGTTGTGTTTCGGTTTAAAGGAAATTGTAGCCACTAGCCAGAGTAACTACTGGACATATTGAGACTTAACATCTTATGTCTCAGGATGGCGAGCGCAGGGCAATGCCAAGCATTGCTTTGTAAATCATAGTGTTGTTTGGTTTTGCTACTGTCCATGAGCGGTCGTATCGTTTACCATCAGGCGACGGCATGCTCATCCCGCCATTAACCGCAATAAAAAAAATCAGAATACAATATTTCAAAAATATTTAACACAGATGCTATATTAATAATAAATAAATACACCCAACAGTCACATACATAGTCCTGACCCCACACTAAGATCGAGTCTTGTGTCGCGGGTATCAGGAACTACAAGAGACTTTTCGGTCTCACAAACACTCAGACCGAAACCAATAACCTATTTGGGTGATCCACAGGTCACCCAAATAGTTGTTTTGGTGCGGGGATCGAACCCGCGGCCCCTCGTTTCACAGCCGGCGTCTAAACAACTGCGCCACAGAGGCTGTGAGGCTGTGTATAAACTCAAAAGTGTAGGCTAGAATATTGCAGGAAACATTTATATTACTTTAACTACAGTGGAATTATAAGAGACACTGCGATGTAAATCATCATTTTATCTAAACGTATCTATCAGACTGCCTCGGTGGCGCAGTTCTACTAAGGTACGATTACAACTGAGGTCTTGGCTTCGAATCCCAGATCGGGCAAAGTGATATTGGATATTTCTATTGTCCACTCGGAGTCAGGAATTTGTGCCCGATATGGCGATAAGCTCGCCCCCTATCACATCATGAAAACTGAAAACACAAGGCGAAACATGGGTGTCCTAGTAGTAATTCTGCCTACACTTTCTGGGAAAAAGGAGTGATGTTGATGTATGTATCTAAACATAGATTTTATTGATGAGATTGAAGATTGCTCCATACATAGATATTTGCAAAAGGGTAGGAAAAATGTAGGAACCACTACTCGTATATCACTTTAATTCCTCGGTTATAAGAGACAGGGCGGTGTATCAATAATTAATCTGAACATATCTTGATAGCCGTGGTGCAGTTGGTTAGACGGCTGTGAAACAGGAGACCGCAGGTTCGATTCCCGCACCAAGACAAATGTAAGTGTGAACCACAGGTATTTGTTTCGGGTCTGGGTGTTTGTGAGATCGAAAAGTCTCTCGTAGTTCCTGATACTCACGACACAAGACTCGATTTTAGTGTGGGGTCAGGACTATGTATGTGACTGTTGGGTGTATGTATTTATATCTATAAGTAGAATACGCATAGGCATAACTCCATAGTCTGTAGTATATTATTAGGTTAGTTAGTTATTTAATTCGCCTTTTTGTAATGGTGTCTTGTAAGGACGTGAACTGATAGTTCTGGGTTCGATTTCCGAGTTGGACAATCAAATAAATGTGGGTTGTTCATGTTCGTAGCTTCTATTATTTTAAGACGGTCCAGTAAGCCGGTGTTAATTAACACATTCGCTTTATCGGGTCATTTTCTTCTTCTTTTCACTAAGTCGCAATTGTTACTGGTCGTTGAAACCGTCTGTGAAACGAGAAGCACCGGGTTCAATCCAGGCGAAGAAATAAAAATGTTTGTGCGACCCACAACCGTTTTTCTTTGTTTTTTTCACTTATTTTCTCGTAATTTCTGATACCAAAAACATTATTATTTCATCTATGTCTCCGCACTTCAAAAAAGATCATTAACATATTACGATTCTACGTATTGTGGGTGTTTAAATGGTGGTCACTTACCATCAATGACTCACTTCCGTTGCCACTCCTATTATAAACTATCAAAAACATTAAAATTATCGATTTATTATAGTGTCTTATTATATTTCGCACTATAATTAATATTTAAGTTAGGACATCATCACCTACGAGTTTAAAAATATTTCTCATTTTGTACATTTTTGATCGCCCACTAGAACCAGAATTAACAAACAATGACTACGTACGCTAGAGACATAAAATTTGTGGAATTTTTCTTTAGCTCTTGTACACAAGGTATGAACAGACCAACTCGACCAAAATATCTATTAAATACATGCTATGTGTATGCTTTAAATGTGTATTAAAAGAAATTAATGTTATTGTGACAGATGGAGTGAATTCAGACCTTCCACCTTTGTTCTTCCCTGCTTTCTTCTGCCTTTTTCACTTTCTTTCTTCACTCATTTTCAGATACCTACTAGTAAATTCTTCAAACTCGTATCAGCATAAACATTTGTAATTTTATTTCATAAACATGTAGATTCCAATCCACTTAGTACGACTAGGATAAAAAGTACGAGAAACATCATCAAGTACATCGGATATTTTTATTAAAACAAAACTATATTTTTTTTTAAATTTTCTCAAGTCCACAAAGACCGCGGTCTCGCCAGGCCGGGCACGCGCGTCTAAGCGTACATTACAGCTAATAACGAGTAAAGACCGGTTGGACCGACAATTATGCCCACACCGCCGACCTGAGACCGTTATGCGGTTATCGCGTTCTTATGATTACAGTCACCTCGCTCGTGTCGCGTCTCTTCCCTGATAGGTAAAAATAGATAATAATGAATTATGGTAATAGATTAATTTTACATACCTACATACATACATGCATAACTGTTTCCCAGAAGGGGCAGGCAGACATATCAGGCACAAATTCCTGACTCCGGGCTGACAATGAATAGAAAAATCCTAATATTATCACTTTGCCCGACTCAGGATTCGAACCCGAGACCTCACCTTGTAATCGTACCCTAGCACAATTACGCCACCGAGACAGTCGTTAATTTTCTGAGCTTTATAAAATAGTGCTTATAGTAACAACTAAAGCATTATATTTCCTAGTATTCCTGAAAAAAAGGGGAACTATTGTGCTATTAACTTCACAGAACCATAGTCCTACACAGTAGAGCTAAGTGCAGAAATAAGACATAGCCCCATTCAATCGAAGATAATAGATATAGATACATGTACATATAACTTGTCGGAAATATATGTGAACCTAGCTGTCATGCGGTTCACATTTCATTTTTTTGTGTTCCCCTATCTACTATGTTATTTTACATTAAAAACGTTTTGAGATGGATGCGAATTGTATTTTTTATTCTTTTTTCTATTTTAATTAAATTTGTTTAACCTATATTTTGAATTTGCTGAACTTTTGTTCCAATGACGTCAATTATTCAAGTCCACAGATATTTCCGACGGGTAATACGTTATTTTAATATTCAAGCAAATAATGCCAAAACATACTGCCACACATAATTAAACCGAACCTAATCCTCTATTCTAAATTCAAAATATCATTAAAATACTTTTCAAATATACGGTGTGAAGAGCATACAATTCGGACATACGCCGAGCTACGGGTACCTACATGTCCGAGACTTACTCCGGGACAAAGATCCCGGACTCACGCTGGGGCAGATCCCGGGAAACATTCAGGTCGCGGCGCCTAACTTTTAATAATGGAGTAAAAATGTAACGCCCGCCAAATTAATACCCAATGTGTTTTATTAATGTTTTTATGCGTTTTTATATGATATTTTATAACGATTTCGTTCATATAACAACTGTGTATGTACGTATAATATAAAGATATTAGTGTATGCGTGGTCACTAGTTATGTATCTTCTATTTATTCAAAATGGTACACCAACTGCATGACACATTCGATAATAATTTGTAAGTTTTGAATTATGTAAATAACTGCCTGCCTCGGTGGCGTAGTTGTATTACAGTACGGTTACAAAGCTGAAGTCTCGGGTTCGAAACCCGGGTCGGGCAAACTGATATTGGATTTTTCTATTCATTATCAGCCCGGAGTCAAGTTTGTGCCCGACATGGCGATAAGCTCGCCCTCTATCACATCATGGTACGGAACATGCAAGGCGAAATGTGGGTGTCCTGGTGGCGCCTCTGCCTACCCCTTCGGGGATAAAGGCGTGAGTTTATGTATGTATGAATGAGTGATGTAAATAAATAAATATATTTTTCGCGGACAATATTCGTGGTTGTCCTTGTACCGTGTAAAACCTACTACAGTTGCTTTCAAAAGTGTCGCTTCCAAATAAAAGGGCATAGTTATTTTTTTATATTATAAAAGGCAAATGAGCATACCGTTCTCCTAATGGTAAGTGATCCCCGCCGCCCGTGAACATCTGCAACACAAAAAGACAATATTTAGACAGCCTCCGTGGCGCAGTTGGTTTGACGCCGCCTGTGAAACTAGAGGCCGCGGGTTCGATCCCCGCACCGACACAAATATTTGTGTGATCCACAGGTATTTGTTTCGGGTCTGGGTGTTTGTGAGACCGAAAAGTCTCTCGTAGTTTCTGATACCCACGACACAAGACTCGATCTTAGTGTGGGGTCAGGACTATGTATGTGACTGTTGGGTGTATTTATTTATTTAGATATTTATTATTTTAAGCAGCAAGTGATAATTACCTCTTATCAATTGAAGTACACTTACAATTGGGTCCGATGCTGTATAGTGCAGTTATATCGAGTATCTATATTATTTATTATCCTGACAACCTTGACGCTATTGGCCTATTACTTAGACACCAGCTGTAAAACAAGCGGCCGCGGGTTCGATTCCCTCACGAAACAAATGTTTGTGTGTTCCACAAGTCATTGTAATTTTTTGTACAGATTATTGTTTGTCTTTCTTAAGTAACAAATCTTTAGAAAAGATTTTGTTTCCAATGGCATGATCCCCAAACTAGGACAAAAATATTTTAATGCATTTATACCGAACGCATCTTTCAATCGTGCCGTGCGGCAAAACAAATACCTTTTGCCCATTAGTCGATAATTAATAAGCAATATCATTAAATCATGCAAAAACCGTTCCAAGAAGCATTTGCAAATCAACACCTGCAAATTAAAAAAACAACAGGCACTGGCGCCACGACATACAGCCAGCACAAAGCGCGCCGCGGTGCCACAACACAGTTTCAGAACGCACACAATAAATTACAACGCCTAATCACCCCTAATTGGGATGTGTCGTGACCCAACTTAACCTCGGGTCGCGTCCAAACAAGAACAAAATAATGCAAACATAATGATACGTGATGTTTTCGAACGCAACTCTTTTAATTTTCGAACGTTAAGGCCGACGTCCGTGCGCTATAATTATCGTCGCGTTTCCGAACTTAAGTATAAGGATAGAGATATTAATAGTGCATGTGTTTGCTTTTTTCTTGATTTATTTAGTTTTATAGATTTGGTGAAATTGTAGGTTGTAATCGTTTTTGTTCGGCGCTAATGGTAATAAATGTGTGTGACCGCAATAAAAAATATTTTACCTTGCATTTGTTGATGTGTGCCTTATTTTATTTTAAAACATCATGTGTGGCGGTATCGGACCATCCAGACAAAATTCACACTAAGCTGAGCTAAAGTCAGGAAAAATTTACTAACATAAAATATTTATTCTCCAAACAGTTACAGCATCAGATTTCATGTTCGCTTTACACTACGGTCACAAGACAATATTTATAGACAAGACTCATACAAATATAGTAATGGTCACATTAGTAATAGACTTTCGACCGTACCGGGCGGCGCGGCGCGGCGTAAATATTCTTGTGTGCCTCTACAGTCTCATCTTTTGACATAATGTCTGTTTCCTGAGTTCTTTAAATATAACATAATTGACAACTATATTATCACTTTTACGACCCATTTAAAAACCGATTCATAGCCGTAAATCATAACAAATGTTCCAACAAAGGACCACTATAATATCCTTTATGTGAAGATAAACTAAACCTCATCACGGGCCCTTCATCTGCGTATAATCGCAATAAATCATTTAACATATTTTATACAAGTTTAGATAGGAGTACAATTTGCATTCCCCCGATTCTAACCTCAAACCGAACCGCGCTGTACGCGCGCGTCGCTAATTGAGCTATTTCACAGATAAGTAGATAAAACACGAAATAGGGTGACCCTAAATTATGCGTATTATTTGCATATAATAACTGTGGGGTCGATGTGATCGCCGCCTATATCAAAAAGACTGAACTGCTCATCACTCCCACACAAAATTCTACTTTATCAATATTCAATTAGGTCGAAATTCAATCAAATATATGTCTGGTATTTAACCAAGATGGGTAAAAGTATAGTGTGTAGTGGAATAGACGTGCCCTGGAGAGTTGAAGCCGCAACACCGCACTCCAAATGCGGTTATGATTGTAATGCGCGGTTGCGTTTTGATGACGTCCTGTTTTTTTATGCGTACGGACGTGGGACTTTATCGAGTTACCTTTGAGATAATGTGTCACCCAGGGAGGTTTATTAAAAAGAGTTTGCATGCATATTGCAATATTTGAATAAGTTTTTGATTATTGTTATATGGGCCACTGCATGCGGAATCAGTCAATTGTCAAATAAATGATAATGTAAAAGCTGAATAAATTACTACATTGAACATTCCAAGCTTATGCGTACTTATAATAGCTCTTTTAAAATCTCTGGTTAAAAGTAGATAGATTTTAGAAACTGGGCGTAAGTGCAGTCCAGATAGAGAATCCCATCCGAGATGGCTATCTCTCCCCGGTCTACACAATTATACGGCTGGAATAAATTTAAATTTGCCTACCTCTGGTATACATGCATAAATATGAAAGCTATACATAATAGTACACACATTTCTATAGTAGGTATATTGACGTCAACGTGATAATTTACCCTGCTAACACGAAATCCCATAACCAGATCAGTACCACAATTTACCCAAATTCCCTTGGAAATTCCCAATTCCCGTAAACCACGCGGGGTGGTAACTGGCTTACTATTAGTGGAAATTTGTCCCGCACGTCTCTCGGGAGCGTCCTGGGAAAGCGGACGGAATAATAACACCCCCTAGTTGAGAACTAAAATCAACACTTTCTTTCGAGTGCCGCTGTTGTTCATTTTGTGTTTGCTGATGTGTAATGCGATTCCGTGGATAAGGTATTTTGTTTTCCAGTGATTTCTTTTATTCATGTACAGCCAGATTTTTTAAGTTATCCTTCAAATATCTTTAGTAATTGAGACATTTGGAATTGTTGAATTTATGCTACAAGTGCCATTCAAATTTTTATATTACACTTCATTAAATTATTTAAAATGTGTTGATTGAAAAGCCGTACTAAAGGTATCTAATTGTTAGTCAAGTGCAAGTCATATTACACACGATACCGCTCCAAGATATCACGAAAATGCAAAAGGAAATTACAAGATCTACTCACAAACAGATTGTCTTTGCATTATAGTTGGTAGTACAAAGCAGAGTTTGTCGCTGATTCGGGTTTTTACAGTATCAGCGGACGCAGATGCTGATATTAATAAATTACTTAAATAAAACATATCCTAGAATTAGGAAAGGTGAATATTATTTTGCATAAGCATTTTAACTACAAAGGCCATAACTAAAACTGATATCCTACCTCATTTTTAAAATTATACTGTGCACATCCATAATGCCGGCTCCACACTCCCGTCGCTTCATGGACCTCGAGGATTATCAATGTCGCACGTCAAGTGTCACTCTAGCGTGTTGACGCAGCAGATTATACCCCGCACTGCACTATATTGGCCTGCGAATATTATCCATATTCCGCCATCTTGTATTCATTCTCACGGGGGCTGTAAATTGATGAGTTGACGTGTTGACTCAGGATATGACTTGTAAACGGGAAAAATGTGAACAAAAATGAAAATTCAGTTTAAATAATATCATGCAAGTACGAGGCTCTGCCACATTGTATCATTGACGTGTTTAATATTTTCTGTTTTTCTAATTGATATACAATATAGTTTTTACACTTTTTAAATGCTTAGTCATCCAATATCTCTATCCTAACCATGGGTTCATAATACCGTGTCACTAAATCTGTAATAGGTTGTAAAAGCTTCTATTTATATGTAACTATCGTAATACAACAATTAATTGACCTCTCATTTGGTTAATAAACTTCCCAAAGGCCTATCAATCCTTGATTTTTCTTTCTACATTCATTATGAAAGCCAGAAAGCGTTGAATCTATGACCTTCCCATATTTATGTACAATCATGACTACATAGGCTCGGTACCAAGTAAGTGTGACGATAAAAAACGACAAATAGCAGTCTTATATTACACAGTTAAAAAAATATATATACTATGCGAAGGACAAACAAAAGAAGGCTCTCCACGGCGGGAAATGCATCCACATTTTCTGTGGACTTCTGCAATGTCAGGGGTCTACACAGCAACCTCGACGCCGTCCACCACCATCTAGAGACGGCGCGGCCTGCCCTGCTCTTTTTAACGGAGACGCAAATATCCACCCCTGTATCGATGTATCGTACTTAAATTACCCCGGTTACGTGTTGGAACATCAATTCTTACGTAAAGCCGGGGTGTGCGTCTTCGTCAGGGGTGATATCTGTTGTCACCGCCTTCGGGGCTTCGAGCGTCGGGACCTGTCCTTATTATGGCTGCGGGTAGTATTCAAGGGTAAGACCCGAGTCTACGCATGCCTGTACAGGTCCCACGGCAGTGATACGGGATCAACTCAATTATTTGAGAGCGTCCAAGTGGGGACTGACCGGATTCTCGAGCAGTTCCCATCCGCGGAGGTGGTGGTCCTCGGTGATTTCAACGCTCATCACAAAGAGTGGTTGGGATCCAGGACCACTGATCTCCCCGGTCGGGCTGTTTACGAGATGGCCTTGGCTTATGGTCTCTCGCAGCTGGTAACACAGCCCACCCGTGTTCCAGATGTTGAGAGCCATGAGCCCTCTATGTTGGATCTTCTGCTGACGACACACCCGAACGGATACAGGATAGTGGTTGATGCTCCACTGGGATCTTCTGACCACTGCCTGGTCCGTTCGTGGGCCCCTGCAGCGAGTTCCAGTCGTTCTTCAATAACTGGAACTCGCACGGTTTGACGGTATTCGTCAGCAGATTGGGACGGACTCCGAGAATTCTTTGCGTCCTACCCATGGAGGCGGCTTTGCTTCTCCTCTGATGATCCTGACGCCTGTGCGAACTGCGTCGCGGAGACAATTAGCTTGGGTATGGAGACATTCATACCCAGCTCAAAAATACCCGCAGGGCGTCGCAGCAAGCCGTGGTACAATCGTGCCTGCGCTGCTGCTGCGCGCCTCAAGCAGTCCGCATACGCGGCGTGGCAAGACGCCAGGAGGCGTCGGGATCCAAATTCGAAGGAGGAGAAACTGAATTTTAATGCCGCCTCTAGATCCAACAAAAGAGCCTTAGCTAAGGCCAAGGCGGAGCACATCCGCAGAATTGGCGAGCGGCTCCAAAGATATCCCTCTGGGAGCCGTGCTTTTTGGTCGCTCGCTAAGGCTGTGGAGGGCAATTTCTGCCTATCCAGTCTCCCACCACTGCGTAAACCTGATAACAGTTTGGCCCATAGTGCAAAGGAGAAGGCCGATCTCTTGGCCCAATTCTTTGCCTCGAACTCGACTTTGGATGACGGGGGAGCCACACCGCCGAACATCCCTTGGTGTGAGAGTCTCCTGTCTGATATTAAAATCACCCAGCGTGCTGTCAGACGGGAGCTCATGGCTCTCGACATCCATAAGTCGAGTGGGCCAGACTGTATCCCCGCAGTGGTTCTTAAGACGTGCGCCCCTGAGTTGACCCCCGTGCTAACGCGCCTTTACCGTCTTTCCTACAAAACCAACCGGGTTCCGGCTTCGTGGAAGGTCGCCCATGTCCACCCAGTACCCAAAAAGGGTGACCGATCGGACCCTTTGTGCTACAGGCCGATTGCTGTCACATCCTTACTCTCCAAGGTCTTGGAGCGAGTTATAAACACTCAGCTCCTGAGGTATCTTGAGGACCGCCAGCTGATTAGTGACCGCCAGTACGGTTTCCGTCACGGTCGTTCAGCTGGTGACCTCCTCGTGTACCTCACGCACCGTTGGGCGGAGGCTTTGGAGAGTGGGGGTGAGGCGATTGCGGTCGGCCTTGACATAGCGAAGGCGTTCGATCGAGTGTGGCATGGCGCCCTTCTAGCGAAGCTACCTGCGTATGGTATCCCTGAGGGACTCTGCAAGTGGATCGCCAGCTTTTTGGATGGTCGGAGCATAAAAGTCGTAGTGGACGGCTGTTGCTCCGAGACCAAGACCATTAACGCTGGTGTTCCACAAGGATCGGTGCTATCGCCTACACTCTTCATCCTGCATATCAATGACATGTTGTCTACCGACAGCATGCATTGTTATGCGGATGATAGTACGTGTGACGCGCGATACATCGGCCATCAGAGTCTCTCTCGAGGTTCCATTGAGGAAAGACGGTCTCAACTTGTGTCTGAAGTCGAGAGATCTCTGGGGCGGGTCTCCGAATGGGGTGAATTGAACTTAGTTCAATTTAACCCCTCGAAGACACAAGTTTGCGCATTCACTGCGAAGAAGGACCCTTTTGTCATGGCGCCGCAATTCCAAGGAGTTACTCTCCAAAGATCCGAAAGTATTGGGATCCTCGGCGTCGAAATATCAAGCAATGTCGACTTTAGGAGTCATTTGGAGGACAAAGCCAAACTGGCGAGCAGAAAGTTGGGTATCCTGAACAGAGCCAAGCGGTACTTCACGTCGGGTCACAGATTGACGCTCTACAAAGCACAAATCCGGCCCCACGTGGAGTACTGCTCTCACCTCTGGGCAGGTGCCCCAAAATACCAGCTCAACCCACTTGACTCCTTACAGCGACGAGCTTGTCGAATAGTCGATGATCCCAATCTTACGGACAAATTGGAACCGTTAGGACTGCGGAGAGACTTCGGGTCTCTCTGTGTGTTCTATCGTCTGTTCCATGGGGAGTGCTCCGAGGAATTGTTTGAGATGGTACCAACGTCGCCCTTCTACCATCGCACCACCCGTCACCGCAGCAGAGTTCATTCCTACCACCTGGAAGCGTACCGCTCCCGAACGGTACGTTTTCAGCGTTCTTTCTTACCACGTACGTGCAAGCTCTGGAATGAACTCCCTGCATCGGTGTTCCCTGAGCGCTATGACCTGTCCTTCTTCAAAAGAGGCTTAAAGAGAGTACTCTCCTTAAGGTAGGCAGCGATTTTGTTGTGCTGGACCCCTGGCACTGCGAAGTTCTCTGGGCAGCGGTAGCCGCTTACCATCAGGCGGGCCGCTAGCTCGTCTGCCTATAACGGCAATAAAAAAAAAAAAAAAAAAAAAAAAACAGTTTTGATGTTGTGATCAGTTATTTGATGCAACCGAACCTTAGAAACCCTACACCGCTTATTTGTCTCCATAGACACCACAAAAAACTTAATAAAACCCTCTTGCCAAGTGAGTCTCTAACTAATTTCTATATCGATTGACCAAATCCACCCGCAAGTTAATAAAGGGCGCATCGGCAATGCAAACAGCGGCACGCGGCGCCCGCCGGCGCACACGTGACCCGTGGATACTGATCTTTGGCGCGCGAAATTGTCTACGGTCCACGCGTTTCGCGCGGTTTTGACGGCTGCATGCAGGTTTAATTTGTTGTCTCTGGCATGTCTTGTTCTGACGGATGGGAATAAAAAGAAATGCGTTCGAAATTTGAATTTGATGAGAGAACCCACTCAAGTGTAGCCTCGTGTAATAGCCAGTAGAACTTCGTTTTTTTTATTAATTTCTTCATAACTATAATTACTCACTACGAACATCTTATGATGAAATCTCAAAAGTGTATCCCCTTGGTCTAGACTTGCGTTCTTCATGTAAGAAACTTCGTTGCCACTCTAGTCTCAACTAAACACCACGTTGCCCAGTAAAATCGCATAAACTCCAGAAGAAAACGTATTTTACTAGATATTAAATTCAAATTATACATTGCTCATTCAATATTTTGAAGACCAACGTTGGTAGAGTATACTCTTCATCAGTAATTTCAATGCCGTATCGATATAAAAAGTTTCAAAAGTTTCCCTTATGAACATATTCTCTCAATATGAAAAAGTGCAAACTTTCTACTACACCCTAGAGGTAACCGAACTATTCCATAAGTCCTACACGTAACCTAAAATTCTTAAATCATGTCCGTAAATCCTAAATCTTTTACGACACGTTTTAAAAGCATAGAGTCCGAAGCATAGCTGTGGGGGACTGTCAAGCGAACAATGCATAACGAGACTATGATTAATCAGTTAATTACAGTTATTTTACTTCTATTAATCACTCAGCTGATTGAGATTTCATCGTATGGAGGTCAATTGATTCGAAAGTCTGCTAAATCAATTTATTTGACGTGTTTAGAAACTTTTTGTTTGTTTTAAAGTTTTAATTTGATTTGCGTTGGTTTTATGTATTTCTTTGCGTGGTTCATATCTTATAATCTGTTTTAGGAAACTTAGATACTATAAATTACAGATAACTTTACAAAAAATCTATGGTATGTTAAGTCGGCAACCTGCAATAGGCTAGCGTGAATAAGACATAAATTCGAAATTCGAAACCCTCTCAATCTTAGAAGAACCCCTTATTCTGCAGTATTATACGCAGGGATTGATTAAATTTTCATAAAACTGTGGCATTTAATTATTACATGCAAATTGTCAATGCAAAAATTAACTGTTGATGTAAATAAGTAAATAAAGTGTCACAAATCGTTTAGCATATATCGCTGTCTATTTTTATAAATGGGAGATGAACACTGTATCCAATCTGGCTATAAAATGCCTTCTTTATTACAGCTTAGATTAAAGTCTGCCGTTAAAGCTGGAAAACGAATGTGAAGTTATTAGTTTTAAGCTTTCATGTGGTCAGTAATATGGCCCCAGGCCGGACTATACTTACCTTTCTCCCTTTCTACAACCAACGAGGGTCAACCAAACAAAATTTTATGAAATAATAAGAGATTAATTTTGATTATTTTGAATATTAATTTAGCAAGATTATTTAATTTCTAAAACCAATTACTAAATTCTTATTAAAGTTAAAACACAACCTAATCTATACTAAAACACAGTCTCTGATAAACTAGACTGTACAAGGAATGACTCCAGGATTTAAAAAAGTAAAAAAAAAAACCAAATGGTGAAGTCCGGAGCGGCATTTCCCGCGCGTCGCGTCTGTCATCGGGCGCGCAATATGGCCGCGCACCCGCCCGCCGCGGGCCTACAATTTGAATAATACCATTCGATTAACCATTACCCCTCGCGTATTATGCGCGTATAATGCAACCGTCAATCCATAAATGTTGCATAAAAATTGTTTCGCTCGCGGCCAACTCGGTGCGTAGAACTTTGACACCTGTCAAAACACGCCATCGTGCCGCTAGAAGGAAATTAAAAATGTATTTGAACGTAATTAAACGTGTTTCATAAGGGAATACTCAATTTCTAAGGTGATGGCTTTTAAATTAATGCGGATAGATACACATAAATCCTCTTTGGATGTGTTCTATTTTTAAATTTTATAGTTGATAGACTATAAACATGTCATTTTTTTAATCAAGATATAATCTAGTATTAAAGTTTAGATTGATTTTGCACATGCATATTTCTACATTCTAAATTATGTATTTACTAGCCGTTGTGCCCGGCTCCGCCCGGGTGCAGATAGTTTTTCGACAACAACATAATATTATTTCGCGTACTGTTTTATATTTATACTCAATGTAACCGCCGCGCCCTCGACTATATTGCTTTTCCCGTCCCGTCCCGTTATATCTTCCCTTCTGTCCCATCTCATTCTATTCCATGACGAAAAGCACTCCTGTCCCGTTTCATCCATTCAAATTTGAAAGAGTAGCAAATATTTGAATTGCAATTCGGACTCATCCATTTTTTCAACACTACATTTTTTCCGAATAAAAAGTAGCCTATATCCTTCTGAATGGTGCAATACATATTATCTATGTTAAATTTCATCAAAGTCGATTCCGCTGTTTTACCGTGAAGGGAACATACATACATATATTACATACAAACACACTTTTTTATTTAGAATATTAGTAGTGATACGGACTCTTAACGTTAATATTCAAAGGCTTAATAGATTAAGCCTTAAAAAATATAATAAAAATTGCAATAAACAGAACATTATCCACCGTAATTTTCTACAAAATTCTTACAAGTTACGAAGACATTCAGTCTGAAAATATTTCCGGGGACGGACCAAACCCATAACTTAAACATAAATTAAACCGAAACAACACGTCATTTACTCTAATATTTAAAGCTAAATATATTGTCAGAAAGTTGTAATTTTATACAAAATAAATTCGGGCTACATGCGCAGGTTAGCAATCAATATTCTTGTGATGGGTAGTGTTCCTGCCCTGGGGGAAAGATTTTCCACTTAGGGTGTCCTGGGCGACGGTCCCTGAAGTACCGGGAACACGTATAATAACCCGGACATTTTATCGGAACTAAATATAAGTGCGTGAGGATAAGGTAACAAACCGGACGTGAAATGAGGAGACGGTGGTCGCGATTTTGAATATCATGGCACATGTTTGTATTGTTACTCATTTACGTACTTTAATAACATTTCAGTTATTGTCTGTAAGTTAGTCTAGACGACAATAAATTAAAATTACACTTAGTAAAAAAAAATACGTCTAATTTTAAAATATATTGTTACCATTATCACAACAGATTCAACATCAACTATTCTGATTTGTTTTTCAACACGCTTTATCAATATTGAAAACTATTCTGACTATAAATAAAATTTAAGAATCTCAATAATTAAATCTAATCCTATATCTTGAACAAAATTTGCAAAGGATCCATTTCATAACACACAAAATGCGCTAATCTTCGACAAAAACCCGACAGAGCATGATTACAGGACATATCTCATTTAGACAGTAATAACAAGATGCACGTCCGTCCCCGGCGTCGTCCTAAAGCATAATGCTCCGATATTCTAAATTCAAAATGTAAGAAGTCGCTATGATTGGTCGCGCACGGGCCTGTGTTGCCAGTTATATAATTAGAAAATGAAAGGGTGGCGCGCACGCAGCCCGCGGCGCGGCCACTACTATCGCTCACCATCGAGACTCTTACCACTAGTGATGACCAGGTATCGACATTTATAAGTCAACATTCTAACTGCACCTATTACAAAAAAATTGGTTTAATATAGTCTGGCTGAAAATTGAAACCTATGACCAAAAAAATGACAAATCGTATCTTGCTGTCTCCTCTCCATTCTTAAAAGTCTAACATATACTCAATATACCTAATGTATGTCTAGTGTTCATGGGTGGCCTAATCAACTATCATGCGGTTAAAGAGATTTGGATTTTATTGCCAATATGTTCAATTAAGTAGATTAATGCTTGATTAATTGAAGAAGTGTACATTGAGCGTGAACTAGGCCAGCATGGTGGACTATACGGCCTAACCCCTTTCAATCGTACTCTCGATTGTAGAGGAGGTCCGTGCCCTGCAGTGGGGCTGATACACGGGGGATAAGGGCTGATAGATACAGACATTGTGCGTAAATATTTTTGGGAAGAATTATTAGTTTTATGAAGCTATTTTGTAATTCTATTAAAATATTTTCCCTAACAATACATTTTATCGACAATCTAATCTATCGACAACACACATCGACAATACCTTACGCCTACCATAAAAATCCGCTCCCCGCCCCTCGGGGCAAATGGCAACATTCTTTATTTTCGAATATTAATAAGGAGCGTGCAACACCACACCGTATTTCACATCGGTAACATCATCATCTTCCGTCCCTCTCGCACTTGCTACTAAATTATATGGCTACACTGTTCTAATGTTCAAAATTGGTGTAATATATTCCGGTGTATGGACGAGATTTATCTATATGTGCCGCGTCCGGTGGACAGCGATTGAGATCACCCAGTTCTTAGCCGAGAGCGTATTGTAACCTGCATATAGATGTTTCTTGCTTTAAAAACATTACTGAAGGTTTGTGGTCTTGCTTTGTTAAATAATTCAGCCCATACGACACATAAACTCATGCCTCTTTCCCAGAAGGGGTAGGCAGACGTACCAGAACACTCACGTTTGGCCTTGTGTGTTCTGTTACACGATATCGGGCACAAATTCCTGATAATGAATAGAAAAATCAAATATCAGTTTACCCGAACCAGGATTCGAACCCTATACCTCGACGTCGTAACCGCTCCGTAGTACACCTACGCTACCGAGGCCATACGACTCTCAGTAGGATAAAAGCCTCTTTTACAACCGAAAGGACTTAGATAATAGTCCACCACGCTGCCCTAGTGCGGGTTGGCGGATTTCGAGGGTATATCAAGACTGCGACCGAAAAGGAACCCAGGTGGTAGATTTAGTGGTTACAGAAACGAAGCAAGTAAAAATTTCGCAAAAATAGGGACAGTTTTTTTTTTGCCGTTTTTTAAATATCATCCTATTCGCGGGAAATACTTAGTTTAGTACGAAAATAGTAATTTAAGCCCTTGTGTACCAAAATAAAAAGATGTACATTATTATTATTATTATTTTATTGCAATGAATGGCGAGACGAGCTGCGTGCCATTCGCCTGATGGTAAGCGATACGACCGCTCATGGACAGTAGCAAAACCAAACAACACCATGAATTACAAGGCAATGCTTGAAATTCCACTGCGCTCGCCATCCTGAGACATAAGATGTTAAGTCTCAATATGTCCAGTAGTTACTCTGGCTACAATGTCCTTCAAACCGGAACACAACAGCGCATTTACACTGCTGTTTGGCGGGAGAAATAGACATTGCGGTGGTACCTACCCAGGCGGCCTCTCACATATGAGAGACCTACCACCAGGAAAACTATGTATTTCTCACCCAAATACGACGCTATGTAAAAATAATTTTTGATGCATTGTGTCTGTAGTCACTAATACTACGAGTACCATCTGGCTTCATTTTCGGTCGAAATCTTGAGATACCCTGTATATAGGATAAACAGATTACCCACGACGTTTTCCTTCACCGTTAAAATGCGAAATTGACTATCAATAAACATGATCCAGAAATGTCAGTTTTTTCTTGGATTTGAAGGTAGGACCATCGTCTCGGTCCTTAACCAACAGGCTCCCACGCAATTGTTACCAAGATTTTTTTATAAAATCATTCGTACTTATGAAATTGTTAAGGCTACAGTACTAAAGAGGTTGGTTAGCTCAACTGGTGTGATACAGAAAACAGAAGTGAAGTAAGCTTTGCTGTAGTGTTTCGTTATGAAGTAAGATATCCGGAGACACAAAAGCTAGTGGTAGAGTATTTAACTATAAATTGCTGCATCCAGATTTACGTCTTCTTATAGTTACGAATAATGCAGAAACATACACCTCTTATTTCTAAACCCGAGCAAAGATTATAATGAAATTAAAAACTTATTAGGTATTATTATTTTTGGATTGTACAATTAACATTTGTCTCTGCTCGGTATTCGCAAGCGTTGCCTTTCGTTCTACAGACATCGACCAAACCTACTGGACCACGGAGACAGAAAACTACGAGAAAAACTTTAATTTTAATATCTGTACCGTACCGAACCGTGAAACCCATTGCTAACCCCGGGACTAGTCTTCAACCGACAATTCGATTGAAAGGAGTTAGGCCATAATAAAAAAATATCCAATATCATTAATTCAAACCCGCTACATCCATTTTAAAAACAACCCACTTCCAACGAAGCCATAACATCAAAACATCACGAAAATTTCGAAGGGCCAGTTAGCTTACGCACATGAGCGAAATAAAGTGATTACGGAGTTCGCTAACGAACAAACTCGATTACTGCCGTGTTTACTGCAGTAGCACGTGAGGGCAGTAAACATGCGGTAACATGCAGTAAACGACCTGTATTTTCGGTGATATTCCTGTAAGAAATTCAATTGGACGAAATTGCGATTCAATTTCAAAATTAGATTTAAAATTAATTTATCGAATTAAAATTGCATTATTTTGCTAAACATTAGAGTTACGGTTACGCATGAGGAAATAATAGGTAATAATTTTATTTTTCATCTATAAATGTGCAACAATTTATGATAGGAAATCTTAGCCGTCTAAGGTAAACTACGCGTACAGTTTTCTAAAGCTCTATATTCGAATAGGAAAATATTGTATAGTTATTGTACGTTTGTGTGATCCACAGATTTGTTTCTGGTCTGGGTGTTTGTGAGACCAAAAGAACTCCCGTAGCTTCTGATACCCACGACACAAGACTCGATCTTAGTGTGGGGTCAGGACTATGTATGTGACTGTTGAGTGTATTTATTTATTTGGTTCGTAGATGCGTTGCTTGGTTCACAAAGTGGGGGGCGGAAGGAAAGGGAAAAAGAGATGATTAGGAGAGGTATTAGACCGGCGGCAATTTCAAAATATCAACAAATTTCTGATAATTAAATAAATAGAACGTATTATTGTCTATATCTATATCAGCCCATATACGTCCCACTGCAGGGCACGGGCCTACTCTGCAATCGAGAGAATCGATTGAGAGTGGTTAGGCCATATAGTCCACCACGCTGGCCTAGTGCGGGTTGGCGGACTTACATACTGTAGAAATTATTGTAAATTATTATAATTTACAACATATTTATCTGTAACTGTAAAACATTTAACAAGATATAATATCTAAATTGAGTGTAATAACTACAATATGTAGTGTGATTTATAGCAATTTGTAAACAATTTTATTGTCAAAATTTGTCCGCGCCGTTGTTGAGGTCGGTGCCATTACGGGTACCTACCGACACGCCATTATGCGACAGCCCCCGGCCACTGCTGGGGTAGCAACACTTTCACAATATCCTGGACAAAAGCACTGCACTAAATAAAAACATCCAACAGTCACATACATAGTCCTGACCTCACAATAAGACGCAATCTCGTGTAGGTATCGAAAGAACCGCTGCCAACCCCTTCTGGGGAAAAGGCGTCTTATGTAGAAATTAAAACGCGACAAACTGAAGTGGAATGTAAACTGGGTAGCTTATTATCCTGAAAATAATTTTCATAATTCAACTCCCTTATTCATAATGAAATATGCTTTTTAAAAGTAAATATTTTAATTTGTAGACACTTTTAATACGCCGATAAAACATCCCATAAAATTATTTACTCATAAATCATTTGGTATGGGTTTAAAGAAGGATTTATAAATATCAGGTTTTTAACAAGCCTGTGACAAAATTCCAGTAACTCAATATAAAAAATATTGAGTTACTGGACTAAAGTCAGTATTATATGAATTTGTAATTTTCCTGAAATAAATTTAAACAAATCCATAAATATCTGATACCATGGTCACCTTACAGACTACCAGAGAAGCCCGGTATCGCGTGACGCTGGTCGCAGGCCACTCTTTCCTATGGGAACGGCGTCTAACGCAGCCCTAAACCTTTCCGATAACTGCCAGGACTTCACTCAGGTATGCGCTAATATGTCCTAAATCGTACCTCGGCTCACACCGTGATGTAATTTTAACTCTGAAATTTTATTTACAATTCGGTTTTTAAAATTGATTAATTGTTTTATTGACCGCAGGAATAAAAAAAGCGAATTCAGAAAAAGAACTTGTATAATTGAATACTGAATCTTATTAAAATCTGAGTTTAACTAGGACATAATGGTCTTGATTTTTGACGACTATTACTATTCTCAAAAGCCGGCAACGATCTAATAATTCTCAAAGTTTTAGAGGCACTCGTTTGCGTTCAGTTATCGCTTGGAAACTTCCTTGCTACAAAAAATCCTTCATTTATCAACCTTAGATTTATCATTATACACGTTTCTCTTTATCTGCTTAATATAAATACATTTTGAAACAATTTCTAAAGCCAACCCAATCAAGCATACGTGAAGGAATACTTAAAGAAAACACTTGTATTCCAAAATTAATAACTTTTTACGTTGCTTCTTCACTAGCTCCGACACAATTTCCTTATCGAAACGAACTCACTTATTAATATACTAGGTCTTGTTTTAGAATACCGACATTATCTGTTACTTTTAAGATACCAATTTGACATACACCTTTTTAAAACGAATATAATTTACAATAATCATATTAATGCACATAATGATATAATAAACCAGTACATTATATCCAGTAGGTAGTTTAATCTAACATTCGCGACGGTGTGATAGGCGGCCGTGTAACTTGCAATTATGAGATTTGGGGCGCTATCATCTCGCTAGCTGAGCTTGGTAATGTGCACTCTTGGACATCGGCTCCCAAGTCGTGACTCTCCTCGTGGTCCATCACGATTTTTTAATTCGTCTGACGTGAACCTAAACCTTTTTGTGAAACGTTGGTTAGAAATTTTCGGATTTAATTTTGAGTTTCAACCTGCTGTGTATGCAAAGAACATCGGCCATAATGGACCATGAACGCGACCAGTTATGAATGGTACATCAGAAAATAGTATAATTTATTAGAATGAAAATGCATATTTCCATTTATTTTTAAATACCGGGAAAGAAAAGAAAAACTTAAAGTGTTTTTAATTATATTGAACGCATTTGAGCGCGTTCCATCAGTCATACTTTGTTTTAAAATAAGGTTTTAACTGCAGCGTTGAAGGTAGTGCTGAATTAAAAATAAAGTGTAGGTATTCTCTATGACACACGTGACTTTTCTGCGGGCTGTCAACATTCTGCTTTCTTGTGATTTCCGATTTGGGACTACTGTTAATTCTCTGTATATTATTATATTTGTGACTTTGCTTTGATTACGGACTCCGATAGACCCTTGCATTTCTGACGACCTTGTACGATTGAACATTGGATAACGATAACGCTTTGTAATTTCGTTTAAAGTGCGAAGTATCACCATATTTTTAACATGAACCCGGAGCAACAGTCTATGCCTCAACAAATATTTGCATAGTCTTCAATGTAATATCCGTCTTAATACACTCCGCCACTTCGTTGTCCTGGAACTTGACACCAGAGTCATTTCTGTAATCAGTGAGTGGATCTCCATTATTCGTAAGTTTTTTATAATAATTATCCTTGAATCCACAAGGTATCCAATTTACTATTTAATCAATGTGGCTTGGGATTCTCGAATAATAAACAAAAGACCCAATCCGTATACATTGTTTGGAGCCTAATATTGACGGTTGGTCATTTTGTGTTTTTTTTTTAGATCATGGATGATGATTACATTTGTCAGGTTTGTTGGGAGATGGCAATTCAAGAAGCTAATAATGCATTCGTCTTTGACAAAAATGTTGAGCAACGAGCAGCTGGTTCATCCCACCAGGAAACCCTTGCATGAGCACGATATCAAAGTAATGTTGCTGTCCCTGCAGATTTCTTAGATTCTATAATGATAAGACAAGATGAGGAGTAAATACATTTAACATATTTTCTTGTTTTATTTTAGTGTCAACTGCTTGGTATATTCTTATTCTAGCATATAGGGAGATTTTTTTAAGGTGTGTATGGAACACCGAATTCAAAAATATGAAGAATAGCGAAAAATACTTATAGGAGTATCGGACCCCATTTTGATGAAAAATAAAATTGAATATTGGCGTTTTTGAAAATCAATATTCTAGCGAAAATTATATAAAAAAATCACATTCTGTATTATTACACAATTCGCTTAAGCTGCTAGCCGTTAGGGAGGATCAAATCCTGCGAAGTAATGACTTACGGCGAACTAATGGAAAGAGGTCATTTTTATCAAATTACTACATTTTTTCTTATTATCTTAAGGTAACAGGTATGGTGTACACCATATTCAAAGATTAATTAGTTTTATGACAATGGAAATTATAGAGCTTAGTAATAACTAAGCGAGCATTATGATTTAGTGCAATTTTCTTCCCAGTTACTTGGTAATCATAAAACCACCATACATTAAGTATATTTGACAATGACATTATAAAGTGCTTTAATTTATTAGTTCGAACCTAACCTTTTTTAGGTTAGGTTAGGTTAGGTTACAAATTATGAAATAATCTAAAATCTCCGGCTCTACAAGAATATTTTTCCAACTGCGCATCATTCCTCAAGCACTAAAGAAAATAGACTATATCTCAGCTGTGTACAATAATTTTTTTGTCAGGTCCCAGCATGTATGGGACGTGACCGATGTTCTTTTGTTTATTTGTGGTTTTTATTAGCGGTTAAAACGTTTTCTTATGTTTCAATTTGATAAGTTTTAAAAAATTTCATTTGAGAAAGTTACGTCAATAATAAACAACTGATATAATCTAAATATAAATTGGAGCAGGAAAGTCCTAGTCGTTTATTTGTCTTTATCGTCTACTCCACTGAAACTTTCTGCAGTGGGACGTATATGGGTTGATACAGATATAGAATTATTTGTCGGTATGTCCGATTTTGTATTTGTTATTTTGTATAGTTTCTCGGTATAAAACGGAGTCTTAATCTCAAGACAATAATTTGCAACACACGCGTCGTTTCGATAAGAACAGTTGTTATTAAAATCTTAACCGCCGACCTATTATCTATGCGTAAGTTTTAAACAACAAAGTTATAATATCATGTAGTTAAATTCCATAACAAAATCGTTTTAAGCAAATTAACACTCTATCTCTGAGGAAGCTGTTGTGGCAGTATCCATGAGCTGGTATTTATTTTCACGCCTAAGATGCAACAAAATATTGTTATACCGTTATACTTTTGCCGAAAAATAGAAAGTTATCTTATCTAACATTTCACAACCTTACAATTCATAGATTGTAAACTTACAAAATGGGATCAATATGACGAAAGAATATAATATCCACTTACATTGACGAGCGAAATAAAAATTCATTGCACACAAAGTGGACATGTCGTAAAACATGATAACATGAAATTAGCAATAGCCGCCAGCGACACATTTTAGTACGAACGAATGTCGATCTCATCAAGATAAATACTCTTATACTCGTAACTTATACAAATCAGTCAATCATTTGCGAATAAACAACAATTTGTAACGGATATTAGTGCTGATTTGTTTGTTCTAATTTTAAATTAAATCCGGGTTGAATAGTCGATATGCCTATTTCCCTTGTTTTTTTTTAAAGCCGGAGGTATCAATGATTGTACCGACTTTGTTTTAAGTAAAAGTAATTTCTGCCACGAAAGCACTCACATGAAAAACTTAATATTATTTATTTATTTAGTCTTTATTGTACACAACAATGAAACACAATATACAGAAATAACAAAATCAATTATCTAAATCAATTAGTTATTGTTCTTTTGATGTATGTTTTTTTTTTACGGGCATAATTTGATTTCTAAGTCGTCCAATCTGCTTTATGGTAAAATTTATTTTTTCTCCAAGAACAAGGCAATTCCTCAGCTATTAAGTTACTCGTGTGATATCTTAAAAAGTACAACTTTGTCTTCTACCAGAAATCTTTTTTAGTTCGTGAATGTCTTTTTTCTGAATAAAACTCCGTGTAGTTTGATCATTTATTCTAATCATTGTTCACGATAAGAGGTAATAAAAAGTAGGTAATACTTAACAGCCTCGATGCCTCGACTGCCTCGGTGGCGTAGTTTTATTACGGTATAGTTACAAAGTCTCGGGTTCGAATCCAGGGTCGGGCAAAGTTATATTGGATTTTTCTATTCATTATCAGCCCGGACTCAGGAGTTTGTGCCCGATATGGCGATAGGCTCGCCCCCTATCACATCGTGGGACGGAACATGCAAGGCGAAATGTGGGTGTCCTAGTGGCGCCTCTGCCTACCCCTTCGGGGATAAAGGCGTGAGTTTATGTATATATGTATGTAATATACACTTAACTAAGAATTTAACTAATAAATGACCTTCATACCATATTATTTCATTGACACGTAGCATAGAACAGGCGCGGCGAAGAGAAGTAAGCCTTCAGGGTTGGTGAAAGATTGCTGAGAGAAGCCAGTGAGCGTGATCCAAGATATTTAGTTGAGAAGATCTATTCCCATCAGTGGATTATGATGCTGATGATTATTACTAAATAGCTAAGTTAGCCTCAAGTAATGAAGACATTTACTTTAATGTGATGATATTTTGCGATACAAACAGCGACTGATGTATTTAACAAAAAAAAAACTATTATAATTTGTTTTAAGTGGAAGTTACCCCAAGGCACTCAGCTCTGATTTTTTGAAATTATTTGTGTATGAAGATTTGTGGACAACAATCGGTCACTTTCACAATTGTAAACTTCGTGAGGAAACCAGCGTACCTGTGAGATACACACAAATACACCCAACAATCACATACATTCTCCTTACCCCACACTAAAATATAAGTCTTGTGTCGTGGGTTTCAGAAACTACGAGAGACTTTTTCGGTCACCTCTCGGAGCCGAAAAAAATATTTGTGAATCACACAAACATTTGTCTCGGTGCTGGGATCGAATTCGCCACCTCCACGAAAATTTCACAAGTATATAACTTAGCCAACCCGCATTAATTTAGTGTGGCACGTTAGAAACCTTTTTAATGGAAGAAGAGACAAGTTCTCACATTTGGAAAGTACCTATATGGGCTGATATTTAGGAGACTGTCCCGCCCTCACACCCCCACTGCAACTCCTGTAAGCCAGGATCAACAGTGGCACGCATTTTAATGACACTGAACATTGAAGCCCAGCGCGTCTCCGGGAATGTCTAACTTGTCTTTAAATATGGGCTGATATATCAGATAATTTTTAATGTCTAGACAATATTTAATTATTTTAAGTTCCGTAGCGCGATGTGATAGGGGGCGAGCCTATCGCTTTATCGGGCACAAATTTCTAACTCCGGGCTGCTAATCAATAGAAAAATCCTATATCACTTTGGCCGACCCGGATTCGAACCCTAGACCTCAACTTTCTAATCTACCGTAGTAAAATTACGCCACTGAGGCAGTTAGTTGTATATAATGTGTATATAATCTGTATAATACAATGCCATGACAATATCTACCAAACGTAAAGACGGGACAAAACAGTCTATCATTACTACGGCATTCTAAAAATTCAGAAGTAGATACGGCCCAGTTTAATAAGCTCGCAAGCCCGTTTTTTATCAATACATCTAAGAGGCGTATAAAACACCCGCTCGAAGACTATCAGCCCATTTGTGTAATGACAGAGTCTAAGCGAATTCGTATATGGCCGGTTGGAGATCGTATCGAACGAGCCCTGACTCATAGCGTAATCATAGGTTACTAACAACTATTTATTGAGCCCGATTCGCATTCGGTGAATTTTATAATACTGACCTTTGGACGATTGTTTAAAAATTTATATCTGTTAATTTCTAACTCGGATTGTTTATTAGCGTTATTACATTTTTAAGTGTGTTTAATTGGGATTAATAGTTGTTGCGGGTAATAAATGCGTTCAATATATGTTTCCCTATAATAATTGGTCATTATTAGCTCTGTAGAGTGCGTAAATGCTGGTATAAAAATTAATTATTGTAATTATATCAATATCATTTGTAGTGTTGCTACTCGATAACAGATGGCGCGTAACACGTTCTTGGTTACTAACTAGCGATTACTAACTAGTTAACTAGCGACATCTATGTTTAGTAAACAACAACAATTAACCGTGTTTCTATAAAATACTAATAGATGGTATACCATAATTATAGTGTGTTTGTAAATATTAAATTGTTTTACTTACTAATGAATGAAAGAAAATCAAAAAACGTGATTATAAAAAAAAACCTATTTACACTTTACAGAAATTATGTACACTGGCAATCAACTTTTACAATGAACAAGACAATGGCAACATTTAGAACAGCCGTCAAAACAGCTAAATCGGCATTTTCGATAATTCGCTTGTCATCCGAATCAGTGAAAAGTTATTGTAAAGTATTTTGTTTCTAATTTAAGTAATAATGGCTCTAGTAGATCTTTGCGGTTTGAACCAGAAAATTGATTTGAATCCCGTCAAAAACCTTGTATCTTTCCAAAATGACGTGATTGGTTACAGTCATAATTTCGCTAACAGCGCTCAACTAGCTATGCCGCCGTTTCCTAACGTAAGTACAAGTTAATACCTTAACATTTACATCCTAGGTCTTTCATTTGTCCCACTGCTGGGTGCAGCCGCTGAGATTAAGAGGAGTTTAAGCTTTCGTCCACCACGCTACAAAAAGCAGGATAATGAAATTAAACCTACAACCAGCAATTCTTTAATTTGATTGGCTTAAGCTATATGTGTCAGCAGTCCAATTTTAAGGAACTGTGTATGTTGTTACAGCCAGCAGAAACACTAGCACAGTTCAACTCAAAGGATGAAACGGGACGTGATATCAAAATACAGTTCGACCATGGTACTACCACTCTTGGATTCCGCTATAAGGTAAGATTAACTTTATATTATAACCTGTCGGAAATATCTGTGAACCTAGCTGGAATGCAGTTCATATTTCATTTTTTTGTGTTCCCCTATCTATTATGTTATTTTACATTAACGTTGTGAGATGGATGTGAATTCTATTTTTTATTCTTTTTTCTATTTTAATTCAATTTGTTTAACCTATATTTTGAATTTGCTGAACTTATGTGCCAATGACGTCAATTATTCAGGTCCACAGATATTTCCGACGGGTAATACATACATTATCTCTCACACATTCTCTCTTACTTTAATAATAAGAATTGGTATAGATTATCTTTATAATAGTTAATTTATTTTACAAAATGCTTCTTATATCCAAACTAACTAGACCTGCTGTTATCCAAATTAACAATGACAACAATTATTGTGGTTAGTACTCTGAGTTCAGCTCCAAAACAATGGATAGTACATCAATGCAGCAGAGATATCGTTATGAAAGTTATTCACATAACAGATGTGAGATAGCAGAACATACTTAATCCCCAAAAGACATATAATGTTTGCCCCTCAGTCAACATTATAATATTAATTGTAACTAACTTACACATACTTCACATTATAACTATTAATATAACTCCTTCAGGGTGGAGTGCTGTTGGCTGTGGACTCAAGAGCTACAGGCGGCCAGTTCATTGGATCACAGACCATGAAGAAAATTGTTGAAATTAATGATTACTTACTTGGTATGTTATGCTTTAATAAATAGTTAATTTTACTTTATCAAGCTGATGTTTTGAAGACTGCAAATGTAAGACTTATTATGCATCGTCATGTTTGTTTTATTGAGCTTGTTGCTTCCAACACAGAACACTGACTCTCGAATAAAATAAAACATAGTTGCCCAAAAAATCACAACGCCCCTGAGTATATGTACTTTTCTAACAGTCATTGAGTGAATGATAATTTTTTTTTTCAGTAATTCCTATAATGAGATTTCAATAATATTTAATTGTCAACATTCTCAACTAAATTCCAATATTTATCAAAATTATTTAATTTAATTCCATTAATATGTAATTCACTGATTTCATGGTAAATTAATAATTATAAAAAAATGTATAGCCCTCTTTTTCTTTACTTTCCTTCCTCTTTTACTTTGTTGCATATTTCATTAGTTTTCATGTATATTTTGGGCTGTTTATGTTGCATATGAGTCCCTAAATATAACTATGTATTGTGTGCAGGCACCCTGGCGGGTGGCGCGGCGGACTGCGTGTACTGGGACCGCGTGTTGGCGAAGCAGTGCCGCCTGTACGAGCTGCGCAACCGCGAGCGCATCTCCGTGGCCGCCGCCAGCAAGCTCATGGCCAACATGGTGTACAACTACAAGGGCATGGGGCTCAGCATGGGCATGATGCTCGCCGGGATCGATAAGAGGGTGAGTTGCACTTGTATGAAGCCCAATTTACATAAAAGTTTCTCGAAAATACGGCTGTTGAAAGGATATAAAAAAGATGCATTTTTTTCTATATAGCCTATCCCCTTCAATAGTACTCTCGATGGTAAAGGAGGCTCGTGCTCTAGAGGTTTACTCTATGATTTGCACCGAATTTCGAACGTTCGATGTCCAAAGTAAGTTATAAGTTTTCCATTTCTAAATATCAATACTATTCTCTATGAAACTTATCATTCACTCCTAACTTAGTCTACGGTTAGAACGTACGATAAAGGATTCCAACATCCATTCCAGTACCTCGGCACATTCGAACGATATTCGAACATTCGAACTTTCGTTTCGGTTCATATAATAACATGATACAGATACAGAATGTAATTACAGATGTGTAATGCGTATTGTTGTCCCAGGGAGCGCAGCTGTACTACGTGGACAGCGAGGGCACGCGCACGCCGGGCAAGGTGTTCTCGGTGGGCTCGGGCTCCGTGTACGCGTACGGAGTGCTCGACTCCAACTACTCTTGGGACCTTAGTGATGAGGATGCGCAGGGTATGGCTACTTTTATTTATATACAAATTGTGTGTTATTTGGATCATAATACATATGGTGAATGTGGGAATAGTTCAGTGTCAGGTCAAATCAAAAAAAGATTGCTTCAGTATTCTTCAGTTTAATTAATACTTGTAATTGGTCTTTACGTCGTACGTCGTTCACGTCTTCCAAACTGTTCTCCCTTATTCCGTCCTTTCATACTTGTCATCTTAATCATTCATCCTCTAACTCTTTTACTCTTTATTCGTCATCTCTCTCACATAAACAACGTTCCATATCAGTCATTCGTCTAAGGTTTCATTCTACTCATCTTGACATTATAACAATCAAATCCTACATGAATATGAGGTGTTTTTGGGGGGTATTTGGATTTTTAGAGCATCTGTGTATATTTTTTATTAGACTTAGAATAGTTGTCAGGTAGGACTTTTACTGGACACAGTTGGTAATTTAAGGTGTAAAGGAAATTGGGTCTCTCCGTACCAACGTTTCTTATCATCTCTTTAGTCATATCACGTCACTTCACGCTGGTACTCCTCCCTTTCCACCAATTGTAGACCATCTCTATCCTTTTACGTACATCTGCATCCTTGCCCGTTCTTTTTTTAATGACCCTCCACACTATCCCATCCTTTGGCCGCTCCTCAAAGTCACGAAGACAACGGATATGCAAGGTTTTCAAGACAGTATGTTGTTAATTATTGTCTAATTCTCACACAATTTTATTCCTAACCCCTTGAGAATAAAACTAACGGCCTTATTCATACAGTTTTAAAACCTATTTTAGTTATCGAATGTTTTGTTCCTTTCAAACAACTTTAGAGTTCAACTTGAGAAAGACAAAACATTCGAAAACTTTAGTTTTTAAAACTGTCTATGAATAAGGCTGTTACATTCTCAGAATAGAATAGCAATAATCATTAAATTTTTCCACACAATTTTATACCCAATCTCTTCGATCAAATATATACTAGATACAGGGTCAGGAACAAAATTACATGCCAAAAGTGGCCGAGATTTAAACATTTGTATTTCGAACTATGAGACGTAGAAAAAAGTATTTTAATATGTACAACTTTATGTAACAATAAACTTTAATAATTTGCTATAAGATTTATTATGACTTACAATATACATGCATTTATGATTATTTTGACAATTTTGAAAGGCGCATTGCGGCATGTTTACGCGTTGCCGTTGGTGATGATTGAAGCATACTAAATTGAAATAGAGCCACACTTGACTTTGTGGCTCTATTTTTCGGGCCGTTTTTGAAGTGCTCACCCGACATCTAGTATATATTTGATCGAAGCCCAATCCCCTGCAAATAAGATATGAAACTCCACAGAGCTGGGTCGCCGTGCCATCTACCACGCTACCCACCGCGACGCGTACTCCGGCGGGATCATCCGCGTGTACCACATCTCGGACAGCGGCTGGCTCAACATCTCCAATCAAGACTGCTCGGAGCTGCACTACCAGTACCAAGCCAGCAAGGGGATTGAAGAATAGATGTATTATTGTAATTAAATGTATTTCTTAATTGTTGTTTTTATACTTTATTAATATATACATTGTATTGACAGCCTCCGTGGCGCAGTTGGTTAGACGCCGGCTGTGAAACGAGAGGCCGCGGGTTCAATCCCCGCACCGAGAGAAATGTTTGTGCGGCCCACAAATATTTCTTTCGGGTCTGGGTGTTTGTGAGACCGAAAAGTCTCGTAGTTCTGATACCTGCGATACAAGACTTAATTGATCTTAATGTGGGGTCGGGACTATGTGTGTGACTGTTGGGTGTATTTATTTATTATTTATTTATTTATTGTATACAAGGCGGACTTCATGCCGGAGGTTTATCTACCAGACTACTTTAAGAGTGAAGGAAAATATAAATCATACTTAAGATTTTTATGGTATATTGACTCATATAAGATCAGCGCGGACTATGGCCTTATCTTCTATTACAAATTCTCGATTGAAGTTGAGTCTCATGCGCAGCTGCATGTATGAGTTGATAGATGCTCACGCCAATATCAACCTGATGCCACACCTAGTTCGCGTATAACGCAGTTCGCCCATTACTCGCCATTTGTATTATGGGATCGGCGGGACAGTCTCCAGTAATTTATATTTTCGACAGCCTCCGTGGCGCAGTTGGTTAGACGCCGCATGTGAAACGTGAGGCCGCGGGTTCGATCCCCGCACCGAAACAAATATTTGATTGATCCACAGGTATTTGTTTCAGGTCTGGGTGTTTGTGAGACCGAAAAGTCTCTCGTAACTTCTGATACCCACGACACAAGACTCGATCTTAGTGTGGGGTCAGGATTATGTATGTGACTGTTGGGTGTATTTATTTATTATTTATATAACATTTTAACATAACACTAAAAAAAACACAAGGTAGGAGATTAAAAAAACATATTTTTTGTTCGCATTATTTTGTTTTTATTAGTTTTTAAATTAACATATTACAGATCATGTTTATCGAGTAGCTACCAATTACAGTTTCAGTAAATTATTCATTGATATTACAATTCCGACTTTTGATTCTAAACAGCTTCAAGTCGAGATTTAGAGAGTAAAAGATGAAAAAGCATTGGAATACACAAAATGGCTGATTCTTAAGAAACTCTTAAACCCTACCTAGATATAAATGCACAAAATATATAATACTGAAACACAAAAAAAATCATTCACTTAAAAAATACGACCAATAAAAAAATCTAGTTGTGCTATTGTGGCTTATTTTTTTAATATAACTAGTATTAGTTTTATTAAAATGATGGAACTTTATTTAATAAGATGTAGTAACCAATTGAGATAAGGGTGATAGAAATTTGAGCACAATGTATATTTTTCACAAGGCGAGAATGAATGTAACTAGAAAAAAAACCCTAGATATTGCATTAAACATTATCCACCTTATTCTTCATTATAGACCTTGACTGATTTAAAACCTATTTTAGTTTTCGAATGTTTTGTCCTTTTCGAACGACTTAAGTTTCAGTTTGAGCGAAGCAGACAAAACATTCGATAGCTAAAATAAGTTTTAAATCTGTCTATGAATAAGGCTTCCAAAAAAATAGATCGGAAATAACTCCATCAACAATTTCTGAAGAAATTATTGAAGTGTTTCCTCCATGAAACGAGAATGATGTGAAGACTGAGTGCTTGTTACAACCATAGTTATCTACCTTATCGTATACTGGCATTACTTATATACCTGTACATAACCTTACTCACAAAATAACGAAAATATTTAACAGCAACCGACTAGACATCATAGGCACTTATGTATAAAACTGACTATTTTCACGGTTTTCCGTTTTTCTTATCGGTGTTTTCCTTGATAATGACCTCTTCAACGCTATCTTCCAACTCCCAGTCTTTAAGAGGCACCTCCGTTAACTTGTAGAACTTGCCGTGTTTGCCTATACCTGTGCGAAAAGCATTCTTATTACTTGGCGTGAAATGCTGAGTGCTAAACCACTGCTCAATATTTTCTTCTGCTATAATTACTTATTATACATATTACGCAATGGATTGTTAAATTACGAGCTTACAGCCGAATAATAATATCAACAACATACCATCCTGGAACTTTTTGACGCCCTCCTTCATGTCCTCAATAGCGTTGCCCAGTAAACTTGTCATCACCGCTTCATCCCGCATGCTCTCCTCACTGTTGGGGTTCAGCTGCGAGTTGACAGCGGCCAGCTTGTCCATTATCAACGCGTTCTGTGGGAACTTTACCAGGGACTTCGCTAGTTTTATTGACTCGCCTAGTGCTGGAATAAAAAAAAAACAATTCTTTAAATGTATACATTATAACAGCATTCGTGGTGCTGTTGGTTACACGCCAGGTGCGACACCTGAGGTCGCAGGTTCGTTCCTCGCAGCGAGACAAATGTTTGCAGCAGTGGCGGATCATCCCTAAGGCAAACTATGCACCTGCCACAATGGTACCAAAGTGTTTAAATTATAATTTAAGCATAAAACTTGGTATCGACCATCCAAACTAGATGATATTTAAAATATTGCAATAAATAAACCGTTTTCGCGAAATTTGTACTTGCGTTGTGTCTGTAACATGGACGGATTATACAAACAGGACTGCGCACTGATCGTAAAAACGAGCCGAGCGAGAGATGTTGATTGAAGGATTGTGTCCTGCGCTAATAGGGTGACCATATTAAATTTAATACACACACAGACCCAACAGTCACACACATGGCAGGACTCCACACTTATCGAGTCTTGTGTCGTGGGTAACAGAAACTATGGGAGAATTTTCGGTCTCACAAACACTCAGACCCGAAACAAATACCTGTGGATCACACAAGCATTTGTCTCAGTGCGGGGATTAAAACCGCGGCTTCAACAATAAGATAAGAACAATGTTATCTTAACACACCAAGTGGCAAGTTGCGGGCAAAGGCTAATACTTTATTAATTATTAAATATAATATAGTCTGAAATAAAATAAATATATACATCGCGTCTTTTTCCCAGAAAGGGTAGACAGAGGTGCTACCAAAACACCCATGTTTCGCCTTGTGTGTCCCGTCCCACGATATAATAACTTTATTTCAATATGTAACATTCGCGTAAATATAAGAAACCATTATCTAATTCCTTTTATCTGTAGTATTAATAGGGTTGGTGTATCTGTATTTATTCTCCATAGAATAATGCCATAACTGATTTCTGTTACAAAAGCAAACGGCGCTGAATTAGTATTTAACATTTATCTTGGATTCGCGATGTGCAAATCACCTCACACAACTTCGCGACATTCGTACAGGCTGGCGTCCAAGTACATCTGCCTTATGTTTCCGTTCATCGGGGACCTACCTATTGCATAAAATAAACCTTTTAATTTAGATACAATTTATGATACTGCCTGCCTCGGTGGCGTAGTTGTGCTATGGTACGATTACAAAGCTGAGGTCTTGGGTTCGAATCCCGGGGCGGGCAGCCCGGAGTCAGGAATTTGAGCCCGATATGGCAATAGGCTCGCCCCCTATCACATCATGCGGCGCCTCTTCCAACCCCTTCTGGGATAGAGGCGAGAATTTATGTATGTACTGTACTAGTAAGATCTATTACCATAATTGATTTCCATTAGAATATATTAATATTTTATCAACATGTATAAATTAATCGTAACAATTGTAATAATAAAATTGAGTCGCTTTTAATATTCAGACAGGTTGTACTTTATTCGAATTTTTAGCTGAACTTTTATTTGTCGATTGAAAAAATTTAAGATAGGGTTTTATCATAGCAAATTAAACCTTATTCCACAGGCATATGTGTTATTTCAGGACAACACTATTTCGTGAGTGCGCAATCCTGTTTGTATTAAACGTCCACACAAATTCTTGTGGTTATCACAAACATTTGTCTCGGTGTGGGGATCGAACCCGCGGCCTCTCGTTTCACAGCCGGCGTCTAACCAACTGCGCCGAGAGGAGGCAGCCGAATCATTTAATCCGCCCCTAGTTTGTAGGATCTACAGTTAATTATTTCAGCTCTGGGTGTTTGTGAGACCGAAAAAGTCTACTAGTTGTTTATACCCACGACATAAAATTGCATGAGGGGTCAGGACTATGTATGTGACTGTTTGTATTGGGACCGGGGTCGATTCGGATAATCGGACACAGACTGGTTATAAAGAAAAACGAACTGTCACACATAAAATAAACTTTATTCAGTTTAACACAGTTCTACACACACACACAGTTCTACAATAACATCTCGATCAGAGTAATTCGCAACCGCATTGGGCCTTAACAAAAATACAAAGTATAAAAATAAAAAAAAACAACAATACTAGAGGTACATTGTAAAAAAAACAAAACGAAACAAAAATTACTTGGTTTTGTTTCTATATTACACTTACGACCGATTCGGTAAATCGGCGTTCTTCTGTACATAATAATTTATTGGATAGTAAGGCGTTAAGTATTTAAATAAGAAGTATACCAAAGCCAAACAAATAAATTACTTTCTTTGAGAAAACAGAAAAAATAAACTCCTTAGTGTTGAGGAGTCCATTAATTTACGACCTTCGCCTAACTTCAAACACACGAAGAAATATTTGAAGAATTTATTAATCCTTTAACTCCAAATGGAAACGAAGATTCATCATATCATGGTCACAATGACATACAACAGAAAATTACCGATAGTCCTAGTGACATCCATCCTCCCTTGCCGCCAAACCCGCCCCCACCAGACAGTCCGCTGCAATTAACTCTCAAGCAGGAAATAGAGGACGATGAATATAAAATGAACTACATACACCTATGCCTGCATACACCTATCTAATTATGAGGAGTCCATTAATTTACGGCCTCCGCCTAACTTCGAACACACGAAGAAGTATTTGAAGTCTAAATTTGAAGAATTTATTAATTCTTCAACTCCAAATGGAAACGAAGATTCATCAAATCCCATGATTTGAGTTGTGACTATTCACAATGACATAAAAGAGAAAATTACCGATAATCCTAATGGCATCCAGCCACCTTTACCGCCAAACCCGCCCAGCCCGCTGCAATTCACTCTGAAGCAGGAAATAGAGGTCGATGAATATGAAATGAACTACATACACCTATGCCTGCATACACCTATCTAATGATGAGGAGTCCATTAATTTCCGACCTCCGCCTAACTTCGAACACACGAAGAAGTATTTGAAGTCTAAATTTGAAGAATTTATTAATCCTTCAATTCCAAACGGAAACGAAGATTCATTAAATCATAGTCAAAATGACATTCAAGAGAAAATTACCGATAGTCCTAGTGACATCCAGCCTCCCTTGCCGCCAAACCCGCCCCCTCCGGACAGCCCGCTGCAATTAACTCTCAAGCAGGAAATAGAGGACGATGAATACGAAATGAACACGTCCGTGATGCCTGCATACACCAATACAACTGAAGAGGTGTCAAAAGAGTTGCAAACGGATCAAACTGAGGGAGGCAAAGGTAAACAAGGCGATGAAATTATGTGCCGAAATTTTATTCGTGGCACGTAACGAGGAGCATTGTGCATATTTGCTCACAAAATTATACTGCCACAATTAAACGGAGTATAGATTTTGCAACGATTTTCAAAATTCTACATCTATACCGCAAAAAGTTTACAGTTTTTGAAAAGGAATATTATTTCCTGAGAACAGCCTTTTTGCCTCCACATGCGTTAAATCATGTTCAATTCATACTTCTGAAATTACAGTGTTGCTAGGATGGATACCTAGCAATTCTGGTATTGAAGTCTACATTTGAAGAATTAAACTTCAAATGGAAACGAAGATTCATCAAATCATGGTCACAATGACATACAACAGAAAATTACCGATAGTCCTAGTGACATCCGGCCTGCCTTGCTATCAAACCCGCCCTCACCGGACAGCCTGCTGCAATTAACTCACAAGCAGGCAACAGAGGACGATGAATATGAAATGAACACGCCCGTGATGCCTGCAGACACCTATCTAATGATGAGGAGTCCATTGATTTCCGACCTCCGCCTAACTTCGAACACACGAAGAAGTATTTGAAGTCTAAATTTGAAGAATTTATTAATCCTTCAACTCCTAATGGAAACGAAAATTCATTAAATCATAGTCAAAATGACATTCAAGAGAAAATTACCGATAGTCCTAGTGACATCCAGCCTCCCTTGCCGCCAAACCCGCCCCCTCCGGACAGCCCGCTGCAATTAACTCTCAAGCAGGAAATAGAGGACGATGAATATGAAATGAACACGTCCGTGATGCCTGCAGACACCAGTACAACTGAAGAGGTGTCAAAAGAGTTGCAAACGGATCAAACTGAGGGAGCCAAAGGTAAACTATGTGAAATTATGTGCCCAAATTTTGTTCGTGACACGTGTAACGAGGAGCATCGTGCATATTTGCTCACAAAATTGTACTGCCGCAATTAAACGGAGCATAGATTTTGCAACGATTTTCAAAATTCTACATCTATACCGCAAAAATGCGAATTTGAACACGCTACAGTTTGAAAATGAATATTTCCTGAGAACAGCTTTTTGCCTCCACTTGCGTTAAATCATGTTCAATTCATACTTCTGGAATTAAAGTGTTGCTAGGACGGATTTCTAGCCATTCTGGTATTAAAGTCTACATTTGAAGAATTAAACTTCAAATGGAAACGAAGATTCATCAAATCATGGTCACAATGACATACAACAGAAAATTAACGATAGTCCTAGTGACATCCAGCCTGCCTTGCCACCAAACCCGCCCCCACCAGACAGTCCGCTGCAATTAACTCTCAAGCAGGCAATAGAGGACGATGCATATGAAATGAACACGTCCGTTATGCCTGCAGACACCAATGTAATGACGAGGAGTCCATTAGTTTCCTACCTTCGCCTAACTTCGAAAAGACGAAGAAGTATTTGAAGGCTAAATTTGAAGAATTTATTAATCCTTAAACTCCAAATGGAAACAAAGATTCATCAAATCCCATGATTTGAGTTGTGACCATTCACAATGATATAAAAGACAAAATTGCCGATTGTCATAGTGACATCCAGCCTCCCTTGCCGCCAAACCCGCCCCCTCCGGACAGCCCGCTGCAATTAACTCTCAAGCAGGAAATACAGGACGATGAATACGAAATGAACACGTCCGTGATGCCTGCAGACACCAGTACAACTGAAGAGGTGTCAAAAGAGTTGCAAACGGATCAAACTGAGGAAGCCAAAGGTAAACAAGGCAAAGAAATTATGTCCCGAAATTTTATTCGTGGCACGTGTAACGTGGGGCATCGTGCATATTTGCTCACAAAATTATACTGCCGCAATTAAACGGAGTATAGATTTTGCAACGATTTTCTAAATTCTACATCTATACCGCAAAAAGGCGGGTTTGAACACGCTACAGTTTTTGAAAAGGAATATTTCCTGAGAACAGCCTTTTTGCCTCCACATGCGTTAAATCATGTTTAATTCATACTTCTGGAATTAAAGTGTTGCTAGGATAGATTCCTAGCAATTCTGGTATTGAAGTCTACATTTGAAGAATTAAACTTCAAATGGAAACGAAAATTCATCAAATCATGGTCACAATGACATACAACAGAAAATTACCGATAGTCCTAGTGACATCCAGCCTGCCTTGCTACCAAACCCGCCCTCACCGGACAGCCTGCTGCAATGAACTCTCAAGCAGGCAATAGAGGACGATGAATATGAAATGAACACGCCCGTGATGCCTGCAGACACCTATCTAATGATGAGGAGTCCATTACTTTCCTACCTTCGCCTAACTTCGAAAAGACGAAGAAGTATTTGAAGTCCAAATTTGAAGAAATTATTAATTCTTCAATTTCAAATGGAAACGAAGATTCATCATATCATGGTCAAAATGACATACAACAGAAAATTACCGATAGTCTTTGTGACATCCAGCCTCCCTTGCCGTCAAACCTGCCCCCACCAGACAGCCCGCTGCAATTAACTCTCAAGCAGGAAATACAGGACGATGAATACGAAATGAACACGTCCGTGATGCCTGCAGACACCAGTACAACTGAAGAGGTGTCAAAAGAGTTGCAAACGGATCAAACTGAGGGAGCCAAAGGTAAACTATGTGAAATTATGTGCCGAAATTTTATTCGTGGCACGTGTAACGAGGAGCATCGTGCATATTTGCTCACAAAATTATACTGCCGCAATTTAACGGAGTGTATAGATTTAGCAAAGATTTTCAAAATTCTACATGACTTTTGAAGTTGAAGATGAAGTTTTTGAAAAGGACTATTTCCTGAGAACAGCCTTTTTGCCGCCACATGCGCTAAATCATGTTTAATTCATACTTGTGGAATTCAAGTGTAGCTAGCATGGAATCCTAACCAACCTGGTATATATCATAACGAGTTCGTTGACTTAAGAGGATGAAAAGGGATAAAAACTGTTGTGTGGAAAATCTAAACCATTAAAGTTACAATTGTCAAACTCAGCAGTTTAATAAGTCATTCAGAAAGAAAAATAATTGCACACTTAATTTGTTTAAAAATTACCCCTAAAGGGGTTTAATTAACGCACAGCCTAAACTAATGAAGCTAGGAACTTGTAATTTTACACAGCGGTACCTATTGTAACGTAGTTTAGCACTAAGAAGGGATTTTGGAAAATTCAGCCCCTAAGGGGGTGAAAAGGATATATGGAAAATTTAAACCGTTAAAGCTACAATTGTCAAACTTGGCACTTAAATCATTAATTTCAAGACAAAAATAATTGCATATTTTGTTTATCTAAACTTAACCCTTAAGGAATGAAAATAAAGGTTGAAGTTTTGTACTATCCGAACAAATAAAGAATGGGATTAGAAATGGCGGACCATTACGCTTGTATGGTCGGAATGTTCTGTACTATTAGTGTAGCGTTATAACAGTATTATTCTAAAATTATTTCATAACATTGTAACAAATGTTTTGTTGGGATATAATATTATGCATATATCTAATTTTTTTTTATAGTAACAGTTGTTTGTTTTTGTATTTATATATAAAATAAATACCAAAATAATACTGAAATTGTTTATTAACAATTAGCATAGCAACAAATTTATTATATTTGTGAGAAAATGGAACTTATGAGGAAAAATATTATTAACTTAGCGGTTCAAGTGCAACTCCTATAACTTGTAAACTCTAAATGTTGCTGATTTTCTGTTACGAGATTCGCCCAAAATGAATAGTTTGTCCAATCGGAAATATTTAGGCCATAGTTTAATAGAGGTCCAATATTATTTCTAAATATAATCACACTGTACGAAATATGCTCATTGCTATTCGTTTCTTATTTGTTGACTTTACCCGTAGGTGCGAGTATAGACAGCGATAGTGTGTGAACGAGAAGTCGATATAAGTGCCGCCATTTTCAATCCCATTCTTTATTTGTATAAGTAGTAGAACCGAACTGCCGGATCAACGCACAGCCGAAACTACTGAAGCTAGGAACTTGAAATTTTGCACAGGGATTTTTATTGAGACCTAGGGTAGCACTAAGGAATAATTTTTGGAAAATCAACCTCTAAGGGAGTGAAAAAGGGTGAAATACTATTGTTTGCAAAATCAAAATTTGCAACACTCAGACGAAGCCGCGGGCAAAAGCTAGTCTGTGTATATAAAAGAGGAACCTGATTGACTGATTGACTGACTGACTTACCTATCAACCCACAGCCGAAACAACTAGAGCTAGGAACTTGATATTTTACACAGGAATTCCTATTGTGACGTAGGGTAGTACTAAGAAAGGATTTTTGAGAATTCCTCCCCTAAGGGTGAAAAGGGTTACAAACTGTTGTGTGGAAAATCTAAACCATTAAAGTTACAATTGCGGAATCCAAGTTTTGTAGAACCTAACTGATGAATCAACGCACAGCGGAAACTACTGAAGATAGGGATGTAGTATATTCACCAGTGCCAGTGGAAGTAAGTTTGCAGGCGAGTCCGTACTGGTTGGCCTCGGTGCCGTTGATCAGGCGGCCGGTGATGAGCAGATCGAGGGCGCGAGACAGGCCGATCAGTGACGTCAGCCTACGAGCTCCTATTATACTCTGTGGTACTCCTGGATAACAAATGTATTAGGTATTAAATTATACACAGTTATTGCAGTTCACAGCAGTATATAAGCTTTGACAGGATTTTTAATGTACCTGTTGGAAATGACAAGCATCAAGGTACTTTTGTATTTAACCTGTTTTTTGTTTTTTTGTAGTTAATTTTATGCATGTGAACCAATAATACATACAAAACAACTTGTCCAATGGGGATCAGGGGCATATTACTGCATATTGGCAAATGTAGTTGCAGAAATTTTATACGAAGCAAGTATTCTAAACAATAATTTGCTTACCAAATCTCCTCCCAAGACAACCAAGCACAGCTGTGTCCTCAATAACTCTCAAGTCACAAGCAAGGGCAAGTTCAAACCCTTCAGCAACAGCGTATCCCGTTACGGCTGCTATTGTTGGTTTGTCACATAGTGGGCGTCGGAGAAGTCGTGCCTACAACATCCATTGATATTTTTAAATTCAGGTACATTGGCTGATTGTACATAATTTAATAAGTGGTTCAAGGGTTTTAAAGTTCCCATTTAAGAGAGGTTAGTAGGTTTCGGACAATCACCATCAACCAGTTGGTGGCTTCCAATAGGTCGATGTGGAGATCTTCGGGGAAGACCTATGTTCAGGAGTGGACTTCCTATGGCTGACGAGAGAGAGGGAAAGTGGGTGTATGCGAATGACACTTTGTATTGGAAATTGGAAATGGTTGTTTAAGCTATGAATATGAACATTTACATTGTATCTATCACAAGTAAATAATGATTTGATTCATGGTTTTAGGTTTTTATTGTTTTGCTAGAAATGCTGGTAAAATAAGATATAGTGGTATACCTATCGGTTTTTGAGTGTATAAAACATTTTTCAAACAAAATAAAGTTGTCAGGCAAAACACAATATTAAATATGTATAATGTGAACACTTACGGCAGCATCTTTCAAAGGATAATATCCTTTCTCTGCCATATCATCAATGTCAAAACCTGAGCAAAATGAACCACCCTCTCCATTGAACACAAGAACTTTGGCTTCATCGTCATTATCAAAAGCATTTAATGCCACCTCTATTTCTCTCAGTGTTGGTTCGTCTAGACTGTTTCTTGTAGTTTGACGGTCTATGTTAATTATTGTGACCGCTTTGAACTTTTCCACCACAATATCTATAAAAGAGTAAAATAGAATATAGATGGTACATGTTTACTTATCAATGAATTAAACATTTAACCAAAATTAAATTATGTAAGATTTGTAAAGCACACTAGAAATATAATTTTACTTTACAAAACATGGGAAACTATTGATATTAATGTAAGGAAAAGAATAATTGAGCATTAAATAAGAACTAAATCATTTACACACATTTTAATAATGTGTTACATAAAAGACGTTAGAGTTACATAAACGCGTTATTATTTACACATTTTGATTATAATATAGGATTACGATAAATATATTTTCAAGATTTTAGAAATAGTCTTTATTATAACCTTACTTTTTTTTACATCTTCTGGTTTTGCTGGCTCGTCTGCTGGTTTGTTTTTTGCGTCGCTGGACAATAGACGAACATTATTAATTGTTCTAAGATACACGTTACTCGTTGAAAAAAATCGTCGCAGTAGTATCCTCATTTTTTCTTATTTTATATCTGTCAAAATTTTCAAAACAACTAAAAATGCTGCCATTGCTCGACTGATGTGAGAAGATTCGTTTAGAAATGATCGATTAACATTATCTTAACAGCATAAAAGTATAATTATAATTTTAGAATCAATCAAATCGTTTTAAATAATACTATATATTTGTCTATTTTAATATTTATTTAAAGCGTAATTATAAACTATGATTAAAAATGAAAAAAAGTTTTAATCGAGAATTAAGAGATTGTATATTTTTATTTCTTCGCGTATACAACGCTTACAAAAAAATATTAAAATTGAATATTAATTACGTAGCACAGTAACGTAGTTAGGTACTATAATTTAAAAACATAAAACAAGAAAAATCTGTATTTTTTATGTAAATAAATAAAATTGGGTTTATAGGTAACACAGTTTTGTAATGTCAAAAACAACAAAATTGCTCCCTCACTGAATTTTCTGGACAAATTCCCTTCGTACACGTGTACTTACGATTTTTATGTTTATTTCATCATCTGAGTGTGTTTCACTATCAGTGATCTTCTGCGAGAATCTCAACAGTTACTTAGTTGCCGAGAACTTCGTTACGAAGTGTTAACTCCATTGAATCTTATTTACAGTGTTTACGTTGTGAATACAGTAAAATGTCGGAATTTCGAGACTGGTACAACAGTGTGCCGCTGTTTACGCGACACTGGTTGACTTACACGATAATTTTGAGTTTGTTGGCGAAGTTTGGGCTTATTAGTTACTATTATTTGGTGCTCGACTTCAACGCTTTCATATACTATTGTCAGGTATGTGTTTACTTATTCCACCGTAATATTCACCATTACAGCCTCCGTGGCGCAGTTGGTTAGACGCTGGCCTGTGAAACGATAGGCCGCGGGTTCGATCCCCGCACCGAAACAAATATTTGTGTGATCCACAGGTATTTGTTTCGGGTCTGGGTGTTTGTGAGACCGAAAAGTCTCTCGTAGTTTCTGATACCCACGACACAAGACTCGATCTTAGTGTGGGGTCAGGACTATGTATGTGACTGTTGGGTGTATTTATTTATTTATTATTTTCATCGTCATCAACAACATAATATGCATCATTTATTATACATATTGTCAAGGAGTCCCAAGAAGTTTTTTGCTAAACAGTATCCACTACAATAAAATGAAGAACAAACTATTGGAGCCTTGTATGTTGCTATACTTATATTTAAATGTTAAAAGATACTAATGATATTCATTGTTTACTATGACATAATACTAATGAGATTTTGTAGCATCCTGTCATGATACTTTAATTAAATAACAATTTATTTTCAGATATGGAGACCCTTAACAGCACTTTTCTTCTACCCGATAACTCCAAGCACCGGCTTACATTTCCTCATAAACTGTTACTTCCTGTACAACTATTCACAACGGCTGGAGACGAGTATATTTGCGGGCAAGCCTGCAGATTATTTTTATATGCTGTTCTTTAACTGGGTGTGCTGTGTGATCATAGGATTTATCCTTGAGTTACGAGTAAGTATGATTAATATGCTACATTTTTATGGTTTTGGGTTGTTGTATATCTAATTTATAATAGAATTCACATGCTATTATCAATCAAGTGCAACTTGGATAAATATTACATTGATTTTGCATGATAAATTCTCTATTTTTAAATTAATTCAATATTTAGTTTTCTTTTGGATTGCACTATGATTTACAAATCCAAAAATAGTGATGAACTGATTGCTGATAGTTAAGTTTTCAAAGGTTGTGCAAAGCTTTTATGATTCAAGTGTAATTGGCAAGTTCCAATTGTCTTGATTCTTGACAATCAACAATGTAATTGCCCCACATTCAATTTGGCCTTGTTACATATACATTTAGGTTAAATAATAAAATCTATACACAATAAAGTTACATAGGAGTTCCGTAAAAAATATTGAAACTAGTTATCAATTGTAAATATTGAATATCAGTTCCATGGGTAGTAGCTATAGCTAAATGACTCATAATGTTAATATAACCTATTGATTATTTTACAATGACATCAAACACATTCTTTTAACTTTATTTAATGAGTTGAGGTATTGAAATACACATGTAAGCTATAAAAACTGTGGAGTCATGACTATGTGTGTGAAGGTTGGATGAAAGTTATTGAACTAATACCTCCTTACATAAATTTTCGATGTGTTGAATTTGATTCTCATCTTGGGTAGTTCCATTTGTGAAAAATTTTAGTCTTCTCAGAAAATTATCACAAAATAATGATTTAAAATGCTCACGACCTTGAAATAAAACCATTTTTACGGATTTTATCGCGATTTGGTTTGATTTTAACATTTTTTTAACCAAATCGCGATAAAATCTGTAAAACATAGTTTTATTTCAATGTGTAACATTCACGTAAATCTAAGAAACCACCAGGCTTAGAACCTTTTTTAAAAGTAATACAACTATCAGTTATAGGCATAGTTCTCACTCTCAATTTAATAATATTATTATACAATAGATAACAGTAAAAAAACTGACTGGTGTTCCAATATACAAACTAACATTTATCTCTGTACAGAGATCAAAATCCCGGCCTGTCGATTTACAACGCATTTTAGAATCTGGGTCACTTCCTAAAAAGATGGTTGGTTGTATGTACTATATACAAAAAAAACATGTTGGCAAATGATATGAGCTAAAAAAATTATAACAAAGTTTTTATTACATCATCATCAGCCAAAATTGTTGTCCACTGCTGAACATAGGCCTCCTCTAAATTGCGCCATTTCACCCTGTCTTCGGCTTGTCGCATCCAACATCTGCCAGTGATCATTCGCAAATCGTTACTTCACCTAGCTGGCGGGCCTTCTACACTACGCTTGCCAAGACGCGATCTCCACTCAAGAATATGTTTACATCAGCGGTTGTTGGTTCTTCGCCAGATGTGGCCAGCCCTTTTTTTCAAGAGAAAATGCTACTAAGCTCCCCTTTCGGTACCCCGGAGGGGGCCGAAATGGGTATGTCACTATCCTTGGCCTTCCAGCTCGACAATGCGGATGTTGTGACCGAGCTGGGTCTCTAACAATACCTACGCCAGCATACTGACTAAAAGCCCCTCCATAACCCTCACACGCATTCTGGGCGATCCGGATATCCCAGGGCGAAGAGCGCCCCGATTTACGTCCGCATTACTGCCCCGCGCAAAACCATCGCTGGTCCTTCCAATATAGGAGGTGCGGATGACACCCACGCCTATGTTTTAGACGCCCATTTAAGGTGTTGTGGGCGTCCATGACAGAGACGAGGCTCTATCGTACATCTCGGAGTCGTTATACGTGAGGGCGCGCCGCCCCCGCAGTGTGTCCAGCGACTCCGATGACCCCTTTAGGTCGTCTTACGACGGGCAGGGGATACCGTGGCGGAATTCTCGCACCCTGGACCACAGGCCAAAGATGTGGCCAGCCCACTGCCACTTCAGCTTGCTTGCTGCTAATCCTATGTGCTATATTTAAGACTTAGGTTCTCTGTCGGATAAGATAGTTATAAGATATTAATGTTGTGGTCTATTTCCAGTTCTTGATGGATGCCATGGTGTTGTCAGTGCTGTACATATGGTGCCAGCTGAACATGGATGTCATTGTATCATTCTGGTTTGGAACGAGGTTTAAGGCAATGTACCTGCCCTGGGTATTGCTTGCGTTTAACCTTATTATAAGTGGAAGGTGAGAATTATGAATGATTTTATTGGTTAAATTGTAACAGCCATTGAGCGGATGACTAATGCCTCAATCAGCCGTGTGACCACAAAAGCTCTAAATGTAAGAATTAAACCAAATTGGCAGTAAAATCCGTAAAAATAATTTTATTTCAGTGTGTAACATTCACATAAATCTAAGAAACCATTATTTTAAAATACTTAAACTCATGCCTTTTTCCCAGAACAGTTAGGCAGGTGTCCTGTTAGGAGACTGTCCCGCCCTCACACCCGCCACTGCAACTCCTGTAAGCCAGGATCAACAGCGGCACGCATTTTAATGACACTGAGCATTGAAGCTCAGCGCGTCTCCGGGAATGTCTTTACTTGTCTTTAATCCGCAACGAAATCAATTAAAAAGATAAATTAATAGGAGGAGTTGGAAATAAATTATTGTCCACTTCCCTCCCTTGGGTGTCCTAGTAGCAACCAGGACACCCAATTGTTCCATCCCACGATGTGATATGGGGCGAGTGAGCCTATTGTCATATCGGGCACAAACTTGCTGACTCCGGGCTGATAATGAATAGAAAAATCCAATATCACTGCCCGACCTGGGGTTCGAACCTAAAACCTCAGTTTCGTAATCGGACTGTATTGCAACTACACCACTGAGGCAGTCAACTATACAACAACTATACAAATATATTATGTCTAATATTTTATACTTTTAATGCTCTTGTAAAATATAATGGAGCTATAAATATATGTTTTTTGTTGCAGTGTAATGATGGAGTTGTTAGGCATCCTGATTGGCCACTTGTCGTTCTTCCTGCTGTTCAAGTACCCTCAGGAGTTCGGCGGCCCGGCACTACTCACGCCACCCACCTTCCTGTAAGTATTCTTTCTGCAGATTTGAATGACAACCATTTATAATTAAGAAGAAATACACTCAACATTCATAATCCAGACCCTCACTAAGATTTAGTCTTGTGTCATGTCAACACCCAGACCCGAAACAAATACATGTGAATGACAGAAACATTTTTCCGGGTGCGGGATGAACTCGGCAATTAAATAATCGGCACGAGGCGGGAATCTTCGTCAGCAGTTTCTATTTGACGTAACAACCGATGAAGCGGCTGTCAGCGGTCTCCGTATAGTCGAAATACGTGTTTTACATAATAACACGTTATAATTATACGTTTGGACAGCCTCAGTGGCGCAGTTGGTTAGACGCCGCCTGTGAATCGAGAGGCTGCGGGTTCAATCCCCGCACCGAGACAAATGTTTGTGAGAACCACAAGTATTTGTTTCGGGTTGGGTGTTTGTGAGACCGAAAAGTCTCTCGTAGTTCCTGATACCCACGGCACAAGACTGGATCTTAGTGTGGGGTCAGGACTATGTATGTGACCGTTGGGTGTATTTATTTATTTACTTTATTTATTTTATTCCTACAATAATTTACAATGTTAATGTCGTCCACAGGAAGCAGATATTCCCGGACACGCGGTACATGGGCGGGTTCGGGTCGGCGCCGCAAGCGCGCGCGCCACAGCGCCCCGCCGGCAACGTGTTCGGCGGACACAACTGGGGCCGCGGACAGACGCTCGGCGGAAACTGAACCCTAACCCCACGCGACAAGGACCTATTTACAATGGACGGATATTTGTTGTTATGACATGTTGCACGGTCAAAGATTTTATAGTGAAGTTGTAGCAATGTTTAGTAATATATATGTATTTATAAGATTTGAAGGATGAATGTATGTCTGAGTTTATCTCACAACTGGGCAAGATATTTAAAACACTGGCTTAGGACAGTTTAGTGTAATCAATTTGGTAATTGGTTCCAGTAAAGTGTTTAAGTGTATTACAGAATTACAATATAATTATATTAAAATAGTTTCAGTACATTATGTTATAATTCTAGAATTTATCACCATATTTTCTAACCAATAACAAAGATTATTTTAGTTAAATGTAAGCAAAGACTATGTTATAGGCACTTTCTTTCCATGTTATATTGGTATAGATACTTCTTCCAAATCATGAATTTAATTGAATAAGCAACAATTTAGGGCACTGATATACGAAGATTGACCTCATTTAAACCATTATTGCCGTAAAATGTTCATACAACATGATAATTATAATAAATACACCCAACAGTCATAGTTCTGACCCCCACACTAAGATCGAGTCTTGTGTTGTGGGTATCAGAAACTACGAGAGACTTTTCGGTCTCACAAACACCCAGACCCGAAACAAATATCTGTGGATTACACAAATATTTGTTTCGGAGCGGGGATCGAACCCGCGGCCTCACGTTTCACAGGCGGCGTCTTGCCAACTGCGCCACGGAGGCTGTAAAATTATGCTAACATATCAACCAATTTTCATGTTTTATTAACATCATTAACCCATAGCAGTCCACTGCTGGACATAGGCCTCTCCCAAGGTACGCCACAGAGCCCGGTCTGTTTCTTATGCTTCATGTTTTCATGTTTATTTTTATGTTATATTTGTTAATATTAAACAAAAAAACTTACAATTTAATGTGTACAAATTGCTACAACTTCACAATGAATAGGAATGCAGTAAATATTTTATAACTCAATAAACAAGATATTATGTTAGAGAAATCTATGCATAATGGAGCGGGACTCCAGCAGTTGTAAAGTAATAGCTCGTTATTTGAAGCAGGGATGTTGTGGAATAAAATATATCTGAAACCATAATAAAATCTTGTATAAAAGTTTCCAATAGATTAAGTTTGGAGTGGTTATTAAATGAGACATTCGTAAGACATGTATATAAACACATCATTCATACTTTATACATGCAACATACAAATTGTATTCCTCTTTACAATCCATAAAAAAATACTAAAACTGTCCAAAACTTTTGGATGATTCCCACATCGGAACCTGTATTATATTTTTCATATAAAATTTCATATATCCATATTCAAATTAGAAATTGAAATCCATAACATTTCTGTTTTGAAGGTGTGGTTAAATTGTTTTTTGTTTGTGGTGGTTCATTATTTGAGGGTAGAAGCTATTTTTGTTGACGAATGTATAAACTCATACGATCAGTAGGCTAATTCACGTAATTTATTGACGCGCCGATCAAGTTTCGATGCAGTTTCGATTAGGTTTACGTCTTAATGGTACGTACGTCAAAATGGTATTCTTGTAATTGTTTAGCTGCGCGTAAGATATGCATAAACTGCGCATGTGCTGCACGTTGGTTGGACTCACAGATCACTCCCAATAGATACCGCATTACGATAGTTTTGTTTTGAACTGAAAACGTCAACGAAGGGAACGGTGCAGGGAAGTGGGCGGGTTGCAGCGCTGTCACGTGGACTTCGATCGAGAGATGAGGCTTGTCGATAAATAAAATAAAAAGTATCGATAGTTCGATTTGCCAGTAAGTTTAACGTGTTATGACCGCTTTTATAACTTGTTAAATGTTTTATAATATGTTTTCACTGGCCTGATCTAATAAATTATACCAATCGCTAACACGAATAAAGTAGGATTAAGATTTATACTTTAGTATGTAACGGTTTTATTTCCATTATTCGCCGTTAATTTTTGTATACCATAATGCCGAAACACCAGAATTAAGTGTTGGGTTAAAAGATCAGATAAAAATATGAAATATTAAATGATTAAACCTCACGCCGTAAAGGGCTACAATAACTTATTCAGTTTCTTGAATTCCGACGGCGGCTGTAATAGATGGTAGGTAATATCGACAAGTGACAATGAAACCCACTTGACGAATTATGAATGTTTTTGGGATGATAATACAACGTATGTTGAAATTAGTGCAACGGCTTGTACTACTCATTCTCAATAAATTTAGTATACTAATAGTTATGTTAAATACCTTCCCATGATATTTGACAAAAGGCGGTTCTAACGCCACGCATCAAGCACGAATTTCTAACATTACGTTCTTAGTAATTAAGCAGAAAACCCCAATATCACTTATATCAGTCAAAATAAAAATGAATGTATTAAAACACATAGTCAGTAGATACTTGATTCGAGAAATAGGACCCGAAATACCATCAGACGAATACGCTTAAACGAGCTTCATCTCAAGGCTATAAATGTTACTCTTGGATGCTGGACAAAATCAATATAAAATTATAATATTATTTGATAATCATATTATTCTATCCACACAGAACTACGAAATTATAATTTTTTTAAATAAATAAAAATGTACCAGAATTGGTAAATAATGAAGTATCCATTAAACGACGACGATTTTTCATTGGGAAAAAACATTCTTGGGTAAAATGTCGTGAACAAATTACGCTATTTTTTGTAGGCCACCAATCGTCACCTCGACATGTTGCATCTACCCATATTTTTAACTTTCGGGACATGTGGGTAATCTAAAATAAAAATGGTATTATTCAAACATAAGGTTATATACTAACCCACAGTTTTTACCCGACGATAGCAAAGCAAGAAGAAACAGAAAAGTGCAATTATTGAAAAAGTACCTAGTTAAAAACTTGACCTTTTTCAAATTACATTAAATGACGTCGTCATGGTGATATGCAATTTTTATTTAAATCAATATACATTTCGTGACATTGTCATTTAATCAAATTATTTTACATTAATGTTTTAAAATATCGATATTGCTTGGAATTATATTATAAACATGCGTCAAGCACTAGAAGAACGCGTGATTTCACCAGAAAAAGATGGCTTATTATGGTTATTGCTATGCGAAAAAGAGACGGCTGATTTTTGATTCAAACTCGACTGTTTGACATCGATACAATAACCAGTATAAATTGAGCTCGCTCGTGAGCAAATTAATTTAAAGAATATTAGTTACCGATGAAAAGTTATTCCGTTTTTTTGGATACTTGAATTTTTTGAGTTTTTTCCACACCATTTTATTGAGCAAGTCATTTTTAACTGTAATATGATATTTCTAAAACTTAATTTTCGCCAACGCTCAACGATACGTGCGGGTCCACTACTTGGATGAGACTGATGACGCGACATTTGGAATCGGTTTATATCAGTCCGATAGCTTATACGTGTGGCGCGCAACCGCTGCCTTGCATTAGGTATCTAGTGGGAGTGATCTGTGGTTGGACTATAATAAACAGTCATTGGAGACGTCAAATTAATAGATAAATACCAATCAGGTTGCGATCTGAATCACGCATGTATAAAACGCGCAGCAGGAGAATACGCTAAGGGCGCGTTCCATTAGGCGTTCACGGCGCTAAAAACACTCATTCCATTTGATGATCACGAGCGTCGTGGTCGCGGTGAAAACGTCACTGATGACGTCATGACATACGCTCACGACGACCCATGTCAAGAGGTGGGTCGTGGTGCGCGTTGAGAAAATTGGCGGGATTTTGAAACGTCAAAACAAGAAAAATGTCAACAGAGAAAATTACATTATATGATACGGAGAGGGATATTTTTGTTACTTCGAACGTAAAATGGGTATTTTCAACATCAATAAATTTATCTAATTTTATTAATGCTTATCACAGAATACAAGACGATAAAACTTTAATGTTTTACCGTCAAGATTTAACCCATAATGCAACCTAACTCTTTATAGCTTTTTTAAAATAGGTATTTGTTACTTAAACGCTCAAAACGCCTCATAACCCGTTCCACTTGGGTTTGCGATCATAACGCTCACGAGCAAATGGAACGGTAAATATCGCGGTCGTGAGCGTGGTCGTTGCGATCGTCAAGTGGAACGTACTGTAAAGCGCTCGCGTGACGCGAACTTGACGCGAGCGTATCTGACAGCGGTTGTCTAAATTACGAGAATACAAAAAGGGTTGTTTTGATCGAAACTTAACTGCAACTGCACTGCAACTGAACTTATTTAATTACGTGAATTGGCCTACAGAGAAAGTTAACAACTAATCTAGTGTTTTCCAGTTCTAACGCGAAAATGGACCCTGTGAGGTAAGAAGTTACATTATTACTTCAGGTGTCCAAGAGCTCATTTCGGGCCTGCTGTCAAAATTTTGATGACGTTGCCTATTGCTTTTCAATTGTTTTCCATTGTCAAAACTCATCTGTCAACACATGGACACCTGAATAAAAAGACTAGAATTGAATAACAAAAACCATCTGTCTGGTTTGAATTTTGAGGTATTTGTATGTGGAATATGAGTCTTTTTACCCGACTACGAAAGAAAGAGGGTTATTTAAGTTTTATAAGAATGTTCTAAAGATTTTAATTTATCGTTGCAATACGTCACCGATATAATACTTTTTCTTATACTGAAAGCACTGCTCGTATGAGTCAACGAATCTATTATGTTAATAAGCAATAAATGTTTATAATATTGCGTTACGAACATACCTGAAAATGTAAATTATAGGTAAGGTTGATCAAAATATATACTGCTGTACTCTCGATATATTTCTGTGTGGTGTACTATAAATAGTTTTTTTCCATGTTTTCTTCGTGCCGTTCTTTTCAGTGACAATCGCATGTTTAAATACAAAATAGATAATGTTAAAAATATATTTTGTTTCATTACTAAAGAAAACTAATTAAAGGTAACGGCATATAACTTTATGTTTTTATTGATATGTTATTGAAGTACTTAGTTTATGTCTGGTAATATATTCTGTGAACTAAAAAGATTAGATATACAAAATTAGTTAGTTTAAATCTATAAAAATGTAATTTATTAATTTAGAACCTTTGGCTTGAAATCAATAAATATATTTTAGTTTATTAGGGGCAGGTTTCTTTTGTGATAGAATATGCATAATATTATTTATTAGGTAGGCATTTCCAGGTCATGTAAAGAATATTGGATCTTATTATTGGGAACAAAAAAGACATAATGGTGAAATGGGAAAAAAATAATCTAGTTTGACACAAATATGCTATTCCTCTGTTTCATTATATACTTACCAATTATGTTTGATACTATAAAGTATCTATCTATATCAGCCCATATACGTCCCACTGCAGGGCACGGGCCTACTCTACAATCGATGGAATCGATTGAGAGTGGTTAGGCCATATAGTCCATCACGCTGGCCTAGTGCGGGTTGGCGGACTTACATACCGTAGAAATTGTTTAAAATCGCTACGGTATGCAGGTTTCCTCACGATGTTTTCCTTCACCGTTAAAGTGCGTGGTGATTGACTATCAATACACACATAACTCCGAAAAGTCAGAGGTGTGCCCTGGGATTTGAACCCGCGACCACCGCGAACATGTAGGCAGCCGCGTCTGGTCCGTTACCAACAGGCCACCACGCACTATCAAGATCCAAGATATGTAAATATGTTTCTTCCAGTTTCATTTTTTTTTATTTGCAATAACCTGGTTGTATTATATACCTATAATCGAATGACTCATAGAACTACAAAATGTATTTTTGTACATACTGCCCTGCATTTAAATTAACTTTGACTTATTGTTGTAACGAAATAAAATCTTTACTTTTCACTCCTTGTCTTTTTCTTGTTTTTTATATTGATTTCAAGTATTATGTACAAACAGTTACGACTTAACTTCAGAGTGGGGTAATTGTAATGCAAGAGGAAAATTCGCCTCATTTGTTGGTTGTGGGTCTGTTTCCAGGTCTGATCCACTGCGAGTTTTCGGTTTGATAAATATCAAGAGTTGGCTGATAATTTTGCATGGTGGTAACTGGTAAGTGCTGTATTGGCCCATAACGTCCACTACAGGGCACGGACCTTCTCTACAATCGAGAGTACGATTGAGAGGGGTTAGGCGGTATAGTCTACCACGCTGGCCTAGTGCGGTTTCGCGGCTTTTTAAATGCCATACAAATTCTTCCGAATAACAGGTATCCTCACGTTGTTTTCCTTCAGCCTTATTGTGAGTGGTGGGCTGTTGGTACCGGACCAGACGCGGTGGCTAACATATTTACGATGGTCGCGGGTTCCAATTTCAGTGCACACCCCTGACTTTTCGGAGTCATGTGTGTATTGATAGTCAATTAATCTGATTCATTGGTACGTACACAGTACGCCCCTGTATAATTTTAATAATCAATAGGTATAAAACAATATTAAAAGCTCCTGGTTTCAATTCCCAAGTCGGGTAGTCTAATGCAAACCTTCGGTTTGACAAATCAGTGGTTTGTGCCAAGTACGAGTATAAGATCGTTCCTACGTTATAAGTTAGTATAATAAAACGTTAAAATATTATTTTACTTAGTTCAAAATAAAATATTCTAGAAATTTATATCGTTCATTTGGTCTACAAACTGGTTAGTGTTAACTATTTCCTAAATTGTTTTCGACTTCCGTTCATAACAATAGGTAGAATAGTTCGTTGAAACGTGCGCAATAAAATGTAATTCTTCACAAATTCGCGTTTATCGTCATTCCATAACGACTTGCATCCTGTGCCTTGACACAGCTGACAAACAAAACGTGAAATTGCTGTCAGCAGACACAGAGTACATTTTACATATCAGCGGATCTACGTAAACTAACGTTTATGTATTCTACAATGATGATGAACTTAGATAGGTACTCGGAAAGCTTTAATTCCGAGTTACCCGACCAATTTGCTTGAGATATGGAATTGCGCCGATTCACGATATATATATTTTTTATTGCATAGGTCCGGCAAACGTTGTTACGACAGCCATAGTTGTTACTGATCCCATTATCCAATTCCCCCCCTAAAAAGTTGTAATGCTATTGGTAAAAAGGATTGCATGGTTCCATAGATTTACTGCAATTCATAAAATATGTTGGTGAGCTTGAATGTTCATATCAGTATTATTTTAATTTTAAGACAAGCATAACAGTATAAATAACCACTCACACTTATGTACTATGTATTTGTCAAGCGTTGAACCAATATCCAGGGATTCTCTACACAAACTGTACCATGTGATATTTATTTTAATTTATTTGAACATTAAGCATCAAAACAAACTTTACATCAATCACTATATTAAACTATACAATTCATCTAATGGTGGGTGTCTTTTGGGTCTGGTTTCCCGTATTCTTTCTCCCACATAGCGATGAACTCTTTCTTCCTCTCCTCGCGTTTCTTGAAGTACTCCGGGTACTGGGCCTTCTCTAAGGGATGCCAGTAGTCCAGGACCCAGTCGGGGGGAGTGACAACACGTTCGTAAGCAACACCACCTGGGCTTTTGGCAACTGAAAATGAATTTACGATATGAGTTTTGTATTTAAAAATGACCTTGCAATATATTTATAAATAATAAATACATCCAACATTCACATACATAGTCCTGACCCCACACTAAGATCGAGTCTTTTGTCGTGGGTATCAGAAACTACGAGAGACTTTTCGGTCTCACAAACACCCAGACTCGAAACAAGTACCTGTGGATCACACAAATATTTGTCTCAGTGCGGGGATCGAACCCGCAGCCTCTCGTTTCACAGCCGGCGTCTAATCAACTGCGCCACGCAGAATTGCCATTCGCCAATTTATTGTAGAATGTAGAATAGTCTGGACGTTTTTAGGATGGCATCAGGTAAATTATGCTTGAGAATTATCTGGTATACACTATAGATTGATTACACAATCCTAATGTCATAGCATCATAAATAGACACAAAAAGGTAAGTTCAAAGTAAAGTACAACAGGGCACTAACAAATATTTTTTCAATTGCTTAATTTCACTGTCTCACTATGTCAATAATAATGTGATATTAAATTCCTGCTGTGTTTTGTGAGAAATGTTAACACATTGCCTACAACACAATAAATGATACACCCATGCTGCTCAGTGCTCAGGCATATTATGTAAGTAAATAACATGCCCAGTGTGATATCTACATGTTTTACACCAAAAAAAACTGTGTGTGTGCCACAACCAATGTTAAACATTAAACTTTGAACTTTTTGGTCATGTTGGACATATTAAATCACATAGTCAGAAAAGCTATGAGCCTTCCAGTCGACCTCCCTTTACCTTGTGGACCAGTGGGACCAAAACTTAAGACAAAAATAATATGCCTAAACCGACAACCCAGGATAGAACAGATTGACGCAGACATAGGCAGACACAGAGCCGACCCCACACACAATGGGAATGAGCAAAGAAGATAAACAATAAACTTTGAAAATAAGAATGCACTGCACCATGGACAATTATTAATTATTATTGTCCTTAATATTCATGCAGTGAGATATACTTGAAGGGATACCATGATGAAAATGTGTGAAATAACAGTTCATGGTCAATCTTGTGTAAGCACACTTTCGCTCCTTTCAATATTGAGTTCCAGCAGTCTTGTTTGCCATATGCACAGAGTGCAACAATTTTTTTCAAAGACACCTCCCATATTCAATAAATGCATCAATATAATACTATCAGGTAGAAGCAAATGTATATTAAAACTGAACTCACAGGCTTTAGGAATGGGATGTTGTTGCAAGAATAGTTCCTCCTCGCCTTCTTTCAGCAGCTGAATGGCTTTCCTCATGTCGGGCTCTTTGGCATGTTTGTCGAACCTCTCGCGAAGGAGCACGGCTTGGTATCGGTACACATGACTGGAAAATATTGCATATTTAAATATTTTATAAAAGAATAGAGTGCTATAATTGTGTTCAATGGCGAGTGATATATATCTAATGACTAACAGTGGTCTACTGTTGATACTGTACTTACCATCAGGTGCAATGCAGCCATATTACTAATATAATTTAAAAAAATAAAGTATTGTACTACATTTTATTTACCAACTTTACATTATAATTATTACACACCACTAAACTAGAATCATTTTATAATTCTTATAGTGAGACTAGAACTACTGTTCAAAGAATGAAATGGAATATTCATTTATTCATACCTATGATTATCAAATGTAAATAATGAAAAACAAAATAACTCAACAAATTGAAGTATTAGTTTTAACCAAAATAAATAACAAAAGTAACCTTAACACTATAAAATCTTGTGGTTTTAGTTTATATCACGGCAGTAAAAAATATATCTGAAAAATGGAAAATATTGGTTATGTTGGGATACAATTACGTAACTCAAACAAACCTGAGAGAATGTAAGAAATTAAGACATATTCAATAAAAGGTACATACCGTCTGTCGTAAAACGATTCCAAATTACGCAAAGCCCTTTTGTAAAGGCTGCAAACTTTTTGTGTATGGGTCAAGATACCCAGAGGAACATTCGCCATCTTTGTTGTTGTCACTAGTGACACTGACAATCACACTGACATTAACGTGATAAGAATTTGGGAGTTGTCAAAGGAAACCGTTACTAACAATTTAGTAAGTTACGTTACTATTTAATGAAATGTTTATTATTTTAAATTAATATAATAATGGGTAATAAACGAAAACAATATTTAATTGAAATAATAGTAAAATTATAATTAAGATGTTTTTTTTAAGTCTTAACCAAATACCAATATGATTTCTTTTTAAATTCCTAAGTTGTGGTGTAATCACAATGATTATAGAATAAAGTGTAATCTAACGGACAAGCATTATTCGGAGCTCATGGTATTTTTGCCGACCATGGTGACCTTCAATATTCGTTCGTACTGCGTATATGCGTGTTAGTGCGTGAGTATAGAATACCATAGAATTTAGGATCTGGAGAGGGGAAAGGGGTCTTAATAATTATGTCGAACGTTTTTTTTCCCTTTTTTTATAACCGGCTAACGACCACACAGGTGTGATCACTGCCAAAGATCACTGCCGCCGATAATCATTCACAACGCTTGGGTCATAGATGTATTGCCAGCTGGCCTATTAAATCTGGAGAGGAGCGGGAAGAAAAAAGGATCCGAAGAGGAAAGTGGTATTGGGCTTAATATCACTCACTGAAAGAAATACGACAGCAAAGCTGCCAGTTTGCGTCCGTCTCCTGTGAAACAGTGGTACCGCCCCGGACGAGCCTACCTATTCATGCTGAGTCATGACTGACAACAGCGTGGCTCTACTACACAGACCTTTATTTACTCCACTTGTTTCTCGCAGTGAAACCTTTCTGAGCGGAGGAGTTTGTCGAATGGATATTTCAGAATCTCTGGTATTACAGCCCGTAGGGACACTATGTCCAACGCGTTTATTTTAATGCCAAACTGTGTTCCTAAAACCGTACTTTCCGATGTATAAATAAACCGAACCTACCAGCTTAGCTAAGACTTTTGATCCTGTACCCGTTGTTTTGTTACATTAAATATACTCTTATATTACAAATTGTATTATACAGCAATGCGATTTAATAACAGTTTTATGCCGGCTAATTCAGCTTAATAACGAACAGCCTTCATCTGTGATAGCGTCGAAGATTCGTTCACATCTGTTACAAGGCTGACGAGGCATGCAACGGCTATGCAATTTGGCAATCTGCTTATCAATTCATAAAGGTTAAGTCATGTTTGTGTGTTTACAAATAATTATATAATATGAAAATAATGTATTGCTCTATTATATTTTATTCGTGCAGTTTCCGTCGTCTTACTTAAGAAAGTAAATTATTGCAACATTCTTCTGGTTATATAGTTCGAAATAAAAATAGTTAGTCGGTTCTAGGATGTTTTGCCTATTTCTAATAATAATCCTAGATAGCTTTAATTATTCTTTAATTAATAATCTTTTAAGTAGTCTATTTCTAAAAGTAATTAGGTACTAGTAATTTATTATTATACAGGGTGTCCCACGGCGATGCCACATAGAGGCGAAGTATCTTAAATATGGTAGATAGACATTTTTGCTGAAAGAAGTCATTTTGATTTTGAAAGAAAAAAACTGCGTTCAAATATTTTTGAATAATTGCATGTCTGTAACGGGAATCGAACCCGCCATGTGATAATACCGATCGAGTCCAAGTAAGAAAATCTAAATAAAAATAACAAGCCAACAATAAAAATCATGTATAAGAATATAATATGATTGAAGAATTAATATAAATTTACTTAATTAGGAAATCCTTTACGTATCATAATGACACGTGTACGTACGGTGTATAAAATAATTATAGAACCATATAATAAATGTAAATTTTAAGGATGCTTTGAATGACGTCTTTTTATATGATTAATAAAGTTGCAATTTAATAATTTCATCCATACAATTAATTAAGGTAGAGCCCTTTCAGTCAAACTACACTTCTAAATAAATTCTATAAAATTACCAAAAATCATCATCCATTATCAAATCTCAGCCGCATTAAAATGCAATCACACAAATATGTACCACCGAACATAATCGGGGTCAAAGAAAGTTAGGGAAAACGACGCGTCGAGATGACCAATCAGCGGGAACCGGTCGCCCGCCAGTCTACGTAGCGCGCCATCGCATTTTTGAAAATGGAACACCATTACATTATCTAGGAAAAATGCAGATAAATAATTTATAGACCATAGATACTATTTTATTGTTTTGATAGAAAGTCGATGCACTTGAAGGTATTTCTTGTTGAGCACTGGCGTGTTGTAGACCCACTGTCAGTGTTGAGCCGACTCTCGGCACGGTGGTACATTGCCATCGCTCTTTATTTCATTTACGTGAATAGTTTGTGAAAATATTTAGAACTGTGTTAATTATCCTAAGTAGGATTATTTATTGTTTTAGTTCCTGTTGGAATTTGTCACCCTTAATTTGGTAAATATTTTTTTATTTTTTATTACAGTTATAACTTGACCGATTATATTTTATTTTTTAAATATTTACTAACTATTAATTTCTTAAAGTTATCAATTAATTTTGCTGTAAAAATAATAAAGTAATTTGATTTAATAAGTAGGTTACTAAAATATAAAACTAAATAAATGTCTGAGTGCTTAGGCACTATCGAACACGAAGTCTAGATTTCATTATGAGCGCTAAATATTTAACGCTTGCGTAAAATATTCTACAGAAAAACGAAGATATTCAAGTTTCTCCAATGGCATAGATTAATTTCTAAGCAAGATGAAAAGTACAGATGAAAGATAAGATGTATAATGAAATTAAACAATAAAAACATTTGTTTTGTGTCAATGTAGACCAGTAGAAGATGTATCTTGTTTAAATCCTGTGTAATGTTCTTAAGAAGAAGCAAAATTAATATTCTTAACCACGTACATACAAAAACGGAACTCTTTAAAATAGTATCTACACTTACATACATACATACATAAACTCATGCCTTTAGCCGAGAAGGGATAGGTAGGCAGAGGCGCCACCAGGACACCCACATTTCGCCTTGTATGTTCCGTCCCATGATGTGATAGGGGGCGAGCCTATCGCCATATCGGGCACAAATTCCTGACTCCGGGCCAATAATGAATAGAAAACCCAAATATCACTTTGCCCGACCCGGGATTCGAACCCGAGACTTCAGCTTTGTAGTCGCACAATTACGCCACCGAGGCAGTCAGTATCCACACTCGTAATCATTAAAATTGATTAACTGAAAATCATTTATTAATTAGCTATACGTACTTATTAACAATTAGTTCCAAAATGCAACTTACTAAATTTCGGCACCTAATGTTGAAGATAATTTACAAATGGATGTCCTTCAAATCATATACCTTAACCCAAATAAAAAAATGTGTTTATTCAAAAAGAAATATAAAACGAAGTCATAGGATTTTTTAAAGAAATTGATGACATATGCAGCATGACATAATATGACATTATGGCGCAGCTAGTTTGATGCCGCCTGTGAAACGAGAGGCCGCGGGTTCGATCCCCGCACCGAAACAAATATTTGTGTGATCCACAGGTATTTGTTTCGGGTCTGGGTGTTTGTGAGACCGAAAAGTCTCTCGTAGTTTCTGATACCCACGACACAAGACTCGATCTTAGTGTGGGGTCAGGACTATGTATGTGACTGTTGGGTGTATTATTTATTTATTTATATTAAAACCGCAAGTTAATTCATATCTAATCTAATTTGTATTTCTCTTTAATCGGGATAAAACTAAAAATCATAATATATAAAATATAAATATTGATTATCATAATAGCACTAAAGGTTATTGTGCAAACTTATAGGGAATCTTTAATTAGCGTATTATCTATTATTGTAGATGCAGTAGGTAAACATTTTACTAAAATTATCGTCAAAAGAGTTTTGCACCGACTCATTTTTATATTGTCTATTGTTTGTTGAGGCATGCACTTATTTGTTGGCTTACGCACGTGTGTACGTGCAGGATGTCGGATGACGTCATATGTAGGTACTTTGTGGACGACATTGGCAGACTTCGAATTTTAAAATCGGGTTTTTACGGTGATCTGTCGAGGCTTATTCCATACATCTAGACTCTAGTTAATAAAACCATAACATCTGATCGATGACGAATGAGTCAGAAATATGAATATTTCGCACAGGAATTCCTTATACGTGCAGAGTAATGAAGATACGAGTTATCTCGATAATATATATCATGACCGCTACGATTTAATCACAATGTTTTTAAATATAGTACCTAGTTATCACATTAAATAAACGTTTACAGAAAGCAATCCATTCTGAAATATTCCATCAAGATAATGGGTTCGGCATCCAGTCTAATCGAATATATTTTGGATATATTGGTGTAGTTACGAAACTACGAATTGCCAAGTGCAAACACGATATCCCGTACTTGTAAATACACGCGAGTTTAATTAACATATTTTGTCTCCATCACAACGAAGGTCAATAAAAGAGTTTTGGAAGGATAAATAAAGAATGGAAGTATATTTGCCGTTCACCATCTTGTGAATTATAGGTTCTAAGTTGCCAATAGGAAATTCCATGTTTAGTCTTGTAAAATTTTATTCAAATATTTGCTTGCCTGATTTTAACCGGAACCTAATTCTAGCAATGATACAGAGCTAATGATGATTGTCAGCAACCGCATAAAACAGCTTCTATTATGTATATGTTCAGTAAAGTCTATAATATGCACAATGCTGTATTTTCAGGACAGTAAACTGAAAATAACATGTATGTTTAATAGATAAACTCGCGCTTTTGTCAAAGATGAAGTAGGCAAAGGTTTTTACCACACCCACGTTTCACCTCCTTCTGTTCCGACAGGGGGCGAACCTATCGCCATATCGGGCACAAATTCCTGACTCCGGGCTGATAATGAATAGACAAATCCAATATCTCTTTTCCCGACCCGGGATTCGAACCCGAGACCTCAGCTTTGTAATCGCGCCGTAATATAACTACGCCACAGAGGCAGTAAACTGAAAAAAAATCTTATTTTTATTTTCCCAACTAATAAGTTTTTATAATATATATATATATATATATATATATATATATATATATATATATATATATATATATATATATATATATATACAGGGTATATCAAGACCGCGACCGAAAACGAAGCCAGGTGGTAGTTTTAGCGGCTACAGACACAATGCAACTAAAAATTTTGCAAAATAAGCGACGGATTTTTTTTTACAATTTTTTAAAAATCATCGTTTTTGATGGGTAAAAACCTAATTTTTGCAAAAATAGTAATTTAAACCCTTACATACCATTGCGTGTTAAGCGATGTACGTCATTATTTTAGAAAAACTATGTTTAATCACTCAAATACGACGATATGTAAAAAATAACAAAAAAAAAAATTGACGATTTTTTTTGTAAAATTTTTACTTGCATTGTGTTTGATATCACTAATACTACCTCCTGGCTTCGTTTTCGGTCGCGGTCTTGATATACCCTGTATATATTTAATATTAGAAGCTATGATCTTTATAATTTCGGTGTCGCCGTAAAGTTCTTACGGCAATTTACAAGTCAAATATTCTTAATTCCAAAAACATGATTCGCTAGAGACGGTAGAGTTCCCAAAAACCCAAAGTGCATAATAAATAATCTTCTACGTGTTCTTTAAAAAATATAATCGTGACTTTAGTTTTATTGTGATCAAGACACACGACAATAATTTCGTGAGAATGAAAGTTGGCTGTGTCACTTTCCTCTGAACTCTATTGTATACGTCTCCGAAAAAATAATTTTAAATGGAGTACCTCAAATACTCAGTGAAAGTAATTTTTTGCACATTATTTTATATATTTAACTGCGCTGCAACCGCTGTATAATTATTGTATTGTAAACTTGTTTTGAAAAGAGCAACGGTAGAGTTTCTTGCCCGTTCTTCTCTGGTGAAAACAGCCTTGTGAAACGGGTGGTAGTGGAAAAAAGTGACCGAATCTAAATAATGTATGACATTTCATGGGTTCAATAAATGTGTTCATTTAATTTATAGTTTTAGGAACAGAAAAACCCGGTTTATCGGGGTACATTTTTACATACAGGGTACATCAAGACTGCGACCGAAAACGAAGCCAGGTGGTAGTTTTAGTGGTTACAGATACAATGCAAATAAAAATTTCACCAAAACAGCAATAGAATTTTTTTTTGAATTTTTTAAAAATCTTCTTTTTTGGGTGGGAAATACCTAGTTTTTGCGAAAATAATGATTTAAACCCTTACGTACCATTAAGTGTTTAAAAATAAAGAGGTCTACATCATTATTTTAGAAAAACTATGTATTTATCACCCAAATACGACGATAAGTAAAAAAATACAAAAATACGAAATTTTTACTTGCGTTGTGTCTGAAGTCACTTAAACTACCACCTGGCTTCGTTTTCGGTCGCAGTCTTGATATACCCTGTATAAATAGAACAAAAAAATGATACCAAACCATAAAATAAAATTTACGTCTGCACAATAAACAATTAATTGAATGTGGTTGGTCAATTAAATGAAGCGGTTTTTCCAAATTTATCTGCTCTTTAGACTTTTTTCTTTTACATAGTAATTAATAAAGAATTGCCACTGCAGAACATGTCTTCGGAAACATACCAATAATATCTTATTACGTGTAGGACCGAAAAATAGCAACAAACTTTATTTAGAATAACGATAACAAGAATGCTTTACTACTTTCTTCCGCGATAAAATAAAAACAGGTCAAAAGTGTCTTTATTGCCCATTGTGGAAAAGTGAAATTATGTTTATCTTTCACTTTAATGGATTCAAAATTGCACTTTTATTGCGGGTGGCTCGCAAAATTACTTTATTATCTGACATTGTGATACTTTGGAAATAATTTATTTTTTATGGTTAAACTATTGAGTAAAGTTGGTATTAACTTAGTGGAATATCAACAAGGAACGCGTTTATTTCATGAACGAGAATTAGGTAAATAATATAATTTTAACTTCAAAGCGTGATTCAGAGAAAACTTGGCGCATTCCTCTATACTCTATACTCTATAGTCTCTAGTATTTATGTAAAAAGTGTGCAAACGACAAAGAGAGCGTGCGGCTAGTTAATGGTTTACGGTATTGATTATTGACAGCACAATCACACTGTATTTTTCTAGCGATTCATGAATATTTATTGACGTAACTACATCTAAATTATAAATATCATAGCTCTTAGCAAAACTTGCTAATTTTAATTTGAATAAAGAACACACACTCTGACATAAAAATAACGCAATCAAATTCGAATATGGAACACGCTCAAAAATCCCAAAACAAAAATTGTGCAAAATAAGAAATTATGGCGTGCAATAGTTGGGACTACTGTTGGGTCATGAAAAATTTCCGAAAATTTTCCAAATGAAATTTTTCAATTTTTAAGAAAAATATGAAAAATTTCAGAATATTTTTCCGATATTTTTCCATTTTTGAATTTCGAACGAAATGTAACTTCCTGAAAATCGGGGTGAATCGAAATTCAGAGAGAAATAGAAAAAAATATATTGTTTGTTTTTTCGTGTTTAAGAACCAAATTGATTATGTTTTATTTATAATTAATGGTTTATGACTCTTTTTCCTAAATTGCAGCCATTACATTTAATCCCTACCGCGAATTTGGACTTTACAATATTACAAATGCATGTATTTTTACTTTATTAGCAAGTTTATTACGAATATAAAACAATTAAATCGATTTTACGATTAAAAAGCTACAATTAAGTTAAATAATCGAATTTTTCCATTATTTTTCCATTTTGAAAATTTTCCGAAAATTTTCCTGAAATTTTTCCGAAAAATAGAATTTTTCCGATTATTTTTCCGACCCAAATATCGGCCAATAGAATTGCACCATTCGACGTCACGTGGTACAACCTACATGGTATTATACTGATAATTTTTTGAAAATTTTCTCTGGTCGTTGCTATATATAAAAAACAAAACATGAACCAGTCAAATTAACCACACGTCAAACTGACAGGTTGAATTCAATTGTGAAAATTGGAGATTTTGCATGAAAATGAGTCGATTTGGAGTTTGTTTGTATTCTTATTTGTTAACTGTACATTTCGTCTCATGGTGCAATTCTATTGGCCGACATTTGGGACGGAAAAATAATCCCCCGAATACCACACGAGCTTCAAAATTATCGGGTATTTCCCGATAATTTTGAAGCTCTTGTGGTATTATATATGAAAATTACACAACACTAGTTGGGACTGCTGTTGTCTGCTGACATTGTACGTCGTTCACACAACTCATCAGCACCATTATGCTAATGACCATTGGGTAACCCGGCTTTAAGTTGCGCAGCATTGACAGTTGTCACTAAATTAGGCAAGCGAGTCAATGTCACTCGCCAGGATTTATGAGGTTTCCTTGGACTGTCTGGTGGAATGGTTAATCGTTGTTTTGTAATCTATGGAATACGGTCTCCATAATTATTTAGGTTTCATAATTTTATTAATAAACGTTTTAAAAGTAATTCTATTACAGAAATATCTAAACATTCTTAGTAAAAATTGCATTGAAAAATATTTTTAACTTCTTTAAAATCACCGTATGAATAAGGACCGTACTCCTTACGATGATATTATAATTGAATTCAAAGATACTTATTATTCATCAAGGTTATTTTATTACAAAATAAAATTACAGTCTTCTTTGTAAAAATAATGGCAAGAATGAATACTCTCCATACATTGAAATTGAACGCTTTGTTATATCGGGAAATCCCAGCGTCCAAAAGTATTGGAAGTTACAACTGGTAATAACGATTTATGTTTAGGGAAAAAGTTGCCTCCACATTTGGTAAATCCTTCCAAAGGATAAGATCATGCCATCTTTGTAGATTATTAAATACATTACGCGGCTTTATTTATAGACTGAGTTAAAACCTATTTTAGTTATCGAATGTTTTGTCCCTTTCGAACGACTACAATTCAGTTTGAGCCATAGATGGTTTGAGCGAACAAGATTGAACAAGATAAAACATTCGATATGTAACTAAAATCGTTTTTTTATCTATCTACGAATTAGTTCGCTAGAATATATAAGTTTATTATAGGTTTAAGTTAAGTTAATAGATTTATAAAATCGGCAGTTATAATGTAAAGGTTCTGTAACTTAATACGGAATACCTTCGTATGAAACTTGTAGAAATTCACAAGTCGATTAAAAATTGAAAGCCAATATTGATTGTGGTTTAGATACGAAGGCCAGCTTAAACAAAAGGTTTTTTATTGGAACACAGTTCACTGAAGATGTCAAAGTTCCATTATTTTTAAAGATAAGTTTTTTGTCTTCTATTATAGGTTTTAATTTTGCTTATAATTTTAAGGTAGAATAGGTGGTTCACGGTTGCATCTGTGTGTTACATTTTCACTATGGAACTAATGAAGTGAATTCATAAAGCGGAATATTTAGCATACGATTTTACGCTCGACTACATGACGTTAACATTTCTAATATCAACGATATCAACCACCGGTTAAATGTCTTTTTAAATTATGATATGAGATAGACCTTATTTAAATAAATAAAAAACGGCTCATCAGGACGTTTTCCCTTAGATGCTCTTTTCAGTTTTCACGTCCAAACTTCTAAAGAGACAGATGAAAAAATGTTGTACCATCTCATAATTCACTATTTTGTTTGACAACCTCCGTGGCGCAGTTGGTTAGACCCGCCTATGAAACGAGAGGCCGCGGGTTCGTGTCTGGGTGTTTGTGAGACCTAAAAGTCTCTCGTAGCTTCTGATACCCACGACACAAGTCTCGATCTTAGTGTGGGGTCAGGACTATGTATGTGACTGTTGGGTGCAGTTATTTATTTATTTCGAAAAGTTTATTCGCTTTTTTGCCACCTCTTGTTCTCTTTTTATTGTGTTATAGTTTTTGACCGACTTCAAAAGAGGAGGTAATCAATTCGACTGAATTTTTTTTTTTTTTTTTTTTTTTTGTTGTATGTTTGTTACTCGATTACGCTGGTATTTGGGAACCGATTTTAAAAATTTCTTTTTTGTCGGAAAGCATGATATACTAGGTTGGTACCATAAAAAATTGGTGAAGACCTGATGAATATCTTCGGTCCTGAAGACCAGAACTCCTCAAAATTTAACGGTACAGCAATAATTCTTTTTGCACCTGGTTCAGTATAAGTGTATTACTACAAAGGGGGGGTTAAAAGGGAAAAGGGGTGTATGGGGGGGGGGGGGAAATAGATACTAATGTAAATACTCAATATCTGTGGCAGTACTTAAACGATTAAAAAAATAATAATTTTGTCGACAAGTATGATATGTTAGATTGGTGTCATTAAAAAATGGTGAAGACCTGATGAATATCTTCGGACCTGAAGAACAGAACTCCTCAAAATTGAACGGTACGGCAATAATTCTTTTTGCACCTGGTTCAGTATAAGTGTCTTACTACAAAGGGGGGTTAAAAGGGGAAAGGCGTGTAGGGGGGGGTAGATAAAAGATACAATTAATTTCCGTTTTCAATATAAAAGTTTTACTATAAACAGTAGGTGAAGAAGAGGGAGAGTGAGAGAAATAGATACGTAAATTACCGACGTAAACTAAGAGAATCCGACCTGGTCAGTGTCTAACAATAGCGGATATCATGATTATAATGACTTACAATCTTCTCATAATTTCACAGCAATAATATCATGTTTGGTCTGAAGGATTCGTAAATTTTAAAGACTACGTTTTGATTATATAATGATCACCTTTCTCATCATTACGATGCCTATGAAAACTAAAAAGGGACAAATAAAATAATTTTTGATAAAAAATAAAAACCGACTTCAAAGTGCTACTACAAAGTAACAAATAATATATATTTCATCGTGCTAGTACACAATGATTAATGTTCTTATTGACTTGACTAGCTAACAAATCTTAAATACGTAATATTTTGAAGGCGGGTCGCTAAACAACAAACACGTATAAATTTAAGCAAATGCACTTGTAGATCCTGCAATGTTGGCTCAGAAAGGCACGTAAGTAAATTAAACACAAATGAATATAATGTGCTAATCCTACGTGTCAATTTATTGAAGTTTTCATAGAATTTCTATGTGTCTTACATGTGTGTGGTAGCCTGTTGATAATTATCTAGATATGATCCACGAGACGGTTGACCACCGTCTCGGTTATAATTCCAGGGTATACACCTCCGGAATTATCGGAGTCACTTGTGTGTTGATGATATTCAATTACCAAACTCTTTAATAGTGATATATTTAAATCATAGTCAGGAAACCTGCATGACATAAAGGCATTTAAGTACAAGAAAGGGTATGTTGTGTCCCATGCTCAACAGTGGACGATTACGGCCTGATATATTAAGACAAATTAATATTCCGTGTAAATCTTGCGTGTTTTTCGCTAGAATTTCTTAAACAAATTAACGTTAAGCGTAAGGCGTAGGTACATGTTTGGCACTTAGCGACCCGCCTTCAAAATATTACGTATTTAAGATTTGTTAGCTAGTCAAGTCAATAAGAACATTAATCATTGTGTACTAGCACGATGAAATATAATATATTATTTGTTACTTTGTAGTAGCACTTTGAAGTCGGTTTTTATTTTTTATCAAAATTTATTTTTGTAATTTTGATATTATTAAGGTTGTGTTTTACCTCGCTAGTCCAATTTTAATATTTTGTATTTTTATAATAATTGTGTACGTAACAATTTAATATAAGTCGTGTTCAGATCAAGTAGAATGCGCACACATTTATTTTTTAGAAATATTTTGTTATTTAAAATTCCTTTTTGAGTACGTGCAGTTTTATTTAAAAAAAATGCTGTCTTAATTTTGTCGATGTAAAAACCAACGGGACTCCAATCGTAGAAATTACGGCGCATTGCGACAAAGCGGGAACATGATAACCGATGTCGGTTACTCGGCAAATTTCACTTATGTAACCCACCAGGTCCATGTAACGGTTATTTCGCAAACCGCCTCTTCTCGATGCGGAGGAGTATTTCACGCAATATCATTGCGTGTATCAATGGAGAAATAGTTTACATTGCGTAATCTCTTTAGGTGCTTTATTGGAACATTGCCCTCAATGCAAACAAGGCATTTAAAATTTCTAGTGACATTTCGGCCGTCTTGGAAATTTTCAGGAGGGCATCATTATGTCGATTGACGGGAAATAAATATAGGTATATTTTCCTGCTCTGCTCTTGCCAATGAGTGCATTGAATTCACAACGCTGTGTCTGTAAAAAACACAAAAATATTTTTTTTGTTATTTTTGACACGTGTCCCAGAACTAGACGATAAACCAGTAACGGGGGATAGACCAAACCACGACGGCACAGTAACAATTGCTATGAGACTAGTTCGGGGACACCCTGTATATCCATTATTCTGAATACATATAAAAGATGTGTATCCAGCAATATTACTAACTTAAAAAGCAGAAGAGTTTACTTTTTTCAAAGTGTTAATTTTATTAACTAGTACCTTCGAATCAAAAAAATATTTAGTGTTGGATATTCAATTTAAGGAAAGCTATAGAGTGCTTTTTTATCCTCAAACACTTTTCACGCAGGCTAAGCCGCGAGCAACATTTATTATTTATTAATTTAAACACACTTTTTGTACATAGTTTTGTCAGCATTCCTACCCTTGCTGACACTCTTTCATCTCAGTTCTCTGACGTCCCTAGGTATTTTAATGTGGTTCACATCAATGCCCAAAGTATTCCGGCCCATTTCCCAGATATGCTGGCTAGTTTTGACTGTACTCATATACATGCAATTCTTGTTTCCGAATCATGGCTTAAACCATGCCTATCCTCTTCTTCTTACTCTCTTCCTGGATTCCATCTCATTAGGAATGATCGCACTGAACGTGGTGGAGGTGGTGTAGCCATTTATCTCCGTAATTATTTTCGTTACTCGATCGTTAGCACATCACCGCAACCCCCACCACTAAATGCTGGAGAGCACCTTTTCGTCGAGTTGGAATTCTCTCGTAAAAAACTCTTACTCGGTGTCTACTATTGTCCCTCGCTTCGCATTGATTTTTTCTCTTCTTTCGAAACTATTCTCGAAAACCTAGTTCCTTCTTACAGTCAAACCATAATCATGGGTGATTTCAATACCTGTCTCCTTAAAAACGACCGCCGTTCTTCGTCCCTACTGAATACTATCCAGTCCTGTAATCTCTCCATTTTACCTCTCTCTGCTACTCATCATTCTCCTAATTGTGCTCCTTCTCTCCTCGATCTCATCTTTGTTTCCTCCTTAAACCATGTCGTAAAACATGGTCAATGTCCCGCTGACGCCTTTTCCTCTCATGATCTATTATTCCTCTCATATCGCATTCATCCTCCTAAAGCCTCACCCAAAATCCTTCTGCAGCGAAATTTTCGAGGTATGAATCTTGGTAATCTTCGCAAGGATGCCGACAACATTGACTGGAGTAAACTCTACCACATAGATGATGTTAGTGAAAAGGTCGACATTTTTAACAAAGAGATAATTAATCTTTACGATAAACATGCTCCTGTTCGACCAGTTAAGGTTAAGCATTTACCGGCTCCATGGCTAACTACGGAAATTAAGGAGTTGCTCTCTAAAAAAGCTTTAGCCAAATCACGTTTCAATCGCCGTGCCAATGAGGTAAACTGGTTAAAGTACGTTGCCATTAGAAATCAGTGTAGCAAGGTGTGTAGGAATGCTCAACGCCGACACATTCATAATTCAGTTGAAAACGGGGACCCAGCTAAAGTCTGGAAATTTCTTAAGACACTAGGAGTGGGTAAATCTCGACAGGACTCTATTCCTAAATCTTTAGATTTAAACTCCTTGAACCATCACTTTTCTTCTTCGTCCTACCTAGATATGACGATTAAAGATAATACCATAAAGCATATTTCTACCCTTCAGACTCCTAATTGTTCTGCTTTTGTCTTCAAACAATTCGCTAGTTGTGATGTTAGGAAGACCATTACGCTTATCTCTTCTAATGCAGTGGGGAGTGACCACGTCAGCCGTAATATGATACTGCCCATCCTGGACGAAATTCTTCCTGTTATTACTCATATCCTTAATCATTCCATTTCCACACAGATATATCCTACTGCTTGGAAAGAGGCTAATATCATTCCTGTTCCCAAGAAACCCAACGCCTCTTCACTTTCTGATTTTCGTCCCATTTCCATTCTTCCATTCCTATCCAAAGTTCTTGAACGTTTAATCCATAGCCAATTAAATAACTTCCTCACCGAAAATAGCCTCTTAAATCCTTTCCAATCAGGGTTTCGTCCAGGACATAGCACTATTACCACTCTGACACATATTGCGGATGGCATTAGATTTGGTATGGAGGAGGGATTGCTGACAGTCTTAGCTTTGCTTGACTTCAGCAATGCCTTCAATACCGTTGACTTCGATGTCCTACTAAGCGTACTGTGTTCTCTTAACATATCTCCAACGGCTGTTGATTGGTTTCGCAGTTATCTGTACGGACGCCGGCAACGCATCAGTGTTGAGGAAAGCTTATCCCCGTGGTGCACTGTATCTGCTGGCGTTCCACAGGGCGGCGTGCTATCTCCTTTACTTTTCGCAGTTTTTATAAATTCCATTACTAATCATCTTCGCTCCTCCTACCACCTCTACGCTGATGATCTTCAAATTTACACTCGAGCACCTTTAGACAGGATAGTAAGTGCGGTTACAACAATCAATCTTGACATTCATCACATATGTGAGTGGAGCAAGACATATGGTTTGAAAGTTAATCCTTCGAAAACTCAGGCCATTGTTGTCGGCAGCCCCAGGATGATTTCGAGACTAGATCGTACCCAACTACCAAGTATTTCCTGTGATGGGATTACTGTTCCATACAGTGAAACTGTAAGAAATCTTGGTCTACACTTTGATCAATCGTTCACCTGGGGTCCGCAGCTTCGAGAAGCAAGTCGCAAGCTGTTTGCCTCGGCAAGGTCCTTGCGACGGTTACACAATTTTCTACCTATTGCCACGAAGATTTCACTTGCGCAAACACTCCTTCTTCCCATCCTTGATTATGCCGATGTCAGCTATCTAGACCTCACCGAAGACCAACTTAATAAACTTGAGCGTCTTCAAAACTTCTGTATCAGATTTATATTTGGACTACGCAAATATGATCATGTTTCTGAATTTCGTGCTAAGCTCAAGTGGTTACCTATACGGCTTCGTCGGAATACTCACATTCTCTCTCTTTTATACAATATTTTGTTTAATCCTCTGTCCCCTTCTTACCTTAAAGACCGATTTATTTTTCTTCATAAGTCACATACGAGATCCTTGAGATCGTCAGAGAATCTGAAACTGAGAATGCCCGTACACACCACAACATTTACGGATAAATCCTTTACTGTTGAAGCTGTCCGATTATGGAACGCTCTTCCTATAACGGTGAGACAGGCTCAAACTTTGTCGTCTTTCAAAAAGCTGATGAAAGAGTATTACCTTTCGCAATAAACATTGATCAACACTATTTTTTTCTCTATTGCTATTTGTCATTCATATTATATATTTCATAGTACAATAATTAAAAATTTTTTTTTTTTTTTTAAATATATGTATGTATATGTATGTTTATTTATTCATAAATTTATGTGTGTTTATATATATATATATCGTATGTTTATCATGTTACATATATGTAATAATAGTATTTGAATTAGTTATTTAATTATTTTTTTTTGAGCATTTATTCTTTATTTTTACACTGCCCTCTCTCTCTCTCCTTCCCCTATATCCATCCAAAGGTTGTCTGGCAGAGATCGCTCAGAGCGATAAGACCGCCTTTTGTACTTTTATATTATTTTATTTCTTTGTGTTGTTATGTTCTTTTGTGTACAATAAAGATTATACAGATACATAAAAAAATGAAAATAAAATGAAAATCACATACATAAACAGTAAAATTGGCGGTCTTATCGCTCAAAGGCAGTGTCTTGCAGACAATCATAGTACCTATCGATTTAAAAAAGGATTAATATTTGTTATGTTTATGAAATAATCAAGATCATAAAGTACTGGAGTCGTTGGATATAAGTACAAATGTTTACTACGTTGAATTCTGATTAGCGTCTTACGTATTAATAATGATGTCATTTTGCATACAATTACTGTCTGCGAACCTTAGAAGGGCTCCACGGCTAGTCGAACAATAGATTTACAACTTATATTAACTTATACTTACTCTATAAAGTTTGTTTCATATCTGATAGATATTTTTCAAACTTGATTTACAGAATAGAAAATGTCATTTGAAAAACCAACCATAATTACTCTAGCTACAATATACAAATATGGATGCAGATGAGGAAATTTTGATAGACATGACTAAATTTTGGCCTATCTTTATGCGCGTATTTTACACGCCAACTTTTTCATCTTCTGTCAGTTGCCACAATGGTCGTAGGTCAGATACATTTCTAGTCCTCAACTCTCCAATCCTGCGTAGCTTTGCTCCCTGGACATGCAGAAATGTTGGAATGGTCCACAAATTCTTATATAGAGAAATGTGATTGAAAACAGCCATTTGAGAGCCCCAGAGATATTGGTTGATAGTTTTTGATATTAACCCGTTGGCTGTATTGACAAACCGGACAAAAATTCAACAAACCGAACATCAGATTTTATTGTACCAGCATAAAAAAGTGTTCCAGTATACAACCCCTCGTGGATCCGGAGCGCGTTCATTACGGAGATATTTGCTGGCGGTCCCGTTGCGGCTACAGTTAGTGCTGACTCAGTCTGCTCCCATTATGCTCTGTTGACTGTTATGGTCAAACTTTCGCTGCGTTTGTCGACGCTTTTTAGATGATTTTCGCTGTTTGTTCACCACGCATCCGTCTAGATTGTTTCTTCAAATGGCTGAAGTGCTTTGGTCTTCAATTTTAGTTATGTTTAGGAACATAATAAGCAACCAATCCGCACTAGGCCAGCATGATGGACTACTGGCCTAACCCCTTTCAATCATTCTCTCGATCGTAGACGAGGCATATGTCTTGCAGTGGGACATATATGAGTTGAAACAGATACATGTACAAATAATATACCTACAATTTCGATTCAAATTTCCAATTTCTAGGCGGCTCTTTTTGGCAAATTAAGGATTACTTTCCAGAGGAACTTAAAGTTGACAGTTCGGAAATAATATTTACTAACAAAATAATTGTTGCATTTCGAAATCGCGTCATTATTCATAAAGTTGGGATGCATTTGATAAGTCTACTTCTTATGGAAACATTACTAAGTATAGTATTTTTTTTGGTAGCCAAGTATTGCAAAATATTAGGTACGTGACATTGAGATTATAAGATTATAAGCTTAATTAAAGTATTTCGTATGATTTTAAGGGAAAGGAGTACAAGGATGTATTTTGAAACATATATCGAATGACATTTATGAAAGGGCCGTGACGTGTGTCGAGGTCCGAGGATAAAGTAAATAATTCGAAGGTCATGTTTATTTTATTCAACTAAGAAGGGACTTGATGAAATTTGCGAGATGTCGCTGGATGCAGTGTGCTTCTATATTATGATAACTGTAATCCTTTGGGAAAGATTTGACTTAAAAGTTTTAATTTTTTTATGGCACCAAAGAACCACAATATATGTTAACGTGTTTTAAAAAGAATACGGTCTTCGCGGACAGACAGACGGACAATGAAAAGATACAAATGTTCCGTTTCTCCTTTTTAGATACGGAACCCTTAAACGAACAATAAATTAGTCCCATCCTCATTACGAATTAGTTTGAATACTCTATAGCTATCAGGAAACCATAAAGTTGCCATTTCGATAAATGTAGTGTTCCTGGTTGGTCACTAATACGTATTGTTTATTGTTCCTGGCTTTATACGGGGTGTTGTGGTCGTAATCGATGATAAATTGACAGGACACCATGTACATTTATCTGTAGCATGTGTTTGCGATATTTTATTGTTCGTAAATATGATGTTCTTTATTTACATGGTTAGCAAGTTGCTAATCGACTATGAGATTGCCCCGCCCTCACACCCGCCACTGCAACTCCTGTAAGCCAGGATCAACAGTGGCACGCATTTTAATGACACTTAGCATTGAAGCTCAGCGAGTCTCCGGGAATCTCTCCGGGTTCTAACAAATAATCCTAAGGCTGTCAATAATCTTGCGAGAACATGTGTTAAGATAAATCTATTGGCCAACTCTAGTCAAACCCGCTTTTCCTCACGCTCTGATTCCCACCGCGAAAGATTAGCGGACAAACTGATTTAGCAATGTTAACAGTGGTGAATTAGAAATTTCCAAATTACGGCGTTAAATTACAGGTCTTAAATTAGGGTCAATGCACCTATTAGCAAAGCTATTAGCGACACTTTCATTAATAAATTGGAAAAAGAATTAGTTTCATTGTTGGAATTTAATGTTTTCAAATTGGATGTGTGGTCTAATAATTGAAATTGAAAATTTTGGGGTAAATAACATACCCAAAAAAGGCACTGAAAAACATGCTTGTTAAAAAAGAATCGTTATTTCATCGCTATAAGTAATTTTGTTCTAAGGATGTTGTACTTAACCTCAAATAATTTAAAGCAAATGTTACCTCAATAAACATTAAGGGCCAGTTGCACAGACTAATTCGGCCCATAACTTAAACTTTGAAAACGTCAATGCCATAGATTAACAATGTCAATCACAAATGTTACTTCAGGTGTCCAAGAGCTCATTTCGGGCCTGCTGTCAAAATTTTGATGACGTTGCCTATTGTTTTTCAATTGTTTTCCATTGTCAAAACTCATCTGTCAACACATCGACACCTGAGGGGATGTATGGCGATGACATCGTCAAAAATAAAGTTATTGTCAAAGTTAGTTTAAGCAACTGAGCCTAAGATACTTAATACTTGCTTTTCAATTCAGTAAATTTCCAAGCACATTTAACGTTTGAAAGCGGTCGAGTTCAACAGAAATTCTAACCAAGATATTGTGGTGCAAAATAATGGTATTGTTTTGAACTTGTTTAGTCCATTTCCTCTATCTATTTTACTGTGTGGTCGGCTTACAAGACCTCCCTTGTTGTGGGCCGCGTGGTGCAATGTTAACATTCAGAATACGGTAGATACTGTCAGAAAATCTTTATCAATGCCATCGGGGTTATTTACTCGTGGTCTGGAGTATCTGCGATGGGGCTGTGAAAAGAACATTTTAGTAAACTATGATACAAAGTTTACTAAAGTTTACTGCCTCGGTGGCGTAGTTGTGATACAGTACGGTTACAAAGCTGAGGTCTCGGGTTCGAGTCCCGGGTCGGGCAAAGTGATATTGGATTTTCTATTCATTATCAGCACGGAGTCAGGAATTTGTGCCCGATATGGCGATAGGCTTGCCCCCTATCACATCATTTGACGGAACATAAAAGGTGAGATGTGGGTGTCCTGCCCTCTGCCTACCCCTAAGGGGACAAAGGCGTGAGTTTATGTATGTATGTTGATACAAAAGCTTGAAGCGGTAAGACAAAGTTCTGACGTTTCAATTGGATTGTTTATTCCCTTTTTAATGTACTTAATAATCATATACAAAATAACCCTGACCTTAAAGTAAAATGCCAAGACTTGTGTCGTAAGTATCTCAACTGCGAGAGATCAACTGTGCCACGGGGTCGGACGAATGTTAATCATCGTTCACTTTGTCGAGGAAATAGGAAACCTGGAACACTAAAAGTTATCTACAAAAAGTTGCAGCGTCAAAATATGAGGTCTTTCAACTTGCATTAGACAGGCGTAATAGACTAATATGGACCAAGTACTATCATACAAGTAAATCATTCCAAACAATTTGTTCGGAGAAAACAGCATTCTTCGTTTAATTATGTCATACAGCTTCTATGACTGCCTCGGTGGCGTATAAGTTGTATTACGGTAGGACTACAAAGCTGAGGTCTCGGGTTCGAATCCCGAGTCGGGCAAAGTGATATTGGGTTTTTCAATTCATTATCAGTCCGGAGTCAGGAATTTGTGCCCGAAATGGCGATAGGCTCGCCCCCTATCACATCGTGGGACGGAACATACAAGGCGAATTGTGAGTGTCCTAGTGGTGCCTCTGCCTACCCCTTCGGGGTTAAAGGCGTGAGTTTATATATGTATGTAAATCATTCTAAACGTTTTGTTAAGAGAAAGCAGCATTCTTCGTTTAATTATGTCATACAGCTTCTAACCAGACAGTTATATAACATATAGTTAACACTTAACACCAATTACAATATCTAACAAAAGATCGTTTCAAATAGCATTAATATGGCTGTTTTAAATATTTATTTTCTTAAGTAATCGCTAGGTTACCAATAAGGTCATGTTGGCCAACCCGTGCTGTTAAATTGGCAATTATTTTGTAACATTGTAAATGTGACAACATGGCCGTTTGAGTCATTCGATGTAAATAATCTTTGGGGTTTTCTAGAATATTAATCAATCAAGTATCTCGCCTAATAGAGGGCCTAGTGGCAGTTGTTGCGGGTTATGGAGCGCGAGGTCCCAGGTTCGAATTTCAAGTCGAACAATCCACTTTTGTATTTGAAAAATTTTATGCGAATTATCCTGTAATATTCCTCGGCATGGCAATAGTTTCGTTCTGTAATACATTTGGGTAGGAAATACGGTCGAAAAACTGTCGACTGTGCTAAGTCCCTTTTGCCTATCCTTTCGAGAATAGAGGCGTATTTTTACGATAATTATACGGGTAGGTCAAGCTGTATATCAGCCCGAATTCATCACACTGTAGGGTACGAGCCTCCTCTACAATCGAGAGTACGACTGAGAGGGGTTAGGCCATTTAGTCCGTTACGCTGGCCTAGTGCAGATTGGTGGATTATACATACCGTAGAAATTCTTCAAAATTGCAGTATGCTGGTTTCCTACACAGTTATAGTGCGTGGTGATTGACCATCAATACACATATAACTCTGAAAAGTCGCGGTGTGCCCAAGGATTAGAACCTACGACCACAGTGAAACATGTTGGCAGTCGCGTCTGGTCCGTTACCAACAGGCCACCACGCGCTTGGCAGGTCAAGGTGTAAATAATAATTTAGCCGTAAACCTTTGAATACCGTAAATTGCATTTTGAACTAAATAACTGTTACCAGGATTGTCTCACAAACTTGTCATTTGTTTTGATATCAACCCATATATGAGACGGTGGCTTAAAATTCCGGCAACGCCCATTATGCGAATGAATTTAAATAATTTATTTAAAATTAGTTCAATATGTTGATTTCAGAAATTCTAATTATGAGATAAAGCGGATCTTGCTTAAATACAAAAATGCTATATAAATTTTAATGCACATTGTTACAATGAAGAACGATAGTAAAATATTTTATGCATTCGAAGTAATGTGTTACTATTCGCCGTACACGGTTAATGTCAGTTTTATTTTAACATATTGCTACACGTTTTCTAAGTTTTCGCTACACTGAGATCATCATTACTACTTAATACTGCATCGTTTACTTCGTGTGGTATAAATTTTGTATGTTTATGGGTTATGTTTGTAGAAGTCTTGGTAGATAGTTTGTTAACTAGTTCTTTTTGGAAAATAATTAATTCAGTTTGCCTGTCAGTAAGCGGCATGGATGATGGAGTTTATTACATACATAAACTCACGCCTTTTATCCCCGAAGTGGTAGGCAGAGGCGCCACCAGGACACCCATATTTCGCCTTGTATGTTCCGTCCCATGATGTGATAGGGGGCGAGCCTATCGCCATATCGGGAACAAATTCCTGACTCCGGGCTGATAATTAATAGAAAAATTCAATATCACTTTGCCCGACCCGGGACTCGAACCCGAGACCTCAGCTTTGTAACCGTACCGTAATACAACTACGCCAAAGATGCAGTCAGTTAGTTTATTAACAGGAACAAAACCATAACATACTTATTAATCCAAAGCGTTGCATGGTCTATACTGCATTCATCCGCGGACATAAGGTGTTAAGTCTTAATGCTCAGTAATTTCACGTAATAGTGTCCTTCCAACCTTGCTACTATTGGCATATACATACTAGGATATGTATGGAAGATTAAAGGATAAAAGTTATTGAACGGTTTAATATAATGTCAAGTCTTATAACTGGGTATTCGAGGAAAACACCCCCCTTCTATAGGAAGATGATAGTATTACAAGTTTAGTGAAATTTTAGCAAAAACATTTCCGTGCATATGTTTTATAAAACGCTGGTTATGCGTGCATATAATCTTTTATGCAAGCGATAGCTTTTCAAATATGGTAAATCTAAGTAATATAAATATGAAAGTGTTTGTTGTTTTTTCTTTAAGAGTTTTATGAATCTTGGGCATTGAATTGATATTGGCTCTCATGACAAAGGCTACATAATTAGAACTTAAGATTAACTCAAAACCATCTTGAGATCGATAGTCTCGTACTTTCTGATACCGACGACACTAAACTTAAACTTGCACAGAACTGTTGGCTCATGATTATGTATGTGACTGTTGGGTGTATCTAACAACTTTGAAAAGCTAATTTGATTTACCTATTCCAGTCCATAAAACCAAAGTATAAACACTAGTCTACACAATGTAAAGCCATTGTAACACAGTACACACGATCCTGTTTACAGTATAAAAATACAAAGTACTTGAAGGGCCGTGTCGCAATATTTCGGGAGCTAACGGTGTGAGCGGGTGCGTCGACCGGCCAGTCGTGGCCCGAAGACGAATATCGTGTGACGTGCTGAGATGTAATAGTGTCAATGAATGGTGCGTTTACCTTCCGGACTAAGGCTAGGTATTTGTGTTTGATTATTTTGTAATTATTTTTTAATTTCAAGAAGTATTAAGTTGGCAACTGTGTGATTATTATAATCTGATCCATATATGTATGTATGTGTGACTGCGAAGCACGGGTCTCATGCATAATTAGTCAGGATTTAGGGCATAGTAAGTTAAGTTTGTATGTGTCGCACACATATAGTTGTTTACGTATTGTATATATACTTTTTAAAAATCGAAAATTTTCAATATTTTTTTAAGTGGGTTCGGAAAGTACACGCAACATGCATTATTCGTAACTGTGACTGAATTGAGGTCGACTGCGGTCAATAATAGTAAATAAATACTTAATGATCTCAAAAGCTTAGAACTTAATGTTTTATACAAGTATTCCACTTTTGTGAAATTAAATAAAATCGCAAATGAATCCTCAATTTTTATTTATTTTTACTGTATAGACCAGTCTTACACAAAATCAATAATTTGTGTTCCCTTTTTAGGGAAATCATTTTATACCAAAACATAAAACAAAACAAAATTCTCTGCTTAAAGGTTAGTAGCTTGGCCTCTACCCAAAAATATATTCGTTTCATATAGGTACATAACTTGTATATAATTTTATAGTTAAGCTTGTTTCGGGTCTGGGTGTTTGTGAGACCGCAAAGTCTCTGTAGTTTCTGATACCCACGATAGAAGACTGAATTCATTTTAATGTGTGGTTAGGACTATGTATGACTGTTGAGTGTATTTATTTATTATTTATTATTATTTATAGTATATACCTGTAGGTATGAGTGTATATTCCTACTATATAAGTAGTATTATTATCATAATCTTTTGCAATTTGCGTAGGATGTCGAAAATAAATTGATTTGACCAAGTTTGTTGTTGTTATACCAGATGTATCTCGTTTTATTGTATTTATAAAGATTTTTTCATCTCTTCGTTCTTTTGATACTATAAAATAAATTTCAAAATTTGAATATGAATAAAATCTAATGTTAATAATTTAAATAATAATTTGATGTCGCCATAGTTCATAGTCTGTTGATGGTTGTGGCTTTCTAAGATTTATTTAGGTCAACCAATGGTGGTTACAAATTACAAATCTGCTTATACTAAAAGAATACAATAAAATATTAAAATAAAAGTAACACCTTTGTTAGGCTATTTTTGGGGAAACATAATTTCCTATCTAAATTCCCTTTGGCTGAAAATTATGATAAATATTTCCTGGTTCCAATTCGAGTAATAAATTGAAGTTCCCATTATTAATATTGTACACGGCACGTGTCTTTCCTATCCTACGGAAATGCATTCAATTATATATCTATTTAATTTGGGCTCATATAATCCGGTAGCGTAATTTATTAGACCGATAATTACAATCATTTTATTGCTTCATTAGTTTCTCGTTGGAAAAGTATTTACTTTAACTGACTGTAAAATGTAATCCCAAGTATAGTCCACGATCGGTAAAAGCAACACCGCTCGTAAAATCTAACTGCATTTGAAAAAGAACCATATGCGTTAGAAATTAAAGTTGTTAATGAAATGCATAGCTATGACGTTAAATATTAGAGGGCATGCAAGTACGTATTCGGACTAGGAATGGATTTATTGATAGCAACGTCGTAGATAGCGGCCAATGGAATATAAAACAGCTCTTTGTAACCCGTCTACGTTTGACGGAGGTTTGAAAAAGTTCGAAATTATAGACGACCATGGGGTCTTTTACCTCACATTGTTTTGTTGAACCCGATTGTCTTTTGTTTGTCATTCGGTTGGCTTTTTAATGGTTTTGTGTTACGGTTTTAGTGTAGATTGTTTACTTAATTTAGGGCTTAATAACTCATTGTCAATACCACAATTAAGGGGTGGTGGAGAAATATGGTATAGGGCGTTCGGTTTATACCGTCATAGTAGTGCATAAGGGTAAAATCCCTTCAAGTTGTGTTACCCCAACGCTTCTTAAGTTGAATCAAACTTAGCTGGTAAATAAATATTTGCCTAAAGACCAAGGTCTATAAGTGCTATGGTGTCATTTATCAGTGATAACTAATATGGCACTGACACGTGGCCTCTCAAATAGGTTTAATAAAGTGACTGAAGAGTCAAGGTTACTCAACTAAAAGTCAAGCTCGGTATTTCCCTACAAGATATTTTTACCTGTGTTTTTACGTAAAAACAAGCGATGAATTGAAAATCATTCTTGACAGTTGTCATCGCACTTTCAAATATATTTTTCTATAGCGGTAATATAAATAAATACGCCCAACAGTCACATACATAGTTCTGACCCCACACTAAGATAGAGTCTTGTGTCGTAGGTATCAGGGACTACGTGAGACTTTTCACAGACACCCAGACCCGAAACAAACATCTGTGGTTCACACAAACATTTGTCTCGCGAGGATCAAAATTGCGCCACGGAGGCTGCCAAATAATAAATATGTTTTTAATCTTAAAATTTATACGGATTTTTATAAGGTAGTAAATTCATCAGTAAATAAATCGTTCAGGAAGTGAATTAAACTACTAGCAGTGGCGTGATAGAAATACAAACGGGAGAACGGTCGTGGATTCCTGTTGTGAAGGGCTGTATTTTATTGCTCTTTTTCCTCGTTGGTGACGAATGCTGTACCGCTCCTTTGTGGTTTTTGTTATGTTGCATTGTCTGAATAATAGGTGTCAGAAATAGATACTGTAGATTACGCAATGTATGGTAAATCGCTGTTAAGAAAAAAAAATCGTAATTCAAATAACACAGTAATTGTTTTTATCAATTTTTTTCTCTGAAGACAATCGCTGTTTTCGTGTGGCCTGGGGCTATATTACTTTTTAGTAAAAATGTATTCATTATTTATTTTCCTCTTTTACTCATTAACCTATTGTACGTAATTATCGTTATTATGAATTAAGGAAATGCAGTAATCTTCATCAGATCTCTAAAAGTCAGGGCCTATAAGTGTTCAGGAAATGACATCAATATCGGAAGAATTTATGTCAATGGAAAATAATCATTTATTTTCTTTTTTTGGTCATTTACCACTAAATAAGAAATTATTGTTGGAAATGTCCACAATTATTACTTATGAGTCATGTATACTGTATAGTACTATTTTCGTCATTCATACCAAATACAGTTTTTAATACCTATGTATTATTTTCATCAAAATATTTACTCGTCGGGTCATAACATTGCAAGTTAAACCTTTATGCAACGTCCATACATTTTTTCAATTGAATACTAGCACGACAAATAACTGCAATGTAATCCAAATACATAATCTATTGGCACAAAAACAAATAATTAGGTATGTCGGACAGGTAGAGACGGTTGCACCCGAAAAGCGACACACATGAGCCATTATGACGGGTTCTCGACCATCGTGAATGTTGTACAGATCACTAAAATCTGTTCGCATGTGATAAAATTTGGAAATAAAAAGAACATTTAAAAAATATTTATTTAACGCATTGTTTAAGAAATGTTTTCATAATACAAACAAGAAGTATTTATTCTCGTAATCTAATGACTCGTAATCTCTGACTCGAACCCGAGACCTCAGCTTTGAAATCATACCATAGTAGAAATGCGCCACCGAGGCACCAGAATTAAATCCATAAATAAACCCACGTGGTATAAACTATAAACTCCTAAAGAGGAAAGTCGGCCAGTGAAAGTTTGGCAAGTGTGACCGCGGGAAGGTCAGAGATGGCGGGCTCGGTTTCAATAGAAATTGCAATGATGGACGCGTTCGCGCCAATTTTGGCGTTTTCGCTTTCGATTTTTGAAATTGAATTAGATCGTGACGTTTGTTTTGCGGATTACGATTTTATAAGCTTAGATATTTTCACGCAAAACTACTGGAAAGGTGAATTGTTAAGTAATTTTGTTGCTACTTTCTAATCATTATAATTAGATAACGAAGTTATTTTAAAAAAAATGCACAAAGACGATACATGAGACAATTATACATAAATTACTTGTTTTTTTTCCATATATAGGAAGGAGTCTTAAGTCATGGGTATCAGAAACCGCAATAAACTTTTTGATCTCACCTCCCAGACTCGCAACAAATATTTCATTACCCACAATGATTTGTTTTGATGGAATAAAACCCGCGGTCTCGCGTTTCACAGCCGGCTTCATAGCTGCGTCACGAACGTTATCAATTATGCGAACATTCAGTAAATAAAATACTAGATTTAAAAGCTGTCGCAGGATTGCTCAAGGATAATAATAATATGATATTTAATTAAGTATTGGGTAAAACCCGCCCAATCGTTTTAAACACTTGACAAAAGTAGCATTTGGTACGATATGAATATTGAATAGTATTGTTGCTTATAATTTTTCGCCGGCTAATATGATAAACGGGCTTGAAAAAGATGTTTTTTATATATATATATATATATATATATATATTATAGCTTTCGATAGCACTCATTAGATGTCATCTGTACTGTATTAGCCCATATACGTCCCACTGCAGGGCACGAGCCTCCTTTACAATGAAGGGTACAATTGGGAGGGGTTAGGCCATATAGTCCACAACGCTGACCTAGTGATTATGTACTACGCAACAAAGCTGTAATAAAAATATATGCGAAAAAATATTTATCCTCGTCAACACTTAAATCGAATAATTAATCATTTCTTATTCGAATACGTCATGATGACAGCTATAATGCTATTATGTTTGTATTTACCTTAGCAATTTGCAAGTTACCTAACGTAGGTTTAAAATGTCGGTCTAAAGCAAATATTTGAAAACTTCTAACATCACTTCAAGAAATTCCAAATTTAAAACATCAGATATTTACATTACATTGTTTAGTTTGCAAATGAGCTGTAGAGCGGTTTCGTAGGTAAGCAGAAATGGATCGTAAAGTATATTTTCCGACGTAGGAATCGCAGATCTAACAAGAAAAACAAATCAGATGATGTTTGAGATACAAACCACACCGCTTAATTTATTACTATGGCTTCTTAAACGAAGTACTAGAGTTGTGTTAATCAATAGAAATGACCTTGTTTTAATAAATAATAAATTAGTTGTCTTATAAACTAATAGGTAACAATCTTTGTTAATTTTCACAAATAATCTTCGGCCAAAGAAAGTTTCACTCGTTTAAAACTTTTGTAAGTATAAATTCGTACGTTGCCGGTTGTAATATTCTACATTTTTTTTATATTTTGAAGTCTGCTTAAATTGCAATAGGTGATATAGTTATATTCTATGAAACATGAGGCGTTTAAGAATCAAAACCTACTTTGCTCCCTATGTGCGGTTTTCAAAAAACTTTAATTCATTTTGAATTAATAAAAATTTAACATTTTATAACTTATGCATCTGGCTTTCAATAACAATAAATAAAGGCCATGTCTAAAGAAATTTAATATTGCAACAAGTCCAATATGAGGTTTTCAACCGACCGGCCAGTCTACCAGGTCGCCTTGACCCGAGAAAACATTTAAAAACCATTAAATAAAGACCTCGACTTTTCTTTAAACAATTTCCTCGTGGTATAACGCTTGCTTACTTTATGATCGGTCGAACAACAGGAAATTATACGTAAGAATGCGGAGAAATGTTATTAAAATCAATGAGTGTTGAGGAAGTGTTGAAGAAATAATTTAAGTTTAACCGGCAGATGTTGTTTCGCCCTTTTCAGAAATAACACAACTTAATGCACGCAAATTACCATAATAAGTCTTTTAAAGGTTAAATGATCACTAACCACAGATACAAGAAATATAAAGATTTTATTTACTTTTCATACACCTATTTACCATAAATATGGTTGTTTATTTAACTTTAAACATTGAAACGGACACAATGTAATAACATTGAACATTTTACGCTTTCGTAATAGATCCTGGGGTGCCTAGATTGTTATTTGATAAGAAGTCTTAGAATGTATGGGTCGTAATATTTCCTAGTTCAGGACAACCAACCTTACCTAAGCACCTACACAATGTATATGATACAAGTTTTTTATTTATTATGATGTGATTATGCAGCATTTGCATCTGATGTTTTCGGCTTTTGGAATTAGTAGGTACCTACCAGAATTTGTAATGTATCTCAATTATGACAACAGATTTGAGACGCTTTTATTTATTTATAAACACTTTATTGCACAGAGAAAAGAGAAATAAATACAATTGGAAATAGGATAAATAAAAAGTACAATTGGCGGTCTTATCGCTCAAAGACAATGTCTTACAGACAGCCATGGTATGGATTTTTGAATAGGATTAAACTGAGGGCAGTCTTAAATGTAAAGGATAGGAGCAGCTACAAAGGACAAGTAATCTATTTTTAAGAATAAATCATATTTTTATTGCGCATTTAACTCAGAGAACGTCTCATTCTGATAAACATAAGCAAATTGACATTTTATTCATAAAGATATTTATTCTTTAATATCCTGGTTTTATAACTTCATTTTATTTAACTTAAATAAAGATATTTATTATTTTATATCCTGGTTTTAAAACTTGTTGAAAAATGTGCTCGACGTTCCACTTTCTGCGTCGATCCTGCGGACGGCAATTTTTAAATCAATATATTATATACCTACATAAATTCATGTTGTAGATTTGTGGGCGAAATTGGTAGTTGAGTTAACTTAAGTTATCTTCCTCCCAATTACAATACAATTACGAGCTTTAAAAAACCAGACACTTCATAGCGAGACAAGTGGCATTTGCTTGAAATTTTATACGGCAATCCGTATGCCTTTTACAGACTGAGCACTGATTCTTGATTCATGTCACCTTTTGTCACACGTGCATTGATGTCTGACGATAACTGGACTGTATCAAGTCCGTATCAAATCTTATATTAAAGCTCCCGAGTTTCTAAGGTCCAGCCATTCTGATTCTACCTGCAGAAAGAGCAAACTCTTCTTGCAATAAGTGGCAGAATGAATTGACTTATTAAAATTTCCCTATCGGGTTGTTCCCGAATAAGTTACGAATAGGGCTTATTCTAACCAGCGTCTTTATTAAAACGGATCAAGATACACTGCACGTATCTTCAATATTTATTTATAACATTTAATTCCTATATACGTTCCAACAGAAATCTCATGATGAATCCATTTGTCTGCAGGTAAAACATGGCAACTACGGTCCTCCAACCCGAATGCAGGGAGCATGAGCCCAAACCCGACATCCTGGACTCGCCACGCCTCACTGATGATGAAAGGGTCCAGATATTGGAAGCCAAGGAGCGGGAGACGGGTGACCTGCCTGCAGACCTCCGGGAGAAGGCACGAATTGAGCTGAGAGAGGAACCGGCGTTAAGGGAACAGGCTCTGGCCCAGATGAGACATTTTATCGAAAAGCATCCTGCTATCAAGAAGTGTAGGACTGGTGCGTTGAGCAATAAATTTAATATTACCTATATAATTTAATGATGTCATAGAGTAGAAGTGACATACTTTTTTTTCTGTTGCATGTATTTTTGTAGTGGTTCTAAATTATATTAATAATAATTCAAATTGTTACCTACTTTGGTAGGTACAACTTTTTATCACTTTTTGACATTGATACCGCAAAATAAGTAGACTGCATTTGCGGTTTGAAAATAACTTACATGCTAATAAAAACGTAATATAACTATTATTAAAACAATATCAACCGATATAAACGTAAAAACTTTCTGATTCACGTCCATTTTACATTTCCATTGCCCTTAACTCCGTGAGAATCTTGGATTACGTATTCAGACCACATTAAACAATATGTAAATGTTCTATCCGCCCGTACGTTTGTACGTGCCCTAGTAATACTTCTGTGGAATATTGTATGAAACTCGTGGTACGTGGTTCATTGCGATGCTATGGGGCAGTAGGCATGAATAGGTTGGTCAGATTAAATCGAATCCTCGTAATAATATTAATTCCAGGATCTTGTTAATGCTTTACCATGTACATGATAGTCTAAGTAAGGTTTGTCCTCATTCAAACGATAGATATTTATTTCATTCAGTTCGGTCAATGTTAGTCTAAGTTATTTTTTCCGGTTACTAGATAATACTTTTGTTTTTCAAATCAAATAATAATAAATAAATACACCGAACAGTCACATACATAGTCCTGACCCCACACTAAGATCGAGTCTTGTGTCGTGGGTATCAGAAGCTACGAGAGACTTTTCGCTCTCACAAACACCCAGACCCGAAACAAATACCTGTGGATCACACAAATATTTGTTTCGGTGCGGGGATCGAAGCCGCGGCCTCTCGTTTCACAGGCGGCGTCAAACCAACTGCGCCACGGAGGCTGTCTAAATCAAAATGTATCAATATTGTATGATTCGTTTTGTTGCAACGGTTTAAACAAATGAAGATTTCAAATACCTTATATACCATTAGAAGCAAGACTTCTAAAGAAATTCCATCGCATTTAAAACAATCTTTATTCTTTCCAGACGCGCCCTTCCTGCTCCGCTTCCTGCGCACCAAGAAGTACTCTATACCCCAGGCTTGTTCCATGCTGGAGCGGTACCTCACCATCAGACAGCTGTACCCACACTGGTTCCAGAAGCTTGACCCGCTGGACCCTAAGATAGCTGCTGTCATCGACGCTGGGTACTTGGTGCCACTGCCGAAAAGGGACGCTGAAGGACGCAGAGTGGTTCTGTCTTGTATGGGTAAGTGTCGACTTACCATTTGTTTTTTCAGACAGAAATTCTTTTTAAACGTTAATTTTTCCATGTTTTTTTTTGCGTTGAATGGCGAGACGAGCATGTCATTCCTCTGATGGTAAGCGATACAACCGCTCATGGAGAGTAGGAAACCAAACAACACCTGAATTTAATTACAAAGCATTGGTTGGAATTCCACTGCCATCGCCATCCTGAGTCATAAGATGTGAAGTCTCAATATGTCCAGTAGTTACTATGGCTACAATATCCTTAAAACCGGAACACAACATATTGCTGGACACCCAATTACGTGGTCTCTAAAGGGCAAAAACAATAATTACCAGTCCTGGATTATTGTGCGCACGGGCGTGTTAGCGACTACCACTTACCACATACAAATTATGAAGGTCGGACGTTCGAACCCAAGGTTAACCCTCCAACTTTTCAAATAAACGTATGATCGTAGTTAAATATCTCTTACTTTACCGGTCAAGGGAATTTTTAATCATTATGAAATCTGTCAACACGCACATAACTAGGATTGTGGACGAAGAAAAGACGCTCTTCTCAATTACAGATTTATTAAATAAGAGATTTATGCTCTGCAGCAGTATTTATATGGACAATCAATACCTTTTTAAAATAATACATGTTTACTAGTGGTAGGTCTCTCATATGTGAGAGGCGCCTGGGTGGGTACCACCACAATATCTATATCTCCCTCCAAACAGCAGTGTAAATGCAGTTTTGTGTTCCGGTTTGAAGGACGTTGTAGCCAGAATAACTACTGGACATATTGAGACTAAACATCTTATGTCTTAGGATGGCGAGCGCAGTAGAATGCCAATTGTAATTCATGGTTTTGTTTGGTTTTCTACTGTCCATGAGCGGTCGTATCGTTTACCATCAGGCGAATGGCACGCTCGTCTCGCCATTACTCGCAATACAAAAAAAAATGTTTTATTTAACCCTATCCACATACTAATAAGATTTATTCCCCAGGTCGTTTCGACCCGCACGTCTACGACAGCTGTGTAATGGCGCGCGTACACTCCATGATAGTAGAGCTGCTCCTCGACGAGCCACGCTCACAGCTGCTCGGCTACACGCACGTTAACGACGAGGCAGGCATGCAGATGCCTCATGTTAGTCTCTGGTCGCTAACCGATGTGCGACTCATGCTGCATTGTATACAGGTGAGTAAATAAAATCTGTACCGAAATCATGTTTCACCTCATGAAAAAGGGGCGGGTAGAGTTATATACCTAGTGATCCCGTCAATTTGTCACTTTGTTAACAAAGTAAAATACATTCGGTATTTATAATAACAAAATATAATCTAAAGCACCAACTAAACTCCTTTTTCTTTTCAGAACTCCACCCCAATGCGTCACAAATGCACCCACTTCGTAAACATACCCCAATATGGCGTTCGTTTTTTTGAATTCGCCGTGTCTTTACTTAGCGATAAACTAAAAGATCGCGTTATGGTAAGAATATTATAATTCAACATATTTTTAAGATAAATTATCAGTTTGAACACTAAATAGTTATAAACATGTAGAAATAGGCGTAGCTGATGAGCTGCAATATTTGTAAATATTTGATTGGACAATTCACATTAATCCAACTCGGTCCATTATCCACAGTTGAACCAAGCATATTTTCAATTTCAAAACCTTAATAGTGTTTAATTTGAGTTAATTTTAATTTTATAGAATCATTACAATATTAATAAAGAAATACACGCGATACTGTCGCGACAGTCTGATCTTAGTAAGATTATTTATTGTTCTTGCAGTAGGCTAAAATGTTCATAGCAGCATTTATTTTTTCTTTGAAGACACAAGTTAACCACATTTATCTCTTCCAGTTCCACCGTTCATGTGACGACCTCACTAAGCACGTGGATCCTTCTATTCTACCCAAGGAATATGGAGGAACTGTCCCCCTTAAAGATATGATAGAAGAACTCAAACGTAAACTTCTGAAGCACAGAGAAGAACTTCTAGCCCTAGATGATTTGTGCATCGACCTCTACGCTCTGGAGAAGAATGATCTTACTCAAGACATACATTCGACAGCTGGTTCCTTCAGAAAACTTGAATTAGATTAGCCTAACGTAATTTAACTTGTGTGTATCATTATAAATAACTATTAAGATTTTTAGCTGCAAATGGAAAACCAAGATAATTCATAAATGTAAGTTATTGAAGTCTCTAAGTAGAAACTTAATTTAATATTTCTCGCGGAATTGAAGAGAAAGCTGTTAATATCAATTTATTGAATAAAATGTTTCTCTCTCAAAAATGAATTAAAAGCATTTTACAGACGAATATATTAAAACTGAATTATGGATAGCTCCGATTTTAAGATTGTGCTGAAAAATGCAAATTATGTTAGAAGCCTTCTACATAAACGCTCAAAATTTTGCTTTCAGTGTGAAGTTAGCATCAGACAGTTTTTCATGTGTGAACGCCAAATTTGAATGGACCGAAAGCGTTTAGTTTAGGTTTGATAAGATTCTTGTAAAAAAATACTAATACTTAGATAAAGTATTTGGCTCGCATGCCAAGTGTATTTGAATAAAAAAATGACATTTCTATTTAAAATTCAAGTTTGCAGCTAATACGTAAGGCCTTAAAACATTTTTGCTTTGCTCTGGTTTTATTGTCGCTTTAAGCAAGGCAAACAGTTATTTCATTAGGGTTTGTCTTATAAATAGATAAATATGTATCTTTTAACATAGATCTCATGATGTATAAGCAAAATCAATTCACTTTAAGGTATAATATTAATAGAATATATTACTATTTTAATGAAACTGTAAAAGAAACGTTGGCAGGGTGTACCTAATTTTATTCGGAAGTTCATTTGTATGGTAACACTGCTGTGTACGCCTTTACTATAATTATTTCTAAGCTAGAAATCTAGTGGCAGCCGTCGGTGGTGTCACGTTACCATTCTTGAACGAGAATGATTTCGTCCAACTGATATATTTTTTCAAATAATATAGTTTTCTAATGAAAAATAATTTATGTGATGTTGCCAGCACAACTAGCATGACAAAATGTGTTGTTGATTGTGGATATAGTTTGTGGATAAATTGAATAATATTTTTTTTATAAAATACGTAATGCCAATTTAACATTACTACCTACAATGTAAGATTGCTTTTAATTTGTCTCTATAATGTTAATTACTTTTTGTAAACACAATGTTAAATTATAGGTTTATTAATAAATCACGGTGTCGACATTCTGTACTTTTTATTTTATTGGTCCATCCATACCGCAGCTCAGTTCAGTTACCTTTAATGGAAGAACACTTTGCAACACTGTAAAATTAGGTAACAATTTGTAATTTTTGTGGCTACTTGTACTACTGACAATAACAGAAATTAAAAAAAATATAATAAAGAATTATACAGGGTATATCAAGACCGCGACCGAAAACGAAGCCAGGTGGTAGTATTAGTGATCTCAAACACAATGCAAGTAAAAATTTTACAAAAAAAATCGTCAGTTTATTTTTTGTTATTTTTTTACATATCGTCGTATTTGAGTGATTAAACATAGTTTTTCTAAAATAATGACGTACATCGCTTAATTATTAAACACGCAATGGTACGTAAGGGTTTAAATTACTATTTTTGCAAAAACTAGGAATTTACCCCTCGAAAACGATGATTTTTAAAAAATTGTAAAAAAAAATCTGTCGCTTATTTTGCAAAATTTTTAGTTGCATTGTGTCTGTAGCCGCTAAAACTATCACCTGGCTTCGTTTTCGGTCGCGGTCTTGATATACCCTGTATAAAGTATAGCGATGTTATTGATTGTTACCATAATATGTTAGGCAACATTTTGCTATCCAGAGGTTGTTGAGTAACATTTGGAAACGTCGTTACACAAAAAGTAACTGCGGTGTAGAAGCACCTTAACACATCACTGGAAAATTAAAAAATCATTTTAAATCCTAGAGTTTTTTTCGCATTGCTTTTTTTTAACCAAATGAAAGTCTACAGTCTACACATAAAACAAACATTGTCAACTAAAAGTTGTTCGTTATTTCATAAATAACCATATATTTAAAAAATTAATTGAATTTAAATATGTTATACGAAACATGCTATTTGGCCTTTAAAATAATTAGATGTTTTGTGAATATATGTACATTCATTGGGGCGGCCAATTTGTTTTCCCCGCATCTTAAATGCTTATGAGCTTACCCAAGCTAAAGTAATAGACAACAGACAAGCATAGACACGTCCCCAGTCCATAGACAACAGAACGACCTTGAAATGCTGTGAAGTGTCGCTAACTTCGGTGTAGTTTTTCCCGCAGTTTGGCGTCCACATAGGATTGATAAAAAATTGTATCAAGATACATTTTCTATGTATTTAGATCAATAGTACATTTGTAATATCGTATATTTTGTATTCCAGTGACGTTTTAATGACACGATTATGTTATTTCAGTGAACCATTCATATTTTTTTGTGATTTTGTGGTGTTGTAGTAAACACAGGGACGGGATCTCGGCCCCACGTCTATGACTTGTGAGTATTTAGGCTATTATCGCCAATATTACCTGCTTTCCCCGCGCTAAAGTGCACAAATACGGTTTATTTCGGATTAATATTGATATATAAACATGCATTAACCTCATGAGTTTGGTTTTGTTTGCTTACAAATGTAAAAAATGTATCTGCCATAATTCATGCATAATCCTATTGTAAGTAAACCACGAGTGCGAGTATATCACATCGGGCGCCGCATTTGCCTGTTTTGTGATTTTTTTGAAACGTTAAAAGGAATTATCGGGATATAAGAGTAGAATGTTTGGAATTGATTGTTTTGTAAAACACAGGCGTGTATATTTCACTTTGTTTTGGGTACACGTAGCGTACAATGTTTTTCGTGGTGGTAATCAATAAAGATTTGTTTGATAAGCTTGGTATTGGTCCAAGTGCATGCAGATCGTCGAAGTTAGATCCCACTCATTTTGCAATGTTCTGCTCAATGATTTCATGATATTATTTTAAATACAAATATGAGAAATAGACTAAAATTTGAAATTGGAATGAGACATTTATAATCTATTTTCTTTACCTATTACCCTTTTTTATAAATTGTTGTTATCATCTCCTTACTCCTAGAACCCCTAATACAAGATGTAGGGAGTATTTTTACCCAAAAATTGTTTCCAGGTATCAGACTAATTTATAATATCTTACTCTAAACTCTTGAGAACATGTAAACATCTAGCAAAAAACAAAACTAATACTAAAATCTGATTTGTGCCTATTCATTTTATTTGCTTATAATCAATACAAGAATTGGATTGCTGCTTTGTAACATTATACAAAGATCTATAACCTACTGACATATTTAAACGCTAAAGAAAGGTGTAAAAAATGATTTCTTTGAAAAATACATGGGTTTTATCCACTCAGATTCATATTGAGATGAGTATCATCATCATTTGAAAATCATTTAATCATGTAAAGCAGTTCAAACTGCATCTGTAGAAACAAATTCACCGACTTTGGTCTTATTTTAACACAATCGGTGACATTATTCCATCTTTGTTGCTTTCATCTTAAGTAAACCATAATGATAGAATCATTTAGTATAATTTATGTCCAATTAAACAGCCAAAGTAATATTTGCAAAATGTATTATGTATTTTGAATTTGGTGTAATACTTAGTGTCTTTTCACCCTCTTCCAACAAAATAATGGTGACAACAACTAGGAGCAGTATCATGTATATAGTAATATTGACAGTATCTTAAATTGTATAAATACAGTATAGCTAAATATTGGAGATGGCAATTTAGGCACACAACCAGATCGCTTTCACCTTAGGCAAGGGCCAGGTTAAAAGTACCCTGAACCAACGAGAATGCATAAAGAGATTGATGAAAGTAGAAGAAGTGAAAGTAGTATGTTAATATCGAGTAAAGTGGCAATCCATAGTCTGCCTACCCCTATGGGAGACAGCCCTGATGTTTATGTATGTCCATGTATGGCATACAATTTTATATTAAAAACGTTTTTTAATTTATGTATCATACATATATTGATTGTGGCTTGGGCTTATTGTATTTTATAGAAATAACAACCTATGCATGTGACAGCCAAAGAAAATATTCAAATGCATGCTGTTACCTGTAGTAATATACAGTACCTAATACCTTTCTGTAACACAATCTAGTTTTTCTAAGAGATTTGGAGCTTGGTGCCAAGTCTTTGCTTGCCACTGTTTATCCTGACTAGCAGGAGTTGCAGTGGTGGGTCTGTAGGAGGAGAAGTCACTTAAAAAGTACCTTACTGTTGCTTGTTATAGTTATAATTTAAAGAAAATTACAGTGAAGTTACATCTTTGTATGTTTCATATGCACTATGTGGTGTTGACATAGTAAAAGAACTTACTAGTATTGCACTTCAGCCTGTCCCATAGGGTTAAAGCATTATTCCACTATAAGAAACCTTTGTTTGTTTGTCCTGTTACTATCAATACAATCCATAGCTGTATAAGGATAGTCAAACCTTCATACAGGCATTTGCATATTATAAACATAATATTTAAGCTAATTTGATTAGTCTCTCTTATTGCATAATCGTTAAGGACAACATTATAAGAAACCCTTCACTAGTTCAATGATATATTGATAGATTTTTCAGTGTGAATTGCAGAGATTAGTAATTTATAATTCTGCCAAACCATAACTGATACATGGTTTTCCATATTATTATTAAACTGATGTAAAAATTAAAACATTAATCTTTAAAAAAAGGTAACAGTTGCCATAACCTTTCAAATTCCATTAGAAATATCAGGTATAAAGATTGGTTCATGAAAGTGGGAATTTCAAGCTACACACAGGTGTGAAAGTAGTTTATTTCCACTGTTATTTATGTCAAAGTTAATTGATGTCAATTTAACACAAGTGACAAAATAAACATATAATGCTGCATCCAAACCACAGTTACTTTTTGTTGAGCAATGTTTCCAAATGTTACCCAGTAACATGTTATAAAAAAATATATTTATTTTTAGAATATGTTGCCATAGTAATAATATATTATGCCTAACATGTGGTAACAATAGATAACATTGTAGCACAATTATGCTGCACAAAAGGTAACTGCGGTACGGATGCACGATTTAACATTAAAATGAACTGTAGATTCATTATCATCAGTACATGTCTAATACCTGATATGTAGTGAACAAATTGTTTTGACAAGATGCAAAAAACGTTTTTAAATTGGGATTTGGGCTGTTCAATTGGTTGTTAATGTAACAAGATGATATTATAATCTTGTTTTCTTAAGTAACAAACATTACATCTAAAATGATATCTGAGATAGCATTAAAATATATATAGCAAGACTTATTTTGATTTTGGTCATAAATACTATATCCGGCTTAATTGGGTTGACTATTTTAAATCTATTATTAAGACATAATATGTGTTCTGTTGATTCACACAGTATCTTACAATACAGTGTACTCAACTGGATATTATTGTAAGGTGTATGGTATTGACTATTGTATCACTTCGTAATTGTCTACATGTTGAGCTTGAAACTTCTTTATCTAGTTTGATTGGCATGGTTTAGGCCATAGTCCTTCACACAGGCCCATTGCTAGTTGCTTCCGTATCCTACTGTGAACTTAAGATAAAAAACAAAAGTCAACAGCAGTAGTTAGCAATTTACTAAGTTAATTAAAAGACTATACAACACAAAAATTTTTACCTTGTAATTAGCAAATAATGTAAGGAAATAGCAAATATTTGCAAAAAATATATTTGTATGAAAATATTATTTAATAAATTGATGACTACATTTATGCAATACTTGGGTAGACACTGGTATTATTACAGTATTATTAGCTTGTAGTCATGGATAAGAATCATATTTATTTAAAGCAAAGTTTGTTAAACATGTTATGCCTTTGTGGTATAGGCAATTCATTGTACAGCATGACACATAGATAGATAAAAAAAATGCTACTATTCAGATCGATTCCTGCACATATAGTGAAACTTGACCCTAGCATCTTCCATGTCGAACACATTGTTACAGAGTTACATATTGTAAGCTAATAATACAATATGGTTTGAAGATTGTCCAGTTGTAATGCGGATATCTCATATATAGGGTTTAAACATAACTGCCTCGGTGGCGTAGTTGTATTACGGTACAGTTACAAAGCTGAGGTCTCGGGTTCGAGTCCCGGGTCGGGCAAAGTGATATTGGATTTTTCTATTCATTATCAGCCCGGAGTCAGGAATTTGTGCCCGATATGGCGATAGGCTCGCCCCCTATCACATCATGGGACGGAACATACAAGGCGAAATGTGGGTGTCCTGGCGGCGCCTCTGCCTACCCCCTTCGGGGATAAAGGCGTGAGTTTATATATGTATGTAAACATAACTTCTATACAAACTGACAACTGTTATCAAAACAAAAACTAGAAATGTTTTAAAAAAGTATGGTAACTGTTGATTATGCTTTAATGAACAGGTTAAGATGTCAGTTGAGCAATTCATTTGGTAATGGTAATCGCTAATCACACGTAGTAATAAGGGCAGTAATTGGTGTCTTAAACTTCATGATAAGACTGTAGGATCCATTTTCAATAAGCTTATTGGGCTTTGAAGAACAATAAATCAGAAAGTAATTAAGTAGAAAGTTTTAAAATTGTATGACAGTAGAAATAAAATAACTTTACTGTGAAGTGTCTATCACAGAATATTTAAAGTCCATCAAATTACTTTTTTGTTTTAACAAGTGTTTTTTGGCTCAAAATGTATTTGCACAGTAATTTATTGCCTTTAGTATAGTTTTTAAGACAGTGATTTTATGAAAATTGCTCTGGGCGTAAGAATTTGCTCTGAGTAAATGGTTATATTATGATAATTACTCGAGGTTGTTTAAAACTAGTATCAGTTGATCTTAAAGGTTTATTTTCTATATATAATTTTGGGGCAATATCGCATTCATTTATATTATTTTTAATATTAAAGGAAGGAATTATGCAAGGGTGAGCTCAGTTGGGTAATAGCATACAAATCCTAAGCACTCGATACCATATTTTTGGAGTTACATGTGTATTTCTTTTTTTTGCTTTAATGGTGAAGTACAACATTGTGAGGGGCCTGTATATCCGAGAGATCCAACAAGAACTTCTATAGTATTATTTATATGTTCTACCAACGACATTACGCCAGTGTACGCCATTACGAAAGCGCTCATGTAAAGGAGTCGATCGTAAAATTACAAGCGATAACACGTCAGCAAATTAAAATAGGCAGTAATTTTGAAATGAGAGCAAATGAAGATAATGAAGGAGCCTAGTATTGTTATTTGTTTATAGTTATTTTTTGTGTATTAACACATTGCCTGCGGCGCGCACACATGTTGTGTTTGAGCGCAAAATGTATTGCCGCTATCACATGCCCAGACATTTTATTTATTTTTTTACTTATTTTTATTTATTCAAGAATAGTCTTACTACTCTTGGGGCGCAAAAATGGACAGTTCATTGTTTTGGTGTCGCATTCAATGTATGTCATAAGTCCAGACACAATGCTTTAACTTGCTTTATTTAACGAATGCTTCATTTTTATTTCCTTGTCATGCTAATTGATATCGCATTGCTAGTTAGTTGGCTAAAAATGAAAAACTTTTGATTTCGTTGCACCTTTTGGTATTAAAAAACAACAAATACGGTAAGTGTACGTTACACCAGACTAGGGTTCCGTACTATTGCATAATGGCTCGAGTCTTACTTACACTTCGGATTTTAATGTTTGTTGTTTCACTTTGGAAATTCCTATTTTTATTTTAGTCATTAGTTTAAAGCTTCTGCGTATATTGCTTTTTTGTGATAGGGGAGAGATTTAAAGAAAGATATACCGACGATGTAAGCTTAGATAATTTTTGTTATAAAAGTTTGATCAAACTTATTGGATTTTTGTTAGCCTCTATGATGTACTCAAAAATGCGTGTCGATGCGTGTCATTACGTGGATACAACCGTGATCTTATGTTAATAACAATATAATTAAATAATAAAAAATCTTTTTAAGCAATTATTTTAATTACTGAGTTAAAGATAATCTTTAATATTCTTTTAAAAATATCTGTTGAACTTTTAATTAAATTGCGCAAGGGTCGTTGCTTCGTCGCTTAAGAGCCGTTTCATTTAGCTTATAGTGCTTATGAAAGATTTTCAATTTGCCAAGGCGATTATGTTGCATTTTATTTCCTTTATCAATTAATTAATTATTTAATAACTAAAATGTAGTAATACTTGAATATATTAATAAATACACTCAACAGTCACATACATAGCCCTGACCCCACACTAAGATCGAGTCTTGTATCGTGGGTATCAGAAACTACGAGAGACTTTTCGGTCTCACAAACACCCAGACCCGAAACAAATACCTGTGGATCACACAAATATTTGTTTCGGTGCGGGGTTCGAACCCGCGGCCTCTCGTTTCACAGGCGGCGTCTAACCAACTGCGCCACGGAGGCTGTCATTTATTTTGCAATTGCGTATTATTGTTTAAAATTCGTGAACATATTAGTTGTTTGTTAAATAATTAATTATACATTAGTACAACACTATAGCAAAATTGTGTAAGCATGACCAAAGCCCACAATAAAAAAACCAACAATAATTTGCTGTTATTTCGCACCACTGTAGGTAGGATGATAAATATCATTATTCTAGCCTATATCCCTAAAGAGGTGGGCAGAAGCTGTACTAGTGATTCATAGATTCGCGAGCTTTTTCCGGCTGAAGTTTTGACAGAGGTGAGTCTTTCGTTTTTCGCCGTGCAATTTCTAGACTCGAGTAACCCAGATATTATCAATACAACATACACACAATAAATAGCGTATAAGAACTGTAAATCATGGTCTTGAGTTCGATCCCCACGTCGGAAAATCCACAACATAAAATGGCGTTAATAAAAAAACATACTAGCGGTTAATGACTTGTCCGCTGCCATTAAGATTTTACGTTTTGCCGGTTTATAAAATATCAAATTACTAAATAAGTAAAAACCATTTTAAATACGGCATCATCATACTTGTCCCCATCGGGACTTGACGACATTAAATTAAAACATAAACGCTTACGAGTCTAGCGTAATAAATAATTCTTAAGTTAGATAAATAAATAAATACACCAACAGTCACATACATAGTCCTGACCCCACACTAAGATCGAGTGTCGTGGGTATCAGAAGCTACAAGAGACTTTTCGGTCTCGCAAACACCCAGACCCGAAACAAATACCTGTGGATAACACAAATATTTGTTTCGTTGCGGGGATCGAACCCGCGGCCTCTCGTTTCACAGGCGGCGACTAACCAACCGCGCCACAGAGGCTGTCAATGATGAGCCAACGTCAAATGAGCTGTCAACGCCACGGAGATGCCGCGTTGAAATTGAAAAATCAATGTATTCAAACCAATTAGAAAATACTATCCTATAATAACTCACCACGCGTATCATTCACGCGCTAACTTTATTTTAAGTATTGTTTATATAACAGACACAGAAAAAATAAGTTCCCCTATCTATTATTTAAACGGAATTATAATCTTAAATATCGAAAAAGCATGCATCTGTTGCTGTACTTCAAATCTTAACTTCAGATAATAAAACTTATATTTCCTTAGCATTTGCAATGGCTATTATTTGGCTGCTTTCAGGCCATTCTAAAGTTGCCAATATAAATTATAAATGCCTCCCGCACCAGGCCAGCGTGGTGAACTATATGGCCTAACCCCTCTCAATCGTTCTTTCGTTTGTAGAGACCGTGCCCTGCAGTGGGACGTGGGGGTGATACAGTACAATTTATAAATGGTTAAACTACACGGTGTGCTACGGGTGGAGCGCCCGTTGCATCGGGGAAATAACTGAATTTGCGTTCACAAACCAGGAATATTGGACGCTTGCCGCCGTGTGTGATTTGATTAGCTTTGTTTTGAAGGGTTGCGTTTTAGTAACGATGTTTGAAGGATAACTTATGAATATTTGATGTTAAATTGTATAAAATCCCGTTGATTAAGTATTTTCAGTTTTGAATATGCACTCGCTTGATTTTAGAATAACCGTTTGAATACTGTTAGTGTCGATAGTCTGTAGTCGAGAAAATTTTGTTTTTATAAAATACGTTTATGTAATAGCACCTTAAATACACGAGAGAGACAGATGATGAACAATATTTTATCTCCTCGCGTCGTGTTACGTTAGCAAAGCGCTAACGGGGCTTTGGTGTGTGTGTTCTTCGTGTGATCTCGAAGTCCCCTATATGTGCTGAAGGTGTTCATGGAGTCTTTAGTCGGTAGAAAGCTAGCGTATCCTTTCTACCAACCCCAAGGTAATCAGGGATGAGGATTGTCTATCTTAAAAAAAAGTTCATAATACCTTTGACACGCGAGGCGGTTAGGCCTACATGTGTGAATCCAATTACAAATCAAAATTCAATTGTTTGTTTTTTTCTCGGACATGGGCTGTGGCCTGTAGGATGCATGTACAGAAGTCTCTCCAAGAATTCGTCAATCGACCAAAGTAAATATATCAAGTACGATTACCATGAAAATTCTTATAGTTGCGTGACTGCTTGGGAAGCTATAGTCCTGAACCCATTTATATGTAAAGGAATTTTCATCGATATCAATAATTGGGCTAATACAATTGTGAAGAAATCTCGATATAATTAAATTGTACAAAAAATCAGTATTTTTGTCTTAAAAATTGAAGATAAGAAGGATTAAATAAATAAGTAGGGATTAATTAGGCGTTTCCTAGCAACGATCAGGGCAGCTCCAGATAAAAATAAAAATAATAATCAATGATCTAATTAATATTGTGTGTACCTTTAACAAGTTAAAATATAATTGAAGGAAGGTAGAGTCTTGCTTTAGTCAGTCGTTACAGCTACAATCGGATACACCGGGGTGGTATCACTAAAAGAAAACCGTTGTTAAGTTTTGAAAATCTTTGCTGTTCCGTTTGGTGAGTGAAATTATCTGTGACCATTTATGGCATAAGTACTAAATATTCGTATCCGCGTGGATAGCCACCACCTTACACCATAGTAAATCCGTCATACCGCTCATGTAAGTGTGTTGTGATTTGGGTTCAGATTCGGATGTCCGGATCAAATCGGCGCGGCATAACTGTGTCCACAGGTGAAACTTAGATCTCGTGTCGGTAGATATTACCCGACGGAAATATCTGTGAACCTGAATAATTGACGTCATTGGAACATAAGTTCAGCAAATTCAAAATATAGGTTAAACAAATTGAATTAAAATAGAAAAACGAATAAAAAATAGAATTCGCATCCATCTCGAAACGTTTTTAATGTGAAATAACATAGCAGATAGAGGAACACAAAAAAATGAAATGTGAGCCGCTTTCCAGCTAGGTTCACAGATATTTCCGTCTAATAAGACCACACCCCGCTTACAATCTAGTGTAATAAAGTCACTTTGTCCTGTCTACATAAAAATATGTATTGGTATTAAGAAGCAGACCCCGAAAGCGATGGCGGGACGACCTAAATAGATTTAAGAAGGACTGGAATAAAATTGCTCTCAATAGAGATTTATGGCAGAACTCAGGGGAGGCTTTTGCCCAGCAGTGGAATCTTTTAGGCTAGTATAATAATAGTATTTTATATTCTAATGTTTATTTTGTGTGGTGCAGATTGGCAGCATGGCGGAAATAGTGTACCCGCAAGGCTGCCGCCCAATCACGGATGACCTAGGACCGGATGAGCTAGTTCGAAGATTAAAGGTAAGATATATTTTATAAGAATAAGAATAAGAATAATTTATTTGTATAACATAGGTAGGTACATTGATGATCTTAAATAAATATTATGAGCTCTATGTTTTGCCATAAAGGCGTACAAATATTAATACAGCTACGAATTACATTGATAAATAATAGTTAATTATTATTATTAATTTAGGATAATTTACATTGACATTAATTTAAAATACAATTACGCAAAACAAGAAAAATAAAAACACTTATTCTAATACATCATTTAGGAACTGTTCAATACTGTAATAACACTTATCAATTAACATTTTAAATAGCGTTTTTTTAAATTTAGTTAGTCATATTCTTCAGATTGTAAATAATTTTATATTTCCAAGAATATACAGGGTATATCAAGACCGCAACCGAAAACGAAGCCAGGAGGTAGTATTAGTGATATCAAAAACAATGCAAGTAAAAATTTTACAAAAAAAATTCTTTTTTTTTTTGATATTTTTTACATATCTTCGTATTTGACTGATTAAACATAGTTTTTCTAAAATAATGACGTACATCGCTTAATTTTTAAACACGCAATGGTACGTAAGGGTTTAAATTACTATTTTTGCAAAAACTAGGTATTTACCCCTCAAAACAATGATTTTTAAAAAATTGTAAAAAAAAATCCGTCGCTTATTTTGCAAAAATTTTAGTTGCATTGTGTCTGTAGCCGCTATGACTACCACCTGGCTTCGTTTTCGGTCGCGGTCTTGATATACCCTGTATACTGGAAATATGTATAACCTAATTTGTGGAAGTACATTAGTTAAAACATTGTTTTCGGCTGTGGAAAGATTAGTATTAAATTTTCATTTGTGGGCGAGTCCCGTATATCTTAATACACCGGTATTGTGTTAATTTTTTCTAGATTTTTTTATTTTATATTTTATATCGATTATTCGTGGAGATAAATTATCTTCTAGCTGACATTATGTCACACTTATAAGAGGTTCGCTTGGTATTCAGGCTGATTTTGCATGTTGTAAAATATCAATAACTGTGATTGCGAAGATAAGAATTGTTGCGGTGGGTTCGGAAGCTCGTTCTGTATTTCAGCTGTCTGTTCTGGTTGTAACTACCCTATTGCAATATATCACTTTTTTTACAATCATTTGTAACACAGTTTCATCGTCGCGATTGCCCCGGTACGTTTCGAAAGCCGATTGATTACCCAATGAGACGTTTTCCAGTAATGTAATTATGCACCGAGTCTCATTATATATTAAAGTACGTGTCATTACGGTTTGTTATATTATTATTTAGTTTAGTATTACAGTCCATGTGTGTATAGGCTTTCTTTCTCTTCAACCCGCCACTGCAACTCCAGTATGCAAGGTTCCACAGTGACTCACATTTTAATGACACCGAGCACTAAAGCTCGTTTAAGTTATCTTTACATGCATACATAAACTCACGCCGTTTTCCCAGAAGGGGTAGGCAGAGGTTCCCCTGGTATCAAACAGGACACCCATGTTTCACCTTGTATTTTCCGCCCGACAATGTGATAGGTGGCGACTGGCGAGCCTATCGCCATTTCGGGCACATATGCCTGACTCCGGGCTGATAATTAATAGAAAAATCCAATATCACTTTGCCCGACCCGTGATTCGAACCCGACACTTCAGCTTTGCAATCATACCATAGTACAACTGCGCCACCGATGCAGGAAATATATTATTTCAATATTGTTATACGACGTTTATGAAGCATAGGAAGGCTTTCTGGAAGGGATGTGAAAGCGCCTTACAGCCAGACAATACTGTCGGTTGCCCAGGGCAACGCGGAACTAAGGGCCTGATCGGAGGGCATATTCGGGGCGTAGGAAGTGTCAGAATGTAATGAAAGACTAGAGAAACTTGTGACATTACCGTAACCTTATACAGGGTATATCAAGACTGCAACCGAAAACGAAGCCAGGTGGTAGTAATAGTGACTTTAGACACAAAGCAAGTAAAAATTTCGCAAAAAAAATCGACAACTTTTTTTTTGTTATTTTTTACTTATCGTCGTATTTGGGTGATATATACATAGTTTTCCTAAAATAATGATGTACACCTCTTTATTTTTAAAAACGCAATGGTTCGTAAGGGTTTAAATTAGTATTTTCGCAAAAACTAGATATTTACCACCCAAACACGATGATTTTTAAAAAATTCTAAAAACATATATGTCACTGTTTTGGCGAAATTTTTATTTGCATCGTGTTTGTAACCACTAAAACTACCACCTGGCTTCGTTTTCGGTCGCAGTCTTGATATACCCGGTATGATTGAATCAAGTTCCGAGAATAACATTGCTAATACGAGTGATCTGCGAAACTTTTAGAAAAGGCTCGTTATTGTTCAATGTAAATAAATAAAATCTTACAATAGTCACAGCTGTCAGCTTCCGAAGTACAGTTGGTTACGGCGCCAGGTGGCAATCGAGGCGCTGTGGGTTCGATACCAGACCAGACAAGTTTCTTTGAGTTTTGAACCTGACATGTATAATGTATTTATACATGTTTACAAATATATTACAATCGTACATATATAAAAGACACTAGACATTATAACAAGGAGCGGAAGTGGTTGTCACAACTCACATGTCGTTGGATGAGTCATTTATTTAGTTTGAATAATGGACAGTCTAGTCAGATTTTGTTGTACATATTATGCATTAAATAACTGACCATTCTCAGTACCAGTACGACAATTAATAATTATAATAGCGTAAAGAAGCAATGTAAGGCTAAGTTCACATGACCGCGCGCCCGTAACTATCCACGCGCGGTACTAGATCAAACTAAACAACGTGTGTTGTTCACATATCCCTGCGCCACCGCGCGTCACGCTGCGACCCGCGCGCAATATCTTGGACCGTGTCGTCCCGCGCGTTATCCGCGCGGTTCAAGTTGTACAAACTTATAACGACCTGTTCAGTTGATGCGCGCGGTTTGACGGATGAACGTACAAATAAAAGAAAAATGAGTATAGAGGACGACATTGCGTTAATCGATCTGCTTGCTGAAGCCAGACTGCCGCGCGTACATATACTATCATGTGAATGCTGCCACCGCGCGGTCCATGTGAACGTAGCCTAAGGCCGGCATTTTTGTGTCAAATGACAAGAAATTGTTTATCGCCACTCGGTAATATTTCTGCATATCACTGCAATGACAAAGAGTTGAGATGCCACTATTAAAGCCGCCCTGCATGAAAATATATCAGGTTTTACTTATTTGATGTGGACACTGATCTCTCAGGAATTTTCAAACATTCTATGGCGATTCTAGTCGCCCACATTTCATGTTAAGGTTTTCATATATTGCGGTACAAATGTACGGTTTATTATTTTTTAATTGCGCTACACATAACGAGCGTGCCTAAAATCATAATTCTAAAGTCGTATAGCAGAAAAGTATTTTTTTTTCCTATGTTGACACATTACCTACAACGAAACGCTATAATTATTCACGGGTATGTGCCAAAATAAACATACGTCTATTTTTATAACAAATTGAACAGAAATAAAGAACACACACACACATACACTCACCCAATCGCGCATACACACACACACAGGCACGTTAAAAACAAACATAAGTTGTGCTGACCCACATAATCGCGTTATTGTTGTGTGTCATAATATTGTATTAATACTGAATGCACCGGCAGTTGATAAAGATGAAATAACTTGTGAAATGCAGTTGAGGTCGTTTACTCGCAACGTTTTTATAAATATTTTTATACATAGCTTTTATTATACAGTTTATGTATACGGTCTTATTCATAAGCAGTTTTAAAACCTATTTTAGTTATCGACGACCTCTGAATTCAATTTGAGCGAACTAGACAACACATTTGATAGCTAAAATACGTTTTAAAACTGTCTATGAATGGTATAAATAGTGTTTGTAAATGTGGTTATTCCGATGAGTAAACAAACAGTGCAACAGACTTTTTTGTGATCTTCGTTGTTATTAGAACACATGACACCTGAAAAACGCAGGCTGTTTGGCCTTTTTGATTGTAGGCAAGAGGAAATTTCGTATCCGTCCCGATCTCAACATTCAGCACAATTCACAACAATCCAGAACTCCCTCTTATTCTAGCCATTGTTCATTATCATTAATGAAACACTTTGATTAGTTAAAAGTAAACCTAGTTCAGTCATCTGGTAGCTTTACCTGGAAAGTTTTCCGGGAGTTTTGGAGATGAGGGATTTTATAGATTTTGAGGTACTCTTTTCGGATTTCCACTTTGCGACCTCGTATCTTTGCCGCTTGACATATTGAAAATATAGCGTCAAAAAGCATGATATCTCTTTTTCGACACATTTTACGAGGAAAATATTTATATATAAAATTAAACTAGTTGATACATATATAAACTCACGCCTTTTTCCCAGAAGGGGTAGGCGGAGGTACAACCATACCCACGTTTCGCCTTGTATTTTCCGTCCCACGATGTGATAGGGGGCGAGCCTATCGCCATATCGGGCACAAATTCCTGACTCCGCGCTGATAATGACGTCTACATGATCTAGAATTGGAGAGTGAATATACCATATCATGTTAATATAAAAATCCTTCCGGCTTTAATTAGTAAGTCGATAAGTACAGCTATTCTGAACGTTATTTTCGATAAGATAAGAAGTGATGCATTCAGAACTGGTACCCCACGGGTTGAGTCATAAGCAGGTCAGTAGGCTAATTCACGTAATTGATTGACGCGCCGATCAAGTTTCGATGCAGTTTCGATTAGGTTTACGTCTTAATCGTACGTATGTCAAAATGGTATTCTTGTAATTGTTTAGCCTGCGCGTAAGTTAAGAATAAACTGCGCATGTGCTGCACGTTGGTGGGACTAAACTGTCATTGGAGACGTCAAATGAATAGGTAATTTACCAATCAGGTTGCGATCTGAATCACGCATGTATAAAACGCGCAGCCGTAGAATACGCTAAAGCGATCACGTGACGCGAACTTGACGCGAGCGTATCTGACAGCGGTTATTCTAAATTACGAGAATTCAAAACGGGCTGTTTTGATCGAAACTTAACTGCAACTGCACTGCAACTGAACTTATTTAATTACGTGAATTGGCCTACTGATTAGCTTTTTAACAGTACGATTTTCAAATGTTTTATGCGATCAGCTTTGTGAAACAAGAATGTTCTTCGGGTTTCAAAATAAAGTAATGATAAATAAATAAATAGTTGTATTACGGTACGGTTACAAAGCTGAGGTCTCGGGTTCGGAGTCCCGGGTCGGGCAAAGTGATATTGGATTTTTCTATTCATTATCAGCCCGGAGTTAGGAATTTGTGCCCGATATGGCGATAGGCTCGCCCCCTATCACATCGTCGGACGGAGCATACAGGGCGAAGTGTGGGTGTCCTGGTGGCGCCTTTGCCTACTCCTTCGGGGATAAAGGCGTGAGTTTATGTATGTATGTATGTAAATAAATAATAATTATACAGCCAGCAGTCACATACATAGTCTTGACCCCACACTAAGATCGAGTCTTGTGTCGTGGGTATCAGGAATTACGAGAGACTTTTCGGTCTCACAAACACCCAGACCCGAAACAAACACTTGTGGTTGATACAGACATTTGTCTCTGTGCGGGAATCGAAACCGCGGCGTCTCGTTTCACAGCCGGCGTCTAACCAACTGCGCCACGGAGGCTGTCAAAAGGTTTAGGCAGCCTGTTTCGTGGGTAAAACTTTACAATGTCTTAAAAGCCGCGTTCTACTCTTTAAGAGACAAATGCATGTGAATGAAGCGAAAGTAAAGTCGAAAGTAAATGTCAGGATCATGCAAAGTGGCGAACCATAGTCTCTGCCTATCCCTATGGGATACATGCGTGACGATTATGTATGTATGTACTCTAAAGGGTACTGATAAATTTGTTGCTACGTGGCAATAAAAAGGTGATTGTATAAAAACTGTTAGTTATCTTTTTTTACCGGTGGGATCCGAGAAGTATTACTTTGTTCATTTGAGATTTTCAAATAAAACGTGAGCTGTAAAAAAAAACAAGTCGTGGCGGCGTGGCGGAAGTTGCCTAAATATCTTCACCGAAGTCCCTTGTGTCGAAGCAAGGTCGCGCACCAAGGGTGTTACGAGGGAAGAAATATAGAGCGACTCTCGCACTACAACTGTAATGGTTATCGAAGAGATAAGCCGGTATGATTTAGGCCGATCTTAATATTAAAAAACATACATACATACATAAACTCACGTCTTTATCCCAGAAGGGGTAGGCGGAGGGTCACCAGATCACCCACATTTCGCCTTGTATATTCCGTTCCACGATGTGATAGGGGGCGAGCCTATCGCCATATCGGGGAAAAATTCCTGACTTCGAGCTGATTATGAATAGAAAAATCCAATATTCCTTTGCCCGACCCGGTATTCAAACCCGAGACCTCAGCTTTATAATCGTACCGTAGTACAACAACGCCACCGAGTCATTCAGTCAATATTAAACAATATCGACATTATTATGCCGGACTGGTAGGATACCCAAGACTGAACCTATAATGGTAACTCGGGTTCGGATATTATATGAATGGTTCTAGAATGTGTTTTGAATAATATTTACTAACCTACTGCCTCTGTAAAATGGCCCGTAAAAGTATCTCCACATGAGTTCTTTTTTACTGTATTTATAGCGCTCACTATCCCGACAGGCGCAGGTTCTCTAACTCCGTAGTTTACCGACGATAAATCAACAGGCGGATTACACGGATCCCAGATTTATATGTTCAGCGTGAATTTACAATCTGTTTAGATTATACCGATTGGACAGGGTGAGTTAATAATCGTAAATCTAAAGAAATATTCAGAGTATTAAAATGTTCGAATATGACATTTGTAACGCAGAAGATTGGTGGATCGGTAAATCCATTTGGTGCGCAGAAAATGGTTCTAAATATTTGAAGTAATAACTAAAGGCGATGGCAGTTACTATATGATGTATAACTTTATCTTTATTATCATTAACCACAGGCAGTAAACTGCTAATTTATTAAAGGTGCTCTGTGACATATAAGTGAGTTGATTGAATAATGGTCGACAGTTTATTGTGATAATATCATTCTGTAGATGTGTCATATTGAATATTGTACGAGCCACACTACTATTAAAAGGAAATATCGCTTCCTTTTAAGGAATAGCTAAAATATATGAAACCAACACCAATAATACGCATTCATTACTAATATTTATCGCGCCAACATTGTAACAAGATTTCAATTACTTACAAAGAAGATAAATTAATTGTTGATAAAGAAATGTAAACTGGAGATGTTTTCACGGTACACCGTGCAACGGTTGAAAATCACTGACCTAAATAGCGAACAAACAAGTCCACTGGAGTACTTAAAGTCTAGTATTTGAATAACAAGGCAAGAAGTGAAGAATTATATATTATTGTTCAGAATAAACAATAAAATAAGAGAGCTTAATTTGAATTAATAGGCGTAGGAGAGATGTAAGGATTGGGAACGGTGGAAGTATATGTGAACGCTGAACATACCTATCTATAGATGTCTTTGACGTGTAACTTTTCTCTTATATTCCCAGGTTGAATAATTGTATTAACCAGATAGCCGGTCGTAAAATTACAGGCCGAATGATTCTGGATCATACATAATGTACAAGTAAATAATGTGGTGTCTATTTCGCTTAGCTGTGGGATATGTACAGATTGAAGATAGGTTTCTCCTTATTGAGATTTGGGCTTTATTCAATTACGATGGTATAAAAATCCGGCTTGGCAGTCGGCTATAGGAAGTGTAGAGATGTAGAAATAATCCAATCACAGAAGTTTAACACATCTATGATTTATATAATCATAGATGTCTAATATGGTTGATCGAAATCAACACGTTTCTGCTCCGCTCATCTCTGCTTTAATGGAAATGCTGCCTAAACTCTAGTTGTAAATTGTAATCCACTCTAACGAAATCACTTTAGAAAAACATTTTAAAAGTTACTCTATTTTAAGACATCTCTACTCAAGTGTCCTTTGAAATATTCCATCGACAACATAACAGAAGTCTGAACAATAATTTCCATATTGTAACTTCATGCCTCGTTGCCTGCTGCTATTTAGAATGTGGGCCACTATCGATCCTCTCTCAGAATTTGCAGTGGCTGTATCACTAGTATATAGCATATTATTCATTACAAAGCTTTGAAAACCGTTCCGCATAGAATTTCAGGTCTCTATTACAGCTTTGAATGTTTGGTCAATACATGTGATTCTATTGGAATGATAGAATAAGGGACGAGATACCTCCCAATATTAATATTATAACAGACTTTAAATTGAAATGTGAATTGCCAAATGTACACATCCATCCATAGTGCTTTACATTTTAGCTATAGTTGTAACTTGTAAGTCTTTATATTGATGTCTTTGTAATTATAGTAGCACTGCGTTCTAGTTTGATAATACTATGTTTTACTTGTTTCCTTCCCTTTTGTGCTGTGGTTTAAAGACGAACTAGTGTGTTCAAAACACTCACCTATCTTCCATGCTCTATTTCATTTATGGATGTCTCATCGTCGATGTTGAATTACAGATTTTCAAAGTAAGTGAGCGTCCCTAGCTACGCTCAATTACTCAGTGGATTTAATACCCTCAGTGGATTTAATTACGTGAATTCGTGGAAGCCAAGTGTGGGCGTCAAAGCTGTTCTATAGAGTTCTCGGTACAAAATCGTTCTTTAAGAGGGTCTTCGCTTCATCGAGAATTTCTTGAGAGAATTTCATGGAAATGTATAAGAGGGATGCTTTGATAGGTTTATTTAATAATGAGAGTTAAGATGTTTATTTTGAGATTGGTTAGTTTGTTTTTTTTCTTTGATATACATATAATTCTGGTCGTCATGAGAAAATTGCGATTAAATAGCTACTTAGTCGCAATTTCTTGTTTCAGCTCAGATAGGGAGGATAAAATTATTATCACCTCTTATTGGATAGTCTATTAAATTTAAATTTTCTTTTTTTTCTTTAATCGTAGAGTATGAAATTTTAAAAAGATTGGTGTGTTTCTTTACCCATGTATGATTTCTAAAAGCTGACGAAGTAACTCAGGGTGATTTTAAGTAATCCAGTTATTGGCATCTACAAATAATACATATTCAAGACTTAATATATCCCTCTACCGAAGGTTTCCGCAACGACCTGTTGAAAGTGGCTCACCCTTCGACCTCTTATAACCTTTGTCAAGCCGTCTGGCCTTGTAAAGTACTTCTTACTGACGAAATTAAACGAATAGACAAAGTAATACAAAAATGAATTTATCTCAACATTGTGTTTCAGATGAAAAGAAAATGAAATATTAGTAGAAAAGTTTCCGTAATATCCACGTTATCGCGTTTCAAGTGTGTCCTCCGAGGCGGAAAGTGTTTTGCGCCCGTTTCATATTTATTACAGTGCGAGATTGAAGAGTCTCTTGTGTTATTTTTTTATCGATTTCACGAACGTCTGTAGGCCCCGCCCACGGTGCAACGGCTCTAGGTAGGCGGATATGTCGCGGACATTCTGTGAAATTGGCGTGGAGTATTATTTTATTCTCTTTGTACACTTCTGTGTGAAAGTACAGGTGTGGATACCCGGTAATGAAGTAGGTGTTTGACTGCTGGCTACGTGCATTTATACTAATATTATAAAGAGGAAAAATTTGATTGATGCTTGTTTGTATGAAATATTTATTTTCTTTCTTTTTCTTTCACTGTTGGGAAGCTACACTATCCCGGGGGACATAGGTAACATTATATTTTCAAAAACAATTAGGGATCCTTATTAAAACCCCAAAAATTTGCGAAAACTATAATATGTTGTTGATTTGGACTGGACTCATAAAGTATCTGCACCCGGGCGAAGCCGGGCTGAGCCGCTAGTGTTTAGTAAAAGTAGAATTTATTTACCCAGGTGGTAGACAAGTTAAGGTTACAGGAAGTCGCTGGATTCAGGCACCTTCCAAAGGGTCCAAGAGTAAAGATCGTTGGAGAAGCCTTATATTCAGCAGTATCCTTTGGCTGAAGAGAAATAGAGATAGAAGGACAGGAAATTAATCAAAATCACCTACTGGATATTACATAAACAGTCTGTACCATAATATAGGTACTAAAATTATTTGAGATATAATAAACTGTGTAGCCATTGGTTATTACTTATTAGTGTTTCTAACTCGGCTCAATGAGTATTTCCATTTGTTCAATCGCATTCCATTCGACGCAATTACTGAATGTTTTTTTAATAATTAAATAATTTTCAATAATGGTTTTTAAATAATTTAATATGCGACGAATACTTAAAAAACCTCATTTTTATTGCGACTCAAATCGGAGACATACATTGGTTGGTCTATGCATTCGCATAATCATTTTAATTGAAGGGTATTTCAATTTTCATTCACTCGTGATAGCTTGAAATATTTGATGACAAAATAATTAATCCTATCCGATACAATACAACAAAGCGTTTCACAATTAGCAGAATTAGCAAGTGATACTAGTGTACGTGTGTTTGTATTTTCGTTAACGATGCCAGACTCGGCACGGCTGCGTATCCCGATTATCCGGTATCCGACTGAATCAATATCCGTTGCATCCACGTCACGAGCCGTCATCCCGTCAAAAGCTCGTATGGCTAAATAACTGCTCCCTGTACATCACTCTCCCTTGTAAGTGGCGCTATAGAGCCTGTTGCAAGCAATGTATTCCGTCGTTGCTACTGCATGTCTGTTCACAAAGGCGATTTAAGTTGATAAAGTGCTTTTATGCACGTAGCGGGGTTAATTGACTCGTGGGGAAGATAATTTTGATACAAAGGTAGACAAAGGAGGGAAATAGACCTTGGTCTGTGTAGGTAAGAGAGAAGCAATTATAATTTGCTTAGTAAATGATTTTAAACAAAGAATAAATATAATAAAACATACGATCATGATTGTATTCAGTGCTTTTCTTTAATTATAAGTAATTACATAATTTAGAGTTCTAGTTAAATAAATTAAATAGATTTTATTGGATTTTGGGAAGTAACAAAACGTAGGAATTACGTGTTGTATTATCACAAAGTGTGCCTAGCTTACTTTTGTCTTAAAATGTGATACGGGACGAGTCTGATGCCGAGCACAAATTTCAGTCCCCGCTACCTCGTTTTTTCTAAACGAAAAACAAAATGGCGAAATAAAGATATTTTTGGTTTTATCTTGGCTCTTAACCAAAAATTATCTTGAACAATAGGTTGACAGCATTATTGATAGACACGATCATTCTTGATGCATGTCAGTTGCGTGAATGACGAAGTTATGTCATGCTGAAAAGATGTTACGTGTAATGACGCATCATAGAATGACTTGCGTCCATTCCCAGATTATTTTAAATACTTATTGGTGACGTAGTTTCATTCACTATCAGAATGGGTATTTTGTTGTGATATTTAGTGTTAGGAATATTGATATTGATAATAATGTAGTGTTAAGAATCTTGTGATATAACTGCCGCATCAGGGGCAGTATTCATGTCCTGCATTTGAGGTTTCGGCAATCTCGCTCATGTCATTTTTCCGTGGGACTTAGATATCACGATTTACAGCAAAACTTTACCAATTCATTCTACAAAAATATCGCATATTAAGGGTGCAGATTCGGTGAAAGTAATTGTTCGTTGTCATATTTGACAGCCTCCGTAGCGCAGTTGGTTAGACGCTGGTTGTGAAACGAGAGGCCGCGGGTTCGATCCCCACACCTAGACAAATGTTTGTGAGGCCCACAAATATTTGTCTCGGGTCTGGGTGTTTGTGAGACCGAAAAGTCTCTCGTAGTTTCTGATACCTGCGACATAAGACTTAATTGATCTTAATGTGGGGTCAGGACTATGTATGTGACTGTTGGGTGTATTCATTTATTATTTATTTATTATTATATTTAACCCAATTTGGGTGAAATACGTAAGAAGTGGATTATTGGCCTTGGCATATATCCATTTATTTTAACGGTCCTTGTGCTACTCCGGAAGCTTTTGGATGAAGTGGCACCAGCATGTCATGATATTCTATTAGTCGGGTTTTTCATTATGTCATGGCATTTTAACTGATCTCCTATGTATTAGTCCTATGTCGTCCATGCAAGTTTAGATCATCGGAAGTGATGGCAGAAATGGAGTCCCGAAATATACATGGCCAGTTATGCTTGTCTTGGAAACACCAGATGAAAGTATACCAGAAGATAATGAAACATGAATAACATACAAACAGCCGTGTAAACACCCTGTTGTGTTCCGGTTTGAAGGACATTGTACCCATAGTAACTACTGGACATAATGAGGCTTAACATCTTATGTCTCAAGATGACGAGCGCAATGAAATATCAAGCATTGCTTTGTAATTCATGGTTGTTTGGTTTTGCTACTGCCCTAGAGTGGTCGTATCGCTTACCATCAGGCGAATGCTCGTCTCGCCATTCATCGCTATAAAAAAATCCTTGTATTTCTAGTGAAATAATGATTTTCTGCCGTACAAATACAAAATGTCAATTACACAGAATAACTCTTTATTTCGTTAAAATTTGTTTACGAATCTGTCTGTCCTATTGCCAAAGGATTTTGGACCCTCTACCTCGGTTTATAAAATTCAAAAATGGAAAAACGTTCAAAGACCCTCGGTGTCCCTGTCTTTTTGTTCACGTGTTGGGGTACGGTGGCGCAATGAAAGCAGACGCAAAATAACCACCCCATCTTGTCTGCCGGCTGTTTTTTATTCAAGGTCTCGTTTTTAAAACCGTTTTCGTATAAAACTTTGGAGGAATTCCAACGGTCCAGATATTATGTTTAAGATTCATTGATATTAAACGCTTTGTGGTCAATTTTTGGCAATTTCTTGAAATGTCTGCCTTTTGATAAAAATGCTTGTTGTTATGTCTAAGCGCATTCTATTGTAAGTAAACTATACATTTCAGGCGTATAAAAGTGTTCACCATAAATTACACGAAAAATTTTTCAAGTATAAAATTCGTCGATGTACATTTTTATAGACAAAATAAGTTTCAATGCGAGGGTTTCCGATAGATTCTTTATGTATTTTACCGATATTTTAGTACCGAAAAAATGTATGTTTTTTAAAAAACCCGGATCTAGGTGACCCGGATTTCCGATATACAATTACATTCAGTACACTGTACCGAATAAAACCGAAAAGATTGGTTTAAAACGTGATTCAGCTTCGGTTTTACAGAAATGCTATCGGATAATTACGTAAAATACTATATGTTTTTACGATATACTTACCTTTTGTTTGGAGACTGTTCCGCCCCCACACCTGCCTCTGCAACTCCTGTGTCGAGGATCAACGCATTTTAATGACACCGAGCACTGAAGCTCAGCGTGTTCCGAAATGTCTAACTTATCTTTAACCCGCAACGACGTCAATCATAAAGTTAAATTAATAGGAGTATTATATACAACATAAAAGACGTAGTTTGGTAAATAAAGATGTCATGTAGATAAGGAATCGAACAACAAATCCGGTCAGGTGCGAGTCGGACTGGCATTCCCACTTTTGTTTCGATTTAAAGGACATCACCAGTGAATACACTGGGCGATAAGTGATAACACCAAAGGTCTCTAAGTAAAGAGTGCAGTGCAGCGTTTTAGTAATTATGTGTGTATTTGTGTGTGTGTTTAGTGTTTTTTTTTTATTGCTTTGAATGGCGAAACGAGCATGCCGTCCGCCTAATGCTAAACGGTACGACCGCTCATGGACAGTAGCAAAACCAAACAACACAATGATTTACAAAGCAATGCTTGGCATTGCCCTACGCTCACCATCGTGAGATATAAGAATGTTAAGTCTCAATATGTCCAGTCGTTACTCTGGCTACTATATCCTTCCAACCGGAACACAACAGCGCATTATGTGTATTGCGCATTATATGTTTATTATTATTAATCCTGATCTTTGTCTCCAGGTCCTAGCCCACACGCTCCAAGGTCTCGGGCAGGATGAGGGCATGTACCAGCAGTACATCCCGCTGGCGCTACACCTGGCTGATGAGTTCTTCCTCACGCACCCTTCGAGAGACGTCCAGCTGTTGATAGCATGCTGCATCGCCGATGTTCTTCGTGTGTATGCCCCTGAGGCGCCTTATAAGGATCAGGAACAGGTTAGTGGTGTGGGTTTTATGACGTCACAAATGTGGATATTGTCATCCTCAGCCAAAGCCATGAAAAGGAATTGGGAACATAGATTTCCATCAACGTTTCCACAGTCATCTTGTGTCATAATCGCGGTGACCAAGTGACCAAATGATGGATATTTTTTTTTTGATGTCATTCCTTTGAAAGAATGGCATAGAAATGGGACCAGAAAGCATGGAGCTAGCTTCGTGAGCTAAAACCTTAAAGTTTTCACTACGGTGGAGTGTACAAATGAAGACTTTTGCCCAGCAGTGGGACATGTTCTTGTATATTTTTCTACTCTTAAATCATCATCATCAGCCCGTTGCACTCCACTGCAGGACATAGGCCTCTCCCAAGGTACATCAGAGCCCGGTCTGCTGCTTTATGCATTCAGTAACTGCCGGCCCTCTTAAGTCGTCCCGCCATCTAGCCAGAGAACATATGGCCTACACCTAAATATTTTTCCTAAATCTCTTTTCACCTAAGCCTCATGCTAGTCTGATAATTCACTCAACTCCCTATCCGATATCGTAAAATGTTGATCTAAAAATTGTATGTATTGATGTGATTGTGGTGAATCCGGGAGGTATTGTCGCGTGACGTCACCGTGTGCCGTCCGTAATTACGGCGGCGACGGGGGATAATCTGGTTTGTAGTGGGTTCGTTACAGGTACAGGGTTTGGAAAATAATATATGCATTCATATTTGCTCTACAACATGGCAGGTTTTAACGTGTGGTCTTAAATAACCATAGTGTGACAGGAGCGACGTGAACCACGTTTTCGTTTCTGTAAATACTCTGTTAGCTCCTTTTGCTTTGGCTTACCAATCAACAACGTGTCTCATTTTTAGGTAATTACGTTTGAGAAATAAATTTTCTTTCAGTTTATTTATCTAAACTTGAATTGATGTTAATTTCTTAAGAAGGATTCATTTATAAGGCTAACAACATATTTAACGACACAGCGTTTTTGTTAGCGAGTACCTATATCATTTTAACCGCATAATATGTTTCTAATTCTTAGTCTTGATTGAATAGGGTTTTGCCATTTGACTTAATAAATTATCATACGAGAGTTAAAATATTCTTTATTCAATTAGTCGTATGTAAGATCTTCAGTCGTTAATTATTTACCACCGCTTCGAAACGTGTTGCAGCTGTAAAGAAAAAACGGCGTAAATAAAAATAACAGCACCATATTTTCTCCCCATATTTATTCGTTAATTATATTAAACTAATGTTAATAAATTGACGTATCTATTTCACTTTATTTATTTAAAACCCGATTTGAATATGAGCCTAAAATTAATTTGTAAACCGTTATTGTTCACTCAAACAAACATTCATTTAGAATAGAGTGTTTCGGTTTTTGACGTACTAATTAATTTACAATTACGTGGGTTACCGCGAGTATTCAATAACCACTGGGCATGCAAATATATGTTAATTATAATAAATTTTCAGGTTATGTACGAATTAAACTGTGATTTCACATTGCATTATAATAAATTGACAGGTTCTACCGCAGCTTTGCTTTCTATGTATATTTAGATTTTTGTATGGTTTTTAATTTTAATATCGACATGTTTCTAATTCACAAACGAATCTCATACAGCTGCTTAATAAAATAAGCTGCTAGTGTATGTCACGTTTAGTGGACAAGATGTTCTATAACAGCTTATATTATTCCACATGTCGTTTTCAATTATTTTTTAATATTCCCGCCTTTCATTAAATAGATTATGTACATACATACAAGTTTTTCCGGGATATAATTCCCGCTATATATTTTCCCAGAATAAAAGCACGGATTATACAAAAATAAAATATTTTTTCAATAGGAACCATAATTATTTTTTAATATTCTAGCCTTTTATGAAACAGATTATGTACAATGTACATACATACAAGTATTTCCGGGAAATAATTCTGCTATATATTTTCCCGGGATAAAAAGCACGGACTATACAACACTAAAATATTTTTTCAATAAGAACCAGTAGTTCCTGAGATTAGCGCCTTTAAAGTTTAAACAAACAGATAAACTTTTCTGGCCTTATTCATAGACACATTTAAAACGTATTTTAGGTATTAAATGTTTTGTCTTCTTCGCTCAAACTGAATTCTCAAATCGTTCGAAAGGGACAAAACATTCGACAGCTAAAAGGTTTTCAAACTGTCTATGAAGAAGGCCGTTTAGCTCTATACATTAGTACAAATTACTTGTAAAATGTTACCCTTAGATTCAACTCATCGAATACCTTACTATATACAACGTAAGTAAAAACGACGGATTGCTAGTGACGTAATGATAAGGTCTGTCGCAACACGAAGCATACCTGCGTTTAACCTCATTCATCGTGGTCACATATGCTGAACAGTTTTCCTTGTGGCCATACAAATAATTGTAGTGAGATGACAAATATTTATTGCTCTTAAATATTATAAATATTTTTTGGTATGATCAGTAAATGGTGTATAATGATCAATATATTTATTAATGCCTATAGCCCTAAAAATCTTGTATCCATATTTTCGCATAGAGTAAGACAAGATAATAATTCTTGTTTATAGTTCTATGTTCAAATATCACCAAAGAAAAGCGTGTAATTTTGCCAATATTCGCTTGCCATCAGATAAGTTAATTGTTAAAAAAACCTAATAACAAGTGCATATTAGTTTCTTAGATTTACGCGAATGTTACACATTGAAATAAAACTATTTTATACGGATTTTATCGCGATTTGGTTAAATTTTTACATTTTTTAACTTCCCGACGTTTCGATTACTTTACAGCTTTCGTGGTCACGGGGCGGACTCTCAGTCAGTCAGTCGGGAAGTCAAAAAATGTAAAAATTAAACCAAATTAAACCAATCGTATAAAATAGTTTTATTTCAAAGTGCATATTACATTAAAGTTTTTTATGCATTAGGTCCGGCAAACGAGCAAACACGTCACCTGATGTTAAATGATCACTGCCGCCCATGAACATTCACAACGCTGGGATTATAGATGTGTTGCCGGCCAATCAAATAGAGAAGGGAGCGGGTAGGAAAAAGGATGCGAAGGGGAGAGAAGAGGCATCCGGTAATCTCACTTGTCGGACGAAACGCGACGACAAAGCTGTCTCTTCACGTCGATTACTTGTGAGACAGTGGTACCGCCCCGGACGAGCTGCCCATCCATGCTGAGTCATGACTGACAACATCGTGGCTCTACTACTTAAAAAAATGTTTTAGCAGTCGTCATATTATGTCTAATAAGGACACAGTTCAGGGGGTGACTATTCTCCGACACGAAGTTCGAATGTCCGAAGGTTCGACGTTCGCGATAAAAGTTTTCCACTTCTAAAAATAATACTATTCTCTATGACACTTTATCATTCACTCCGAACTTAAGATTACGACGTACCATTTCCGTACAACGTTCGAACATTCGTCGTCATGTCGGAGAATAGCGTAAAACCCCAGACTTTAATACAAATCTTTCTCTGTAATAAAATATATTGATAAACTTTAACAAAAATACAATATTACAAAAGCTTAGGTAATAACTATTCTAAGATAACCTTAATATAAATCGACCTTGATATGAACTTCAAAGTAAATTTAATAAAGCTTTCTGCGTTGTTTTTATTGTGCCGTATATCAGGCTAAAGGTTCTCCCCACAGACCTGTACTGAGGTGGGTACAACAGAAGGATGATAGTGAGCATGTTTCGTATAAATAATGTTTTATCAGTGTAGGCTGTATGGGGACTTCAAAAATGTAGACAGGGATTAATAATAATGACTACGAGATACAGTATCACAAAATGCGAAATTAATTGCTTAAAAACTTATTTGTAAATGACGTATTACATATATAAATACATAAACTCACGTCTTTTCCAGTAGGGGTAGGTAGAGGTGTCCTGGTAGGAACCAGGATACCCAAGTTTCACATTGTATTCCGTCCCACGAGATGATAGGGGACGAGGGAGCCTATTGCCATATCGGGCACAAATTCCTGACTGGGCTGATAATGAATAGAAAAATCCATTATCACTTTGTCCGTTGTAATGGTACCGTAGTACAACAGCGCTACTGAGGCAGTCATAATTTTAAGTATAAATAACGCAATGTAATAAGTATGTCGGCTGACAGTATCCTTATGTCTGTTAACTGTGCAAGTATACTGGAACGTGTGCGGGCAAATAACTTCGCTCAATTTTCGATTCGAGACTGGTGCAAACTCGCGTTTGCGCAAACGCACTTTACTTGTGTCGTAGGCTTTAAAGGAACGAGCGTTGCCATGAAATTGTATGTTTTACATTGCGGGTTTACTAAATATAGAATTATAAATCTATTATTTAAAAAAGGTAAGCTAAGTTTCGTATGTGCGTAGAAATTAGTGGCCTACTGCCAAATAAAAGGACTATAAAACCATTGAAGTAGAGGTTTTATTATCTTATATTCAGAATTAATATGAGGCTAATTAAAGTTAGTTGATTAATTATTGTAAATGCAAATTGGATGGTAAGTCATAATTTAGGCTCAGTTGCACAAACTAACTTTACCCATACCTTTGACATTGAAAACGTCAACTCCATACATTGGCAATGTCAAATACGTCACAAATGTATGGGATTGACATTGTTAAAGTAAAAGTTATGGGCAACGTTAGTTTGTGCAATTGGCCCTTAATGATGTACCAAATCATACACATAAGATAATCGTAGAACTGTCAAATCGGATACGAGCGGCCGAAGTCACAGTGACATGTACGAAATAATCTACAGCAGACGAAGTTCGCGGGTTAATGACGAGCCTGATGATTAAAAAAATGTGAGCCGGTACATCCACGATACAAAGTTCAAAACTTCAAACACACGTAGATAAGAAATTGTATTATGAAATTGTGTACTAAGATAAATATTAATTAGTGGTTCGCGGAAATTTCTCTACCGCTCGGTATATTAATATTTTTAATATACTCTGCATTAAAGGAGCTACTTTCCTCACAATGTTTCAAACTAAGTTCACGATCAATATAAATTATGAGTCCAGATGGACTTTATTATGTAGTAATTAGTAACTATTAGTCTAGTATAGTTTGCAATCCGGGATTTTTAACATGGATTGCTCTCGTATCTTCTAAATGGCTACAATTTTTTCATGCCTTTCAAGTAAGTAGAGTTATCCCAATTAACATGTTGCTTTCGATATCGGATTTGAAATTGAGTATTTAATTTATATCTATATCAACATTTCTATGACTTACAGGTGGTCAGGACTCCCTACCTTAAATTTTAAAGTAATAATAATAATATACCAATCCATATACATCCTGCCGTTGAGCATACCATCTTAACTATTAGAATAAGTTGAACTCTTAGTTTACCATGTTGCCCTAGTGCGGCTTGGCGGTCTTCACATACCGTGTGGAAATATCTCAGGTATCAGAACGATAATAATTAATTAATTACCAACATACATCACTTCGAAAAGTCGGAGGACTTGACACGAACCTCTGACCCAATTATTTTAAAGGTCATATTACTTTAATTGCTATACATGAATTGCTTCGTGTGCTGAATGAACTGGCTTTTATAAACAAAACAAACAATGAAAGATTAAGTTAAAATCACCTTAAATAAACAACAAATAAATTCACAGACAAAATCAAATAGAGTGTGAAAAATGAAATTGAAATGCCTCGACGAATATAAATTTCTTGATAGAAAGCTGAGAATTGAAAAGCAAATTACACATTCCCATTGTGATTCCAACTCTAAAAGATTATGTACGAGATTCTTTTATAAACGGCGCATTGTAAAGATCTTTTGTGACGACGTTCTCCTTTGTAGTTACTCGTTTGATAGTTTGTGTGTTACGTTGAGTAGTGTACATGTAACTGTTTTGTCTAGCTATATTGGACTATTTATATGCGTCCCAATGATGGACAAAGCCTTTTCCTCATTTGTGTCCAGAGATTTGGATTTTTGTCCAACAAGCTGGCCTCATGCAAGTAGACTGGTGGATTTTCTTAGATTTTAGAGATGAAAAGAACGAGAACCGGCTGCCATTGCTAAATAAAATTCCTTCCAATGTGAAACAGCTTTGTTCCTGCGTTTTATAAAATAAGATTGCTGGCGATGATACGGTGTTCGTATATGTCGGTATAGTAACTATTGACTATAATTACCTATATATGATGGTCCAAAATCCCTCAAAGTGTAGTGGTCATGGTTCAGCCTGCATCTGTTTCCAGTAAATAATTATTGCACTGCTTCAACCAAGTGTATACTTTGTGATGCCAGTATAAAAAAGTCTAGATTCGACACCTTAACGTGGTCATCAAACTTCAAAGTAAGAATTTGGGATAATTTCGACCAAACGTCACTTGGTTTCAAATCTACATTTTATCAACGGAGTGCACTGAGAATGCGTTATAAAACCGAGCTATGACGCTCATAACTATTAGCAACTGTTTTAATTTTAATGGCGATAGGCTTGCCACCTATCACATCGTGGGACGGAACATACAAGGCGAAATGTGGGTGTCCTGGTGGCGCCTCTGCCTACCCCTTCGAGGATAAAGGCGTGAGTTTATGTATGTATGTTAATTTTAATGTTGTCTAAAGTGCTCGTTTCTCATTATGCAACGCTGCGATCAAAACATACCTGAGTTGTTAAGCTGGAATAATTAATGCCACTGCGAGAATGTCATAGCTGTGCACTATAGTTAACTTTCAGAGTAATTGAATAACGAACAATACAGAAATAAAATACGGGTCTTGTTTTCGTAGCTTATTTATTTTTTGCAGTGAGTTCGCATTTGTATGAGTGGTTTTTGAATATTGTGTGAATTAATTATGAGTTTTTTATAATCAATAAAATAGTAATTTTAATAAATGTTGAATGGCGAGAGATAGACGTCTATATCCAGTCAATGATCTACCCGGTTATTGCAATCAGCTGAAGTGCAGGGACGTTGTCGAGCAAAGATAAAAAGAAAAACAATATCTTGAAAATCCTTTAAAAATGTATGTAACAAACCAATCTAATATTCTGGAGCACATCAATTTGATACTTTTCTTAAGATATTGTCAGTTATAATTCCTATCGAGATCCAATCAAAAGTATCTGGAAATCCATTTGAAATCCATTGATTACTTTACGGAACAGTTTGACACGAAAAGCGACTTCGCTTTATACTATTTAGAAGACAGATAACGATTATCGTCCTTAGCTAATCCTTGCTCAATCTGGCCGACATTATGATTATAATTGAGTCGTGTGTACTTTTCGGAGATCCAGTAAAGTAAATAATATTTGGAAATATCATGTTGCATATTAGCTCATATGGGTCGCATTGCTGAGCACAAGCTTTCGCTAACTTTAACAGGCTTAGGTCTAAGTTCACCACGCTGACCTATTAAGGATTGGTAGACTTTATATAGTTTTTATTATTGCGATGAATGGCGAGACAAAAATCCCATTCGTCTGATGGTAAGCGATACGACCGCTGATGGACAGTAGCAAAACCAAACAACACCATGAATTACAAATCAATGTTTGGCATTCCACTGCGCTCGCCATCCTGACACATAAGATGTTAAGTCTCATTATGTCCAGTAGTTACTCTGGCTACAATGTCCTCCAAACCGGAACACAACAGTGCATTTTCACTACTGTTTGGCGGTAAAGACCTACGACCAGTAGTGGTAGCTCCACCATAACTTAAAAATTCTTGTGATCATTTGTTATTCACACAGGTTTCCTGAAAATAGTTTTCCATTACTATTATAGCAATCGATAGTTAACTACTAAGAATACACACTTAACAAAAAAGTCTGTGGTGTGCCCCCTGGAATGTGTCATTCGATTTGGGCCAGTCCTTATGTAACTTGACTATTGTTTGATATTTAGAGACAGTTTTAATTAATAATTTTGTTCATCCCCAGGTGAAGACAATATTCCTGTTCCTGATCAACCAGCTGCAAGGACTGCGAGACCCGAAGGACCCCGCGTTCAAGCGCTACTTCTACCTTCTGGAGAACCTGGCCTACGTCAAGTCTTTCAACATGTGCTTCGAGCTAGAAGATTGTCAGGAGATATTCTGCGCTCTCTTCTCCTTGATGTTCAAGATTGTCAAGTAAGTGCTGGGGTTCTTTTTTTTTTTTTTTTTTTATTGCCTTTATAGGCAGACGAGCTAGCGGTCCGCCTGATGGTAAGCGGCTACCGCTGCCCAGAGAACTTCGCAGTGCCAGGGGTCCAGCACAACAAAGTCGCTGCCTACCTTAAGGAAAGTACTCTCTTTAAGCCTCTTTTGAAGAAGGACAGGTCATAGCACTCAGGAAACACCGATGCAGGGAGTTCATTCCAGAGCTTGCATGTACGTGGTAAGAAAGAACGCTGAAAACGTACCGTTCGGGAGCGGTACGCTTCCAGGTGGTAGGAATGAACTCTGCTGCGGTGACGGGTGGTGCGATGGTAGAAGGGCGACGTTGGTACCATCTCAAACAATTCCTCGGAGGTTCTGTATATTAGTGTTTGTTCACTGAATGCAGGCAGCTTCCAACAGGTCGATAGCTGGGGAAGACATATGTTCAGCAGTGGACTTCTTCTGGCCGAAGAGAGAGATAGAAGCAATGTGCTGGTGGAGTTCGTATATTTGGTTTCTGGATCGGTTGATAACAGAATGTAAATGATGTTAAAAAAGGAATGCCAAGATAGATTTGTATTAAATTATGGAAAGAAATGTTATGCACAGTATATTAAATGACGCATACAGTTCAATCAGTAATGCGATTTTGTAGCAGGTAAATGAAAGTTCTTAAGTGATACACTACTATGTATCCTATACTCTTAAATATAAACAGTGAATTTTTAATTGTATTTCGGTATCATTACAAACCGAAACGATTTCATTTTGGCTCGGAGGCTTTCCAGTTGTTCTTGAAAATCTATAGTTTGTATAGAAAGTAAACGATTTGTAACGTAACTTACGACTTTATTCATGGACAGATTTAAAACGTATTTTAGTTATCGAATGTTTAGTCCCTTTCGAACGACTTTAGAATTCAGTTTGAGCGAAGAAGACAAAACATTTGATAGCTAAAATAGATTTTTAATATGCCAATAAGTAAGGCCGTTATTCTTTTAAAATCCCCTGATGCCAGCCGCTATTGCTATGGTTTATCATTGGTTGCGTATATCAGACAGAATAGGCCATCTGATTTTCGTGTGCAAAAAAGCAGGGTTTTAAAAAAGCGATACATTTTTATTTATATCTATGAAATATCTGTTACACAATTCAAACGAATTCAATTAAGTGCTCTTCGCTCCGAGCGGCTTAGGTCTAAATATAAAAGTTTTCCGTTGAAAGAGATTTAATATTTTGCTTCAACGTGAAATGTGACGTCACCACTGTTGCCTGCGCACTGCCGATGAAGTTGTGATAAGCAGTGGTGGTAAAATATCAATTAGTCTGTGCTTACCATGAAAAGTTTTAAACTAAAAAATATCAAATGTTTTGTCTTCTTCGTTCAAACTGAATTCAAAAGTCGTTCGAAAGGGTCAAAACATTCCATAACTAAAATAGGTTTTAAAACTGTCTCTGATAAAGGCCGTATGAATATTACATACACAATAACTTGTGGTAGGGTATTTTTGAGTGTCCGGATAGCGACCACTATGATGGTCGAAAACCCGTCGACTCGCTTCTGTCGCGGACGCCCATAAGACCTTAAAATGGCGCCCAGGTCTAGACGTAAGTGGGGAGCAACTTTGTTCCCCAATGAGAGAGATCAGTCTGCGCCGGGCGATCACATGGAAGGAATCGGGGCGCTTCTCGCCCTAAGATATCCAGTGCCGCCCGGAATGCGCGCGACGGCCACGGCGGAGTTTTTAGTCGGTATACTGGCGAAGCTATTTGTTAGGGACCCGACTCGGCCGCAATATCCGCAGCGTGTCGGGCTAGTAGGCCGGTGAAATTGACATACCTATCCCTTTCGGCTTCCTCCGGGATACTGAAAGGGGAGTTTTACAGCTTTTCCTCTTGACACAAAGGATATTCTCGTGTGTCCGGATAGCGACCACTGTTCTATTATAGTGGAAAACCTATCATACTGATTGGTGACATATGCAGGTGTGTTGCGTTTTGGGTTCAGTCTGTGTATTTATATTTTCCGTGTGGATATTTTTGATTGCACTATACTTTCCTTTAGGTCTATTGTAGAAACTCCATCATGCCACTTAAAACGCACGAAAACATTGCCACTATTGGATAATGAATAAAAAAGAGAAAAGCTCGAATCGCGGCATTGACTTATATTGTACCGATAGACGAGACATGTCATAGAAATAAAGTGCCCCGTATTTAAAAAGCACACTGCAATATTACATCACTTACCTAGTATTTCATTAAAATATTGAAACTTCAGACGATTTGCTTTAGGTTTGACGGCGAAGATCAATATAAATTACTTTTAAACGTATGCGATAAGGCATACTGCACTGTCACTGTGACGAAGCAAACTGATTCATGTGCGGTGCATGCACCGCAAATAGGTGGGACACATTTTGTGTACTGAATGTCTTATCTAGTGTACCATTGATATCGATGGATCGCGGCGAACCTGACTTTGCATAATTTGCGTTGACCCAATTCAGGATGTTGACACAGAGTGCCGTTAGTTTCCGTTTATCAATAGTTTCATTAAACATTTATACAGCGCGGCCTATACTGCAAAACGAACTGCCTCATATTATTTATCGTGAAGTTTATTTCAGTTTTATTTACCTGAACGATTCACTGAATGTGTATTGCATGATATTATCGTATCGAAACGTTGTTTTGTATTGGAATGTTGGGTTTGAGAGGTTTATGCGGATTTCGTGTATAATAATACGGATTTGTGGTTTCTAATGTATTGTAATTAATTGTTGAGCGCGGAGCTCGTTTACAATCGAGAGTGCGAATGTTAGGGGTTAAGCTATGGCCTACCACGCTGACTAGTTCGGTTTGGTGGACGTACCGAACACTTCATCATCATCATCATCATCAGCCTATACTATGGTCCACTGCTGGACATAGCCCTCCTCCAAATTGTGCCTTTTCACCCTGTCTTCGGATGTCGCATCTAGGATCTGCCAGCGACCTTTCGCAAATCTTCACTCTACCTAGCTGGAGGGCGTCCTTGACTACGCTTGCCAAGTTACAGTTTACCGAACAGTTAGCAGATCTATAACACCCACAATACTTGCGCATTGTAATTTAATTTAAATTTAAGGGTAATGAGACGCAGAAAGAAGAGGGCAGGTATATTATATTGTTGAGTCTACGCAAGCAAGTCTTGCTTGCCGAGCGTAATACAATAGATAAACTGTTGCTTCACGTCGATATTCTGTGAGGTTGAGCCTCCCATTCTTACTAGCGTAAATAAAGTACAGAAAGGCTCTACCTCATTTAAAATTGTATATGTGATTACACACTTTACATTTACAAAGCTACTGCAAAGCAATCATTAACAAGCTATCTTCAATGCGTGCTACTTACATAAGTACTTCACGGTCCGTCTGAGCAAATGATAGCTCAAACGCATTCCGTAGACTTCACCCCACGGCCCACGGGGGGTGGTCAGGGGGTGTCGATTACACCGCCCCGGGAAGGGCAACAAACTCCCGGCCGTGTTCAATTAAAACTTAGACTTTTCCATTTGATATGCAACTTGCAATTTATAAATGTTGAAATTATTGAAGTGGACTCCATTGCATTCGATAAAATTAGTAACATGTACTTGTTATTGAAACGTCACAAAAGGAATTGGTTAACGACAGACTGATTTATTAACAACTTATTTATTATTATCCGCCACAGCTTTTATGTTCTTTAGTATGATCGTATATCTAGAACTGAAAAAATTGAAAATACATAGATATTATTAGAAGAATTGATGATGGCAGCATGAGTGGCAGCGAGTACAGGCAGTGAACCGTAAGGCTTTGAGTAGGACAATTTATTTTGTGTGAGTTTTTTGAGTCCGAAAATATATGAAATACCTGGGACTTAAAAATATGTGTGCCCAACGTCGCGCTAGACGTGTGTTTGTGCTTACTGGGTGGCATTAACCTTGTGACACTTTTGTCTACTCCTTGGGGACATGGAGGCGCGTGAGCTTATTTATTTATTTATTGCATGGACAACCAACGGCTTACAAATACTCGTGTATGTATTATGTATATTTGTATACAGTCACATCGTCAAAACACTTTTCCAATTGAATTCGGTCATAAAGTTTGTAACAGTATTAAAGTAAATGGTAATGATAAGCGTCGAGAGATAGGCAGAATTTATTAATAGACGATGCTATACTCACTTGTTTTATTTTATACACTAAACTTTATTTTATACAGGGTATATCAAGACCGCGACCAAAAACGAAGCCAGGAGGTAGTATTAGTGATATCAAACACAATGCAAGTAAAAATTTTACAAAAAAAATCGTCAATTGTTTTTTTTGTTATTTTTTACATATCGTCGTATTTGAGTGATTAATACATAGTTTTTCTAAAATAATGACGTACGTCGCTTAATTTTTAAACACGCAATAGTACGTAAGGGTTTAAATTATTATTTTTGCAAAAACTAGGTATTTACCCCTCAAAAACAATGATTTTTAAAAATTAGTAAAAAAAAATCCGTCGCTTATTTTGCAAATTTTTTTGTTGCATTGTGTCTGTAGCCGCTAAAACTACCACCTGGCTTCGTTTTCGGTCGCGGTCTTGATATACCCTGTATAATCATAAATCATAATTTCATCAGATTTGATGTGGTTGAGAAGAGTTACTCAGAAAATAAATTATAATTATTGTTAACATATCGTTTTTCGGTTGAATAAATGCAAAACAGATACTATAATTTCAGATGAAATGCAAATTAAAATGTATCTAGAAGGAATATTTACTTTGTACGTCCATTACGTGGAATACTCTGTAATTGATATGAAAGTAATTAAAACGTTTCCATTAAATCCAGCATTAATTAATGTTGCTTCATTCACGTGAATCTGTGGAATATAACTTTTGTGGCACAGTAAAAAACGCCCACTAGTAAACGAAACGTCGCGGGTTCGACTTTCGTACAGGTTGTAAGACTTACAAATATTTGTTACGAAGCTAGGTGTTTCTCAGAGCAAAAATGGTCTTGTGCATTCTTAAACAAAATGAAAAAAAGGAATCGTATCTCAATGTTATCAACAGGGCTATATGTCCACATAACCCGATTCCCATCGGCTTCCCTTATTGAATAATTTCATCATTCGCCCCAAAAGATTAGGACCAAACGTGTAATTGTTGGTTATATTTTTTTTCGTCCTAACAGCACAGAACACTCTACAAAAGTGAAGTCCTTCATGTTGGACGTCCTCTGCCCGCTGATCACGGAGTCGGACGTGGTCTCCAACGAACTCCTCAACGTGATCTTGATAAACCTGGTGGAGCCCAACAAGAGGGACCACAAGCATGCGTATGCTCTGGCAAAGGAGCTCATCATCAAGACCAGCGAAACTTTGGAACCTTATATTCAAGCTGTGAGTAATGTCTTGTATTTTTTGGTGTGGATTCAAGGGATATGTGTTTAAAGGATATGTTTCGGCAGCTAAATTGACCTTGAGCTAGCATAACTTTGTAAATATCAAATTTTAAATCGATAAGAGTGATTTAAAAATACGAATTAATTGCTATTTAAACATTGTGTTCGAGCAGTTTTCTGTGTAAAACCGATTGACTCTGATGGCTGTCATAAAGTGCAATTAATTTAATGTTGCCGTTTTAACAATTTGGCCGATAACATTTTAATTTGTTACCGAATAAATTATGACTATACGTAAATATGTTTCTCCTTTATTAATGTAGTAGTATATGCCTGATATTCACATTATCAATTATGTATTTCATCCACAGTTCTTCAACCATGTTCTGATATTAGGCAAGGAAGAGAAGAACTTGCTCATTTTTTCAAAAGTCTATGAACTAATTTATGAGTTGTACCAATGCTGCCCATCAGTGTTACTGTCAGTTCTGCCACAACTCGAATGCAAACTCAAATCGGCTCAGTTCCAAGAAAGATTGAGTGGCGTCGCCCTCTTAGCACGAATGTTCTCAGAGCCAGGCTCGCAACTCGCCAAACAATACCCTGCCTTATGGAGGGCCTTCTTAGGCAGATTCAACGATATATCGGTCCCAATTCGCATCAAATGCGTACAGTACTGCATGCACTTCCTAGTCCACCACCCTAATCTGAGAAAAGATATAACGGAAACCCTGAAATTGCGTCAACACGACGCTCACGAGCAAGTGAGATACGAAGTCGTCATGGCCATCATAGCTACAGCACAAAGAGACTTCCAAGCTGTAGCCGAATCGGAAGATTTACTCCATTTTGTACGCGAAAGAACGCTAGACAAAAAATTCAAAATTAGAAAAGAGGCCATGTCAGGTCTCGCTATGATCTACAAGAAGTTCCTTACAGAAGAGTCAGTCCCACCTGCCACAGAGAAAGCTGTGCAATGGATCAAAGACAAAATCCTCCATGGGTACTACATGACGGCTTTAGAAGACCGTCTATTGGTGGAGCGATTACTGAACACCTCCCTAGTGCCGTACACATTGCCAGCTCCGGTGCGGATGAAAAAACTGTACTATCTAATGTCAAACGTCGATGACAATGCTACCAAAGCGTTCATTGAGCTACAGAAGCACCAGTTGGCTGTTCGTCGTACTGTAGCAGAATGGATAGAGCTACACAGGAAGCCAGCTACACCTGCTGTGCAGAAGGAGCTTATAGCCAAGGTGTTGCACATCAGCTCCAAGTTTCTCCCCGAGTCAGTGAAAGCCCAGGAGTTTCTAAACAAATTCTCCCAACATATGAAACAGGCGCCGGAGTTATTGCAAGGCATGGAGACGATTTTGAATCCCAACGTCAACTGCGAAGTCTGCGTTCGTACTACCGTGAGTAATTATTGTGAATTACTTTCTATCTTTATAACAAAGTATTTACATCGTGTTTCATTCATTAGTTTGAAATTATCTAGTCAACTATTGCATCAGTAGTGATTAGTTTTACAGATTTTTCAAAGCAACAGTAACCTTAAGGATAAAGAAAGTAGCAGTCATATTAATTTAGTAAAGTGGAATATTTCAAGCGTTCCTATACTTACACTTACGGAAGCCATTTTACCGGCTGTTTTAGCAATCCTTAGTCATCCTGAGTCTACATACTACTTTCGTATAGATTAAAAACACCATACATCCGGAGATCAAAATTCCATATTTTATCTATCACTTTTAAACTGGCCTCGGTGGCGTAGTTGTATTACGGTACGGTTACAAAGCTGAGGTCTCGGGTTCGAATCCCGGGTCGGGCAAAGTGATATTGGATTTTTCTATTCATTATCAGCCCGGAGTCAGGAATTTGTGCCCGATATGGCGATAGGCTCGCCCCCTATCACATCATGGGACGGAACATGCAAGGCGAAATGTGGGTGTCCTAGTGGCGCCTCTGCCTACCCCTTCGGGGATAAAGGCGTGAGTTTATGTATGTATGTATGTACTTTTAAATTGTCCTACAGTCAAGCGTACTCAAGAAACTCGGGCAGCCGGTGATGACGAACCTGTACTACAACACGGTGAAGATGCTGCTGGAGCGAGTGAGCTCGGTGATGATCGACCACGAGTCGCTGCTCATCCTCGTGGGCTACGTGGAGGGCGCCGTCAAGGGCACCGATCCTAGCATAGCTGATGAGTGCGGTGAGTTTATGGACATAAAGGTTTAAACAGTTGTCAAAGATTATATAGATACTGTGGGCTTCTGCCCAGTGGTCCGGGGGTGCAAGTATCCATGGCATCCCCTACCCGATGTAAGAGATCTAAAGGGGTCATCGAAGTCGCTGGGTACACTGCGGTGGCTTTTCCACTTGCACAAAAAAGAAGACACTGTGGCCTTGATATAGGGCTTAATAGATTTTTAAGGTTACGTAGGTGTTAAGTTAATTATGGTTTACGTAAATAATGAAGGCGTGAAGGTATACCTTCCAACTGTCTCATTTGCTACCGTTGATGGGAACTGTATAAGGAGTCTTTCTGGACTGGATTAATGGCAGTATAAACAAAAATGAGAGCTTATGTCGGTTGTTACACACTGACCCAGGGATAAACCTGGAGAAGGCGGCGGAGCGCGGGCTGAAGCTGCTGGTGATGTTGTCGTTCGTGTTCCCCGCGCACTTCCTGCACGAGGACGTGCTGGAGCGCCTCACGTCGCTGCTGGAGCTGGACGACGACACCGTGGCGCCGCACATCCTCGCCGCGCTCACCTTCCTCGGGAAGTACCGCCCGCTCAGTGAGTATACATGGTCCTGACCCCGCACTAACATCGAGTCTCATGTCGTGGTCTCACAAACACCCAGACCCGAAACAAATACCTGTGGATCACACAAATATTTGCTTCGGTGCGGGGATCGAACCCGCGGCCTCTCGTTTCACAGCCGGCGTTTAACCAACTGCGCCACGGAGTCTGTCACACATACATTTATAGCTTGTAGAAACAGCTGATAACTAAAGTCAGGCTTAATAAGTACACAATATTTAATAAGGTCTTGTACCAACTAATGAGTAAGAACATACGACAGCTTCAAACAGGAGGCTGTGAATTCCGTCCCGCACCCAGAAAATCCATTTAGTTCTGTGTGTTAAACCAAAAAGAGACGTTGATTCTGATCCTCTAGACATATAACGTGTATGATTATACCGCGAAGAAAATCAGCGCCCGTGTACCACACACGCATGATATTAATAGAGCGACAAGGACAAGAAAGGAAATAGACAAAAATTGCGATATGGTACCACCCCTAATTCATAAATATTCTTTCGGCGTGTCCTCTTTCTAATTTTAGCTCAACGTTTTACATATTTTACCTTTTGTATTTTTGCATGAGACAATTACCAATACACATATGACACAACTAATTGACTGATCACCATAAAGAATAAAACTGTTTTCTAAGGACATGAGTAAAATGTATAATTTGCTGCAGGTGAGGCGTGCCCGGCGCTGTTCCCCAGATTGATCACATTGTGCAAGGCGTATGCTGAAGTAGGCACGCCCAAACAGGCCAAGAATGCCGTCAGGTATCCATTATTTGTTCCAACTTTAAGGTTTAAATTAGATTCTACTTTTTGTTACCCATTCTTAGGTCTTCTAAATTATTAGAATGTTGCTTTTGGATGATTTCTTCTGTTTGTGACATAGAGACAACGCTTGAAACTACAATAATAACGGATGTGAAAAATGTTTAAAAGCACCAGAAGTCATAAAATTCTAAAATATAATATCATTTGTTACCTTTTCCATTCTTTGATACTTCAGTAATAATATGCTTGTGTTCTATAAAAAAATCATAATTATGTTATTTACGTAATTTTTTATCTTACATTTAAGAGTGGAAGGTTGGATTACTTACCGCACCATACCTTCACTGTGACCCATAAACCAGTGGATCATAGTTATGGAAATTAAACAAGGAAGCCTATGTATGTCCAGCAGTGGGTGGATACGGGATGAAAAATTAAGAATTATCACTATAAATAATGTTTGTTGCACAGATGTCTGTTCGTGAACGTTCCCGAGCAGCGCAGCGGCATCTTCACGGAGATCCTGGAGACGCTGAAGGGCACTCTCTCCCCTCATTCGGAGCACTACCGCACCGCCATCGTCACGCTCGGCCACATCGCGCACAACCTGCCCGACAACTTCCCCGTGCATATTAAGAACATCGTCTCCAGGAAGGTGATGTATTGTGACGTCATTATTCATTGAAATAAAACTATTTTTTACGGATTTTATCGCGATTTGGTTTAATTTTTACATTTAACCCTATTTAACTAGGGTAGTTAAATTGTAACAGTCACTGAGCGGATGACTAATACCTCAGTCCGCCCCGTGACCACGAAAGCTGTAAAGTAATCGAAACGTCGGGAAGTTAAAAATTGTAAAAATTAGACCAAATCGCGATAAAATCTGTAAAAAATAGTTTTATTTCAATTTGTAACATTCGCGTAAATCTAAGAAACCATTAGTCATTATTCATTTTGTGCATTGTCATACTGGCGTGTGAAAAATATAGTGATATGTTCGTACAACGCTTTTAATTATACCTATTTTTTATATTACAAACAATATTCTCATTTATTAACATTACTTGATAAAGTGAATATAATACACAACAACTATCTCTCGTCGATTAACACCATCATTCACGCATTCCAGATTTATGGAATACGACTAACTTATGAGTCATGACGATCTTTCTTCAGTCACACAAATTCCACTGCAAAATTCAGCCTCCCTTAATCATTACCGTAGACACCCGGGTATGACGGCAAAACTCTCCCCCTCAGATCGTCAAGGAGCTGCTAGTCCGCGAGGGCGGCGGCTGCGGCGGCGGCGGCGGCGGCGGCGCGTGGTGCGCGGAGGCCGAGCTGCCCGAGGAGACGCGCTGCAAGCTGGAGGGACTCAAGTGTATGGCGCGCTGGCTGCTGGGCCTCAAGAAAGATGAGCTCTCCGCACAGAAGACCTTCCGCATGCTCAACGCTTTTATTGTGCACAAGGGGGACCTGCTGCAGGTAATGACACTTTACTACTGTCCATGAGCGGTCGTATCGCTTACCATCAGGCGAATAGCATGCTCGTCTCGCAAAAAAAAAAAAAACAATACTATAGTCTATTTACGGTGTTTATGCTAGGTTGTTGTAAATTGAGAGTAAAATACTTATTTCGGAAAGTTTAAATATAAGATAAAACACAGGATTTATATTATGGTAGAGAAGTAACATTTAAAAGTATTTGAAAACAATTTGATAGTGTTGCAGTAACATGTTTGCGAATAGGCAAAGAGATTACACTGAACTTGTATTGTAACGATTATGTCGCAATGATTAAGACAGTTATACCCTGAAATGGAATCAGAGATCAAAAATGTAAACAGAAGGGTTACCACTACAATAAAAATAAATTGCCATGGTAGTTTGTCGACAACCATTAAAATGATAGGTTAGAATTATTCTCACCTGTTATATAAGTATAAAACATAGCCGAATTAAAATTCTTTGGTATAATATTTACATAAAATACAATTTCATTTTTTTTTTTAAATGATGTGATAAAAATGGTACGAAATTATGTTATGCTGCTGGCAATAAATAGAAATTCCTAACATTTGGCTCACTGAAATAAAACTTTATTATATTTAGCCTCTCCAATTACGAAAAAATATTTTTTATGAAGAAAACATGATTAATGAAGATGGTTTACAAGAAGTGACACCGCGGTGGTGGAATGGATGTGTTAAACATGTAATAAAGTTCATTCAAGTGATATTGAAGGCTTGTGAACTGATAAGTGTGTGATTGATAAAATACTTTTTAAATAACAAACTAAATATATTTCGTTTTTGTTGGTGCTTTTCATTTTTACCATGTTAATCTAAAGGAAATTCTAAAACACAATATTCGCAACATTTGAATTTTTATTAGAAAATGTTTCCTAGCCCTGAAATGTCACTTTCACAATGACATTTGTTTGGTTACATTTTTGATCTCGGATTCGATTTCAGGGTATAGACCATTCACCATAAATGCAATTTTAATATTCCTATATTTTTTTATGTTTAATATTGCAGGTTTACAAAAAATACATGTTTTTAAAATACTTTATTTAATTACATTAAACATCCAAATTTTGTTTTTTTTTCCAAACAGCAAAACCGCCTATCAAAAGCTGAGATGGCTCACTTAAGGCTGGCGGCCGGCGCGGCCATGCTCAAGATCTGCGAACAGAAGGGCGTCGGCGACCAGTTCACTGCGGAACAGTTCTACAACCTCTCGCATCTCATGGTTGTACGTACAACACATCGCACACTTAATAATAGACTGACCTAACTCAAAAAAGCTGTTTATTGGGTAATCGCAAAAACGTTTTGTCATTTACGATTTGTCTGACTTTAATACTTACACCACAATTAAAATAGCGTAATAACAATAAATTATAGATTATAATATCGTAAGAGTTCTGGGATTGGTAGAGAGATAGCGTTGTAATAAATCTATTTGTTTACTCATCTCACTTAGGGCTTAAACCGTAATTGGTCAGTCTATTTATTTAAGCGTGCGGCATATAGATATGCCCAAAATATTGTTAGTGATGATAAGTCAAGTCCAGATTACACGTGCGGGTAACTCGTTTCACAGTGCAGTTCGTTAGACGCCGGCTGTGAAACGCAAGGCCGCGGGTTCGATTCCCGCACCGAGACAAATGTCTGTATCAACCACAAGTGTTTGTTTCGGGTCTGAGCGTTTGTTTGACCGAAAAGTCTCTTAGTTCCTGATACTCACGACACAAGACTTGATCTTAGTGTGGGGTACTATGTATGTGACAGTTGGGTGCATTTATTTATTTATATACGTTATTTACGTCTCCTTTATTAAGTAGTATATGCCTGTTTATATTATCAATTATGTATTTCATCTACAGTTCGATCGCTTTAGAAATTAAGCCTAAAAGCTCGGCTAAATTATATTTGATTCAGATTGTAAATAAATTTAGTAAGTAATTTGAATCTAACTTGGCGTTATGCTCGACCGAAATGTTGTGCCATTAGTGGTACATCTATTTATCCTCCCAGCGGTACAGATGAGTGTAACGGACATTTACCGTTAACTTGTGTTGCAGGACGAAGTTCCACAAGTACGAGAAGCTTTCGCGGCCAAATTACACAAAGGACTTTCAAAGGTAAGACTGTTTGTTTTCTCTTTTTTCTTGTATTCAATGGAAATGTACTTTTTATTTAGATTTTCTGATGGTGATTTTTAATGAGTAATACAGGTCATGCTCGATGTTTGGTTGGCTTTCAAAGCCAGGTTTAAAGAAATCTATGCATTGTAATGCGCTGCCCCGGCGCCCGAGTCATATTCGCATCCTAAAAGGATAATTAAATGCCGGGGTTTCTAGCATGAAATATTAAAGCAACAAATAGGAGACTGTCCCGCCTTCACACCCGTCACTGCAACTCCTGTGTCGCAGGATCAACAGTGGCACGCATTTTAATGACACTGAGCATTGAAGCTCAGCGAGTCTCCGGGAATGTCCAACTTGCAGCAAAACTTCTTCTTCGTTCGAGTCAATGGCTCAAAATTACTAGACCGTTAAACCTTTACAATTTCCCGGCCCAGTAGGTCGCTAAAGTTATGGCAGCGTCAGTAGCCTCCATTATGTCTTTTCTTGTGCAGGTGGTAGGACACAGTGGACACATCAGTAAGTGTGACAGATTCTGTTCTGGGGCGCCACAGTCACAATCGGACATTGATTCATAACCCCACCTAACCAGGTTTAAACAAAACTGCAAAACTGAAAGCAACAAATACATAATAATAATGGTTCCCAGGGCATCCCCAACAAGTGCCTGCCGCTGGACTTCATGGGCATGTACGCGCTGGCGGGGCGCGAGCCGGAGCGCCGCGTGCGCGCGCTCGTGCGCCAGTACATGCTGGCCGACGTCGTGCGCCGCCGCGAGTACGTGCGCAACATCACCGTCGGCACCAAAGGTACGCACACACACACACACACACACCGTCTCCTCACTACACACATATATACTTACGGTCTTATTTGTAGACAGATTTAAAAGCTATATTAATTATCGAATATTTTGTCCGTTTCGAACGACTTTTGTATTCAGTTTGAACAAAGAAGACAAAACATTCGATAACTAAAATACGTTTTTAAACTGTTTATGAATAAGGCCGTTACTAATACATACACATAATGCACGGAGACCCATATACACAGATACGCTGACACGCATCAACACACACACATTGCCAGCTCATTTTAATCAAACTACACACAACCTTGCCTCAGAGCGTCTCATCCTATTTTCTCACCGCAATAAAGCTGGGAATAAATACGCCGATAAGTAACACAGTCCCGTACAGTAACTTAAAGAATATACACACGCATACGTATGTACATACACGTAAGAAAAACACATACACCTTACTCTTACATACAAGAATGCGTACAAGTATTCTCACAACACGTGCACACGCTCATACTGCATACGCATGCATGCACGAACATATACACGCACATACGTACGAACATATAACACACGCTCGCGCACATTGCATTGAACACCATAATTAGACAACATTTTATGATATCTTGTAAATTATTATTTTTCCTTCATATCAATATAAAAAAAGTTTATACTTTCAACAAATACTTGAAATTAAGAATGAATTGGAAATTTACATGTTTGCAGTCTAACTATCATTTATGGTTTAAAATATTATAAAAAACTTTTTTGAACATAATCATAAACGGGGGGTATCATTTGCACCAAGCAATAAATTATTAGTTACATACATAAACTCACGCCTTTTTCCCGGAAGGGGTAGGCAGAGGTTCTCCTGGTAGCAACCAGGACACCCACGTTTCGCCATGTATTTTTCGTTCTACAATCTGAAAGGGGACGAGCCTATCGCCATATCGGGCACAAATTCCTGATTCCGGGCTGATAATGAATAGAAAAATCCAATATCACTTTGCTCGACCCGGGAACTGCGCCAATGAGGCAGTCATAAATTATTATTTTATAAGATGTTCAGAATAATAGGATAGGCTGTCATAGTCATTGATTCTAGAATTTTTTTGGTCAGGTCTGTCGCAAAAACAGGTTTTCGAAAAACGACGTAAGTTTTTTTTATAAATTACTTTAAAATTAGAAAAAAGGAAATATAAATGCGTATATTGGTTCTACATAAAAGTAGATAATTACAAGGTTTATGCAAATTTGTAAAATTTTGTTTATTTATGTGAGAAATGATATTTTACATCTATAACGATTAGATATTCGACTAGGTTGGGGAAAAATAATACTAAAAAGTCAAAGTGCTGTCACATTTGAGCGAATTTTACCCAGAATTAAATGCAGATTTTGGTAAATAGAACGGATACAATGGAAGCGGCACAAAACAACCCGTTTTCTTGTTCGGTGTTCCAACTACTTGGTAGAAATTTAAATATGTTGATTGTTGAATCTATTGTATAATCCGGAAGGAGTAATTATACTAAATATTACTTTAGTCAATTTTGAACATTGTAATAACCAAATTGACAGTATTTTTGTTTCGAATATGTTTGCACTTGGCAATTATTTAGTTGTGTGGGATGGTTTGAGGGGATATGTATAGCCAAATTATAAGGGGTACTGTGGAATCTTGAGGCGTTTGTTGCTGAGTTACAGAGTTTGTGGTGGAGGTACAGGATGCGTTTAGAGGGGTTACAAAATGCATGTGTTTATGTGGTAAAGAGTTGATTGTTGTGTAATTGGAACTTACGTGTCACACAAGAGAAAGTATGTTGTCTGTTGTCTTGCATGTTGCGGTGTTACATGTTGTGTTGCGACGTTGCAAGTAGTGTTGCGATGTTACAAGCGTTGCGTTGTTGCAGTGGAGCGCGCGGTGTCTCAGCTGCCGCACATCCTGCCCGACTACATGCTGGTGTTCGCGGTGCCCATACTCACGCACGACCCCTTCTTCACCGCCTACGACAATGTAGCACAACTTAAGGTAACACAATCATCTATATTCTGTACTGTTTATTGAAAGCTAGCTAGGTGGAGAAGAGTGACGGCTGTATTAAATTATGCATGACTTGATTGTTCGTACAAAAATTAGTGTTTACAAGAAAAAAGTAAATTCGAATTTGGAGAATTATAAAGTTTGAAATAAAAAAAAACCATTCAGCATTCAGCAAGCATTCACTTGTTTCATAGCTTATTCCTCTTAATAAAACATTATGACGTAGACGGTTAGGGGTAATAATATATCACAGTAGAATAATGATTTCTGTCCAGGTGGTAAAGAACTGCCTGTGGTTCATCCTGGAGCCGCTGATCACGCGCAACGACTTCTACTGCTACGGCTTCTACAAGAGCCTCGTGGAGCGCATGAAGCTGCACAAGGACGCGCTCAACGAGACCGACGACGCCGTCAACTACGTACGTACGAACACACGAACATACACAAATACTCGCACACCCAGTCCTCATCACTATGAACATGTACTCCAACGCACGCACATGAACGCACGCGTACGTACGCATGCACACGACTATAAGAGTATACACGGTTACATTACACACATGGTCCTGAACCCACAGTAAGAAATAGGTGTTATGTCGTGTATAAGATACTATGGGAGACTGTTGGTCTCACAACACAAACAAGAGACAAATATTTGTGGGTCTCGCAAGGATTTGTCTCGGTGTGGGGATCAAACATCCGGCTTCGTGCGATACAGCTTGCGTCTAAACAACAGAGCCATGCAGGTTGTTGTGGTAATACATCTGGGTATCACCCGTGGCTTATTAACATGCTGATGACGACACACACCCTGAGCGTAATATTTATCGAGCAATTACCTCGAACAGCACGTCGAGACAGCTTATTAAAACATCGTTTCTTTCACTATTCCTAGTTCAGCTTAATAATAAATCCGTACATACATAAACACACGCCTTTATCCCAGAAGGGGTAGGCAGAGGCGCCACCAGGACACCCACATTTCGCCTTGTATGTTCCGTCCCATGATGTGATAGGGGGTGAGCCTATCATCATATCGAGCACAAATTCCTGACTCCGGGCTGATAATGAATAGAAAAACCCAATATCACTTTGCCCGACCCGGGATTCGAATCCGAGACCTCAGCTTTGTAGTCGTACGTACCCTAGTACACTACGCCACCGAGGCAGTCTAAATCACCATTAATATGAATTAATATAATCCGTGTTGTTGTGAGCAGAAGCTATGGGCGGTGTGCGACCTGGCGATGTCGGTGATCTGGTCTCGCTCGACGTCGTTCGAGCTGCGCGACTTCCCCTCCGACGCGCGCATCCCCACCATGTACTTCGCGCCCCAGCCAGAATACTTCGCCAACACGCGCGTCTTCCTGCCGCCAGAACTACAGGTAAATATATCATATACCACTTACTAGTGATGCGATTCGAGACGTTTTTCACTCAAGTGACTCGAGTGAATTTTTAAAACTCTTATTCGAATGTTAACAAATTTGACACGAGTTCATTTGCACTTTAATGACCGAGTCAACTCGGCGACCGAGTAGATATTCAGTTAGCTACCTATGAGTTGCAAAAGTGGTACTCCATACCGGGGTACACCCAATCACGTACCACGGAAGTCATTTTAAAACAAACACTAAAAAAACAATAACGTACTGAGTTACTACGAGTACTGTGTTAGTCTAAATGCAGCTCGAGTGACAAATTCTCACTCGAGTTGTAGGAGTGTAAGTAGTTAACTCGAGTACAACTAGTGGCTTGAGTCACAAAATTTTACTTGAGTCGCATTACTACCACTTACTAGAGTTATTATGACCTCCCGGGTACTCAGAAAGGCTTACAGTAAGATGACATGCTCAAGGGAAATTATATATCACTTTTTACATCACATGTCGTCAATTTCATCCACTAGTATGGTCCCAGAGGCTCAAAGTAAGAACCGTAGTAATATATGAAATTGTTAGGAGATTAAGTGTGATAGCTGTTTATTAAGATGGCAACGTAAATATCAAATGGCAAATCCAGTACTGATCAGTTAAACCAAGATGAATTTAATAGTAACTTTTTTAGTACTCACAACGATCGGGAATAAAACAAGTATTTTTCAACAAAATATGTATGAGATGTCTCTGCGATCTATTTAATATTCTAATCGTAATTCGTGGTTACAGTTCCAGCCAAAGCGGCCGCTAGTGACGGACGCAGCCGCGCGCGGCAAGAAGCGACCACGACCCATCACCGACAGAGAAAACACCAACGACGTCGAGGTAACTCGCTCATACACACATCCACGCACTCATACACGCTCATACAAATACTCTCATCGCGACCTGCCGCTGCCATACATCGGGCCCGGGTTAATGTAAAATCTAAGTAGAACATTGATTCAATGTTCGACCGTTGTCAGGGATAGCGCACCTTTTCACGCGTGTTCTGTTCATTTCCATTGTAACTTTTATGAAAAAGTATATTTGAAAACTATTTGATTTACTAATTGTCTGAAATAATATTTATGCACTAAGATAATGGTTCGCTGTCTCTGCTTGTCTACTCTTGACACTCGATTTAATTTAAAATTTGGTTGACAAAACTTATCTTTTAGTATTATTATATGCACGATTTCTCTCTGTTCTCCTTTATGACTGTGGTATTTTATACAAATAAATGAAATCGAGTATCAAGTGTAGTTCTATACGTTTAAACCCAGCCCCGGTATAACTGGATGTGTATTGCATACTCCAGACATTGCTAAGTATTGGATTGCTGTGTGTGCTGTTTTTGTTGGACCATTAACCCATTCAATGCCACCTATTTACGAAAACTTATTGCCGTATGTCTCTTTTTTTAATAGGGATGTAAATAGAATAAAATTAAATAAAAAATCAATAAACATAAGTAGAAAAATACACGCTTGGAAAATACACACTTGCGCATATGGTTTGTAGGTGAAGAAAAAAAATAAGCACGACAGAAAAATAAAAATTTTAAAAGACACAATTAAATACTTTTGATGATAAGTATACCCAATGCTTACGGGTGCGTTGTAAGCACACAAACAGTAAAAGTTAAAACCGTTGAATGGGTTAAAGTGTCGCGTAGTACTAACCCTATTTACCTTTTTTAATCTACGTACTATATCTATAAATGTTGATTTAATTGTTATTAAATATTTTCTATTATAAATTCTGGTATGCACAAAATATTGCCGTTTACGCACGGTCGTCGGAATCACATATAAGCCAGGGGCGAAGTGTCCAGCCGATTCTTGACGGCTTTCCTTTTGTAAATATTTTCATTTAATTGATTTACTTTGGGAATGGTGCCCCTGTTAAAATATCACCCTTCGCCCGCTGCTAGAAGCTATATGTGTAATGTATGTTTGTGTGTGTTCCAAGCTTACCGTCGGACGCTCTGGAAGCATTGACGCTAAGGTAACATTGTAGAATTTAATGCTAAAGATATTGGTTTAATTCCGACAGATATGCTACTGTGGTTTTCACTTTTAAAAAGGGGATGCTTAAGTACTAACCAATTCAGATTAGATGCATTATAAAATAATATATTAAATTATAAACAGTAAAATACCATTATCTAATATCCGTTTAATGATTCATTTTCCTTGTAAAATATATTTAATTGTACGGCAAAGAAAAATATTAATTTTGACGAGATTTTTACGTCTGAAATTGTAAGCAGTTAGTGTCTTCATCAATAGGTATAAATTTTTCGTAGGTAAAATAATTTCAAATAAATTTTAACTATCGTCATAGAATACTGATTCTACGGTATACGATTTTAATAATCCATTAAAACTGTTTAATCCCTATAGTGGCATAGGGCAATGTTATAGACTGACTTCTTGTTTTTATAATCTTAACAATTCGATAATCACAAACATACACGAATAATGTATAGTTGAAAAATGTCTAGAGCAATAAAAAATGTGCTTTTGTTTATTAGTCTGTTGTCTTCTGCTTACCCATTACCCGGACCACTATCTGTCCCTTTCTACATCTCATTTTAAATTCAGTATACTGGAGTTGGTAGTACAAAAGACACCTCCACTATTCCGTATATATCACCAAGTATATAAAGTACATTAGATTGCACTTTTAAATGTGGTTTGTTTCATTGTTTGCCAGTGTTTAATGTGAGTTTGACGAGGCCGACATTGCTTATCATTTTTGTCTGTAGTATGTGTAATACAGGGTATGTCCAGACTGCGAGCGAAAAGCCAGGTTCTCGTATCAGTGACTTCGGACACTATGCAACTAAAAATTACGCAAAAAAGTGACAATTTTTTTTGTAATTTTTTACTTACACGTATGTGGGTGGTAAATACGTTGTTTTCCGAAAATAATAACGCACAACTTTTTATTTTTAAAGACACCATGGTACGCGTGGGTTTAAAATTATAATTTAACCAAAACTAGGTATTTACCACCCAAACACGAGATTATATTTAAAATAATGCAAAGAAAAAACTGTCGCGAAAATTTTAGTTGCACTGAGTCTGTAATCACTAAAACTACCACATGACTTTGTTTCGGTCGCAATTTGGATATACCGGGTATAATAAAATAATTATATTAAAATTTGTCTTTTCTTGTCCATACAGCCATCAGAGGCGTCAGACACACAGATTCAACTGCCAGGATTGGAACAAACGCCGGAAACGGAACTGGACGAGCCGCAGTCGAAGCGAGCGAGCGAATGAATGGAGCGACATTACGCTGCCGACATTTACACCACCAGGCGAGCCGATAGAAATAATGACAGGTATCATACCAACTTGAAATCAACTTACAAGATCCACCGGCGCGAACACCGATATACACGTTAAAACGTACATATATCGCTCATGGTCCTTCGAGCCGGTTCAATTTCTAGTACACTTTCAATAACCAAGAACTCTGAAATAAACTAAGTGAAGCATATAATGAGCTTTTAATTTGACTTAGTAAATGTAATATACTGATTACTGTGTGTTGAATGTAAGGTCATAAATGTCCTTTTCTTTAAGATAATGACAAATAAATTTAAGGTGTAACACGTATAAGGATGTAAAAATAAATGTTTGTAGGTAGACCGTACAGTATACAGTTTACCGTTAATTAGGTCGTAAAATATATCTTAATCTGTCATTACCGTCTATCGTTGTCTAAATATGATTTAAATTAATCTAACATGGATGGAACGTTAGAACAAGGGTGCGATGGTTTAGTAAACCCCAGTCAGTTATTACGCTTAACTCATGAAGACTGGCTATTTATGTCGAGAACATGATAAATAAATAACATCATTAATTTAACACCACGTTACTTTAGTAACTGTATATACTTTCCTATGTTTGAGATTAGCTTATTCTCTGACAGCATACGAGGAACTTAATTTGAATTTCGTTGGTTTGCCGATATCGATTATTTTATTCTTTGTATATCGATTATTGAGTTTATCGATTATTTTAAGTATCAAATAAAATTATGTTTATCAAAAATCTTGTAATAGGTTGTGTTATTGGAGCAATCGATAAAATAAGTAAGTTTCAACGATTCTACTGTAAATTGATGTTTAAGATATATATATGAAACCCTGTCTGTCTTGTGTCTATCGAATACTCTACTAATTAAAACTTCAAAATAATCTATTTACTGTACCTATTTTTTCTGTTATTCTTGTCCTTTAAACAAATATAATTTCAATAGTTGTCGATATCGGTAAATAGTATTTCTGGACTTCCTGTGTTTTATCGATAGAAAGACTATAGTGACACAGCATACATAAATTGATAATTATATTTTGAAATTGTTAATTACTCTAATCTGTTTTATGATTGATATCATTAATTCTATTTGGTTTTTTTTTCCACAAAGGCAATATATTAAAATTTTACAATATTTTCGATTGTATTCTTTATCGAACATTCATTGTCGATAAAATCGTCTCTTTTAAGATACTTTATTTAAACAAAACATTAGTGACTGTTTTAAGTCGCGTTAAAATATGTAAAAAGGCTTTTTTACATTTCTAAATATACACTATAACTATGAAACAATGAAGATGAAATGTGACGCATTGATTATGCTATGCAAAAATATCTGGACATATTCACTGAAAAGTTATATTGGTTGTGGCATAATATTTTTATGGGTACAAGTAAACGAAGAAAAGATTGTTTTGTAAAGCCATTGGCAATAATTATTGTAGTGGGTTTTGAAGAAATTTTAAGAATTATCAGATGATTATAGTTCAATCCAAGGATGAAATTTAATACATGTCGATTTTTTCCATTTTATAAAATTTATTTACCCATGTTTTAAGGTCGATAAATATTACACTAAATTAAGTTTTCTGCACTAAAATCTATGTTCTATAAATTTTACAATGTCAAAGATTAAGTTATAATTTCAGTAATAGCGCAATGATTAAATCGTAATCTACAATGTTGCAAATAAATCATCGATTTATTGATATAAAAGTATATAAAAAGAAATGATTATGTTGTCGTATTTAAAGATTAAAATTTAACAGTAAGCAAAAGTAATTATTAACGGAATATTTTAAAATAAATCATACGTGTACTGTATATTTGGTTTCTTTATACTGTGCCTAGATATTTTTGCAGCAAAACGTTTTTTGTTCGGTCGGATGTGAATATTTTGCGAGGGGAGAAGTGGTGCGGTGAACGATATGGAATTCGAGAAATGAGTCTGTATTATAGATTTTTGTAAACGTAGCTTTTAATAACATAATGTTTGTTTGATCGTTGTTTTTAGTTGTAATTTAATTCCTTTTTTTTCGGCTGGTCGATTTTATTATTTTTTTCCTATACATAATATTTTTATTTTACTACGTACCTATGGCGCGGAAGTCAACATGTGACCTATCACTTGTCTGTGCATTTTGAGAACTTTTATTATCTGTGGTCATCGCAGCGGCTTACATTAGGGTTATTTGTGTGAGCGATGCAAGCATTACGATTAAATTAATATCGATTATAAATATCGATTTAATGCTTGCGTCGCATGCTCTATTTCTGAGGCGGTTATGGACGATAACACCGTGAGTGGCAAAACTAGATTATGTCTATCAATTGTTCTACATTTTATTATGAAAAGCTGCCAAAACCACGCTTTAGTTACGACACACCTCAGAAATAGGTATAATTTAAGTAATAATTGTGAAATAATTTAACTTTCGTGATATTAATATAAATATCAAATGTAGTTTTGTTTTTCGGGGAACGAACGTAGTTTAAAGCAAGGTCAACATCTTACATACCGATATAGTTGTATTCCACTTTAAAGTCGATGAATAATATTAAAAAAGGGTTGTTGGTACAGTCCTTTTGAAATTTGATAAAATAACGGATTAATCAATGAATCGAAATATTTACAGCGTCTATAGTCTTAACTAGATTTGAAAGCACTAAGTGTTTGTGAATTTTAAAAAAAAGATTACTCAATTCGATGATTGCTTAATTTGTAGAATATTATTAATCGACTTTCAAACCTCACACATAGCTGGTTTTTCAATCGTAAAATTTGTGTCAAGAGAAACAGTTTCACATAAAGTATGCCAAAATTGTTATTTGAATTAATATGATTGAAAAATAAGCTCTAAATATTTATTGTATAGTCGTCCCCTGGTCCCCGCTCCGATGTCCAATTCGTTTTAAGATAAGTTTCAGAATGTTTTTTAAATATAACTTCTTTAATAAGAGTACCAAAAATTGATACGTGCGGTCGCGTCCCACAGCGCTCGCAGTGATGATTCTCTGTAGTTATGTATTAAAATAAATAATAAACAACATGTGCGGTTTTATTTTTTTATTACCAAATTTTTATATGTGCGCAGTTGAATATTTGTGCAACAATTCTTGCTTGGTAGACTTCCTCCGTGGCGCAGTTGGTTAGACGCCGGCCTGTGAAACGAGAGGCCGCGGGTTCGATCCCCGCACCGAAACAAATATTTGTGTGATCCACAGGTATTTGTTTCGGGTCTGGGTGTTTGTGAGACCGAAAAGTCTCTCGTAGTTTCTGATACCCACGACACAAGACTCGATATTAGTGTGGGGTCAGGACTATGTATGTGACTGTTGGGTGTATTTATCTATTTATTTAATCCCTAAGGTAAAACCTCCTTCAATTTTTCTGTTGCCCTAGTACTTTTTATGCTCTGAGAAATATTCTGCATATTGTTGATGATATAAAATAATAGTAACACCATCTACCGTGAAATTGCCGACTAGATTAAGCCTATTTGGCAATAGATGGAGTTTAAGGAAACCTTCTTCCTTTTTTGTTGCCCTAGTACTTTTTGTGCTCTGAGAAATGTTCCGCATATTGTTGATAATTTCTAATACTAACACCATCTACCGTGTAATGGCTGACTAGATTTCAGCTACTTGGCAATAGATGGGTCTTAACGAAGTCTCCTACCATTTTCTGTTGCCCTAGTACTTTTTGTACTCTGAGAAATGTTCCGCATATTGTTAATGATTTATAATAATAGTAACACCATCTACCGTGAAATGTATGTATGATTCGATTGCATCTATTTGGCAAGAGATGGGGCTTAACGAAACCTCCTTCCTTTTTCTGATGCCCTAGTACTTTTTGTGCTCTGATAAATATTCCGCATATTGTTGATGATTTGTAATAGTAACACCATCTACCGTGAAATTGACTAGATTTCCTCTACTTGGCAATAGATGGGGTTTAAAGAAGCCTCCTTCCTTTTTCTGTTGCCCTAGTATTTTTTATGCTCTAAGAAATGTTCCGCATATTGATGACATAGGTTTAACGAAACCTCCTTTCTTTCTCCGTAGGCCCTAGTACTTTTTGTGTTTTGTTGGTGTCGCTTTTTCATTTCATACAATTTTCAAATCACAACGGTGATAAAGTAGTTTCACTTTAAAACATAAAGGTTGTTTAGACAATCTCCTACCGTCTATTGGGCTCTGGTAGTTTTCTGATCTGAAAACCATTTCTTCTATACATCAGAGTGCCAACTTTGTGCACGCCAAAAGGCGTTATTACATAAAGGTGGGAAATAATGCATCATGATTAGAAATAAAACTACATAAATATATGTTGATTATTTATTTAACGGAAGAAATATTGCATTTATTTTTAAATCATGTCGTCGAAATGTGCGCGTCTCGTCACTGGCACTCCTGCAATCGACTACACAAACCGCGGAAGAGAATTTTTCTATTCTGTGACTTTAATAACTCAAACTTTATAAAACTCGTCGACACATGATGCAGGAGATGCAAACTTTGTTACAGACTAGTTCTTGGTGACGAGCCGCCGAACGCATACATAATTCTGGTAATTTCAACTCGCTATTCACTATTGCACTCATTTACTTGACATTGTTGGCGTTATCCATTGGCCATTTCATACTACAAGAACAATTGACAGTTGGCGTTATTGTACTATGGTACGATTACAATACTGAGGTCTTGGGTTGGAATCCCGGGTCGGGCAAATTGATATGGGATTTTCTGATCATTATCAGCCCGGAGTCAGGAATTTGTGCCCGATATGGCGATAGGCTCGCCTCCTATCATCATGGGACGGAACATACAAGGCGAAATGTGGGTGTCCTGGTGGCGCCTCTGCCTACCCCTTCTGGGATAAAGGCGTGAGTTTATGTATGTGAGAACTATTATATTTTCGTTACAATTACATTTATCTTTTATTATATAAACAGTTTTTTTTACATAAAATATACTAATTTTGTAAACCATTATACTAAAAACATTTAACATTTTGACCCCTTTGTTTATCTAATCTTTGTTTAGGTAATTTGAAGTCCTCATAGAAATCGAATTAGCCGAAATATGCAGTCATTATATTTGCTAAGTTAATCTCAAAATACTAGTAGTCCATATCAGTGGCGAAGGGTGACATTTTTTAAAAGGGAAGCCGAAGCTCAAAACACAAAATATGTTTATTTTATTTATCCTGTTACTAGCTTCTGCCCGCAAACTTCGTCTGCGTGGTTAATTTTATTTGAAATCTCCCATCCCGTCCCGTCCCATCCCGTTATATCCCGCCCGCCCCGTCTCATTCTCACTAATGAAATGTAATCCAGTCCCATCCCAACTTTTTGAGTATGAAAAAGTAGCAAATATATCGGAATTCCTTCTTCATCCCACGGGAACACTATTTTTTTCGGAATAAAAAGTAGTCTATGTTACTTCTAATACCTCCAAGAATATGTGTACAAAGTTTCATGATGATCGGTTGAGTAGTTTTTGCGTTCACATTTATAATATTAGAAGGGCTAAGGGATTACGAAATGACTACAATGCGACTAGTACTAAGTAATCTGTGAATGCGACTGATAGTAAGCGTAGTGCAGTCCGAATAGAGATTAAAAATTTACTGTGTGATGTTTCACAGAATGAACGCAAAACGCGACACACTTATGCACGTGTGACCTTATATTCGGACCTTTGCGAATATCCTCCCACCAGCAAATTATTGCTTCGAGAATCTTACTCACCAAACTAAAATAATGGGTTTCATTTGGTAAGTGATATTGTGGCATCTGCCTATTGCGGCCGTCAATTAAATTTTAATATTTTCGTTACCTATGTACTTATACAATATTTACAATGTCCATGAAATAAAAAGTAAACCATGCTTACATAATGAGAAAAATAAAAAAGTATATTTCTAAACTGCACGTGAATATAAGATTAATATAAAAGAAATAAAAACCTAGACTCAATATGTTAACAAGTACGATAGCCCCGCATTTATCAGTTGTAACATTAGTAAGACAATGTATTCCTCAGGCGAGGATCGAGCACGTCCTAAAATCTAAACACTAACTTTATTTGTAAAATCGACAACCTAAACATATTAGTACGCTCCTAACGATTAGTAATTTCCATTAAAACCATAATATTAATATTACACATTTTGTAATTAAAAACATTTAAAACTAATTGCATGAACCATGAATATATTGTAAAAATGTAAATACAACACTTATAAATACATTAAACTCCGCATTTCGCTATTGTTATAAGTAATATCTATACCTAAACACACGAAATGCCGGAGAAGCTGCGGCTTGCCTCTTGCTTTTTTAGCGTAAATTGAACCTTAAATCATTATCAATTTAAGGTACAATTTTGTGTGGTTTGTTGCATACTATACAATGCGTAACGGGCGGCGCGGCGGCGGCGCGGTGGCGGCGGGGCGGCGGCGCACGGGCCGCGCTAGTGTTATTGAATAAGCCGAACAATTTTACAGGAATTCGCCAGAGGTCGCACCGCGTCGCAATAAAAAGGGCTTCCTGTGCCGCTTCCTAGTAATGTTTACGTATCTGGCCGACAGATGTCGTTGAATGTAAAAAATAATAATTGAGTTTTGATATTAAATAAATAAGTTTGAATAATTTGCTTGTTTATAGTGTAATGATAAATTACAAAAGGGAAGCCGGTAGGAACTGGCTTCTAAGGAGCCTTCGCCACTAGTCCATATCACTATGGCTAATCTGTTTATACTTAAAAAATGAATGCAATGTAATATTCAAAAGTATACAGGGTATTTTAAGACTGCGATCGAAAACGAAGCTAGGTAGTATTAGTGACTTCAGACACAATGCAAGTAAAGTTTTCAGTGTGTCTGCAATCACTAATACTACCTAGCTTCGTTTTTAATCGCAGTCTGGATAAACCCGGTATAATTTGAAGCCAAAGTCAGACACAAACTCAGAATATTATTGCGTTGTATTAACGTAACATAACATTTTTACTGACATCGTGTGTTACTTTTACTTACATAAATCTTTTTATAGTTATAAATGCGGTAGGTTACATCAAGCATTTAGATCGCGTGTCGGAAATAAATACACTAGAAAACGAATCGCTATTCAACTGTAGCAATTCCTTAACGTCATAAGCGACGTTAGATTAGAGCAAACATGAGCCCTTTTAGAACTGAGTATCTTGTTCCACATTCCGTGGATTGCGTGCCAGGCATGAGTACACAGTTAAAAGGTCTTAAGTCTAATTATACATTTAAACACAACGTCCTTTTAGAACAGTTTCAAATTAGGACGGAGCTCATTTATGTTATTCATTCACACATAAGTTTTTATTTACAATTAAAATTATTTCAATCTCAATGCTTAAGGGTATTTACATTGGTCGATAAAGCTAGCGTGCGTGGTGCGGGAAATGTTTAGTTTCTATGAAATCGCGCCAGTTACCGCACCCCGTATGACGTATAAAAATGGACCATATATGTTTTGATATAAGGTCTATATTCAACAGGATGCTTCTTTATAGTCTTCAAATACAATACGAACACGAGGGAAGATAGAAATCGGATAAAATGCATATATAAAAGGTCCTGAACAATGTTCTCATGAAACATCCAGAAATATAAACAGGAGCAAAAAGGCATACATGAGAACCTGTCCAGATAAGATATGCTATTATATATTGATATTAACATTGATACGTTAACATTACAGTTAAGATCGTGATAACAATCAAGGCACGCATTCGCAAAAGAAATACAATAAATAAATATAGATGTATCCTTGATACACAATTTAAATATAAGAAAGAACATTATAACCAGCCCACTTTCAGTGGAACACACATAGATATTAAATATCAAATTGCCATTAATTCAAGACCAGCATATTCCATTATTCAGTCTTTTAATATCAAACGAAAACAGGTTCAGTCTTTTTCCAGAAATTTTGAATTTCCGCCAAACTCTTTCCTTTAGTCTCTGGCACCCAAAGTATAGTGTAGACTACACCGAACATAGTAACTGCTGCGAAAGTATAAAATACTACGTATACTCCGAAAGTGTCCGCCACTGGGGTATAGAACAGCACGGTTAAGGAACTGCAGAAGAATGAAAACGCCATGGACACGCCAGCCATTCGTGCCCGGAGCTGTAAAAAAAACCATAGATTATAGAATTTAAACTATAGATGTTGATTAACACACAAAATTAATAAGCAATCCCAATCCCTATCTAAGGATCGATCCGGAAAATAGACCAATCAGAACACATCAAATGTGGGCGTGTCAGCAATACCTTGAGCCCATTGGCTTATTTTAGCGATCGATCTTTAGATAGAAACGAAGATCGTTTATTAATCTCGGCAATAAGAGTTGCTTAATATTATCAAAAACTGTGCTCCTAGCCGGAACATTTTGCAGTATCGTAATAGAATAGTAATAGTAAAATTTTGTATGGGAATTTAAACAGCGCCATTGTGAGCGTATTTGGAACTAAAATTTCACAGCGGGAAACGTTTACTTTACTATACGAGAATTACTATACGATACTTCAAAATATTCCGGCTAGGGGCACTGAAATCGAATGTAAAATGGCAAGTTTAAGAAAGACTGAACTATTGTGCTTTTTACGACATAAGGCTACCGTTGTCTATAGCATTTATAACGAGCTCTTACACTGCCGCGTAAGTTTTAACTTGATAGCTATCGTGATATTCATATCCTCATACTTTGAGACTTTCGCTTTGTCTGATTAGATGTCACACCATCCCTCAGCCTTTTAAACTCACCAAACTCTTTCAAAATCAAGGCAATCTGCTTGTAAATCGTCCATTGACCAATCCTATCCACACTTATTTCCTAAGCATATTTCAATGTTAAGCATTAGCTCATTGATCATCATTAATTACTTATTCAGCACAAACATTAGCAATTAAAAATCCACCAACCTGGAAAGTAAACACTTCAGCCATAACAACGAACGGCACGGGCGCGAGTCCTGCTCCATACGCCAGTATACACACGCACACCGCCGCCACGGGCAACCAGCTCACACCCTCGCTGCCCACCAGGAAGCACGTCGCCAGGGTCACCATGCACACGGATACTGTGAGGGAGCTGCAGGCTAGGGGGATCTGGAACAATGGCACATTCATACCAGGTAAGTATGTCTGGTATTTTGTATCGGCAAGTGCAAAGTTGCCCAGTCGCAGTGCCCTGCAGTGGATCGTTTATGGGATACAGAAGTGCAAAGTTGAGAACACATTAAGTCACTAACAGTAACGACCATTGTACTTATTAAATAAACAAGTACATACAGACAGCTTCCGTGGCGCAGTTAGTTGTGCCCCGGCTGTGAAGCAAGAAGCCACGGGTTTGATCTCCGCACCGAAACAAATATTTGTATGATCCATATCCACATCCTGATACCCACGACACAAGACTCGATCTTAGTGTGGGGTCAGGACTATGTATGTGATTGTTGGGTGTATTTATAGACTCCTTGCCGGAAGGAAAATCTATAGACCACGCACACTTCAGCATCTGATCAAAAAAGTACCTGACTACAAGAGACAAACAAGTTGAGTTGTTGAAATACTTGGAGAAGACCTATGATCAGCAGTGGACTACTATTGTTACTAAAGATAAGAGTAATTCATAACATGTTTTTAACAAGTCTAAATATTTACCCTAAAGTATATTGATTTGGCAGAAAACTGGTACAAAACCTTAGATTTTTGAGGTCCTATTTGAACACACTACCATTTTAATGATCAAATACAATTTTCCATAATTCTTACCTTCCTGCCAAACTTCTCAATGGACATGGTTGTGAAGAACGACCCGGCTAATTGCAGAGACCCGACAAATAACGCTAGCGTGTTAGGGCTCCACTCAGTACCGGCGCGGTGGAACACGTCCGCCGCGTAGTTCATGAGGGCGAAGCACCCCGACAGCGTCTGCATCGCCATCAGCATGAGCGTCATGCGAAGCGCCGAGAACGCTGGACGATCGCGCACTGTGTGGATGAAATACAATTGAATATCAGTTCATCTGGTTAGGTTTTAGGAGTTATAAAGCTATGAATACAAAGATACACGCGTCAATCTTGTAATATTTTTTTAGTGTCGGGAATTAAAAATAGGTAGATTCTGATGAGAAACAAGCGTCATTGTTCTTAAATATCACTATAAATCGGGATTACGCAACAATTATTGTTTAAGGCACAATTTGATGTTTGATAACTCATAACATTGTACAATAGAAATACATATTGCCAATCAGTAACGATATTGACAGCCTCCGTGGCGCAGTTGGCTAGACGCCGGCTGTGAAACGAGAGCCCGCGGGTTTGATCCCCGCACCCAGACAAATGTTTATGTTTGTAAGACCGAAAAGTCTCCCTTAGTTCCTGATACCCACGGCACATGACATGTAGGTAACTTGGTGTGGGGTCTGGACATTTTATGTGATTGATGGGTATATTCGTTATTTATTAATACTTCTTATTAAGGCGTACTGACTAACTCAGGATTTTTTGTGGCTGTTTGTATAATACTCACATGATCAACTAATCCCATAATTATCTGGTCAGAGCTGTTTCTTTTCTTTTTTAATTTCGTACAAGATACAACATACATCTATAAGTTTAACCTGTCTACTTGAAAATATAATTTATATCACCAAAACAAAGACATTGGCAAAATCTCCGATACCACGGGGGAGCCATTCTTTAATTAAAAGAAGAAGAAGAAGAACTCAGGATTTCATCATTTACAGCACAGTTTTAAAGACGAAATAAATCATAACCGAGACAAATGTTTGCATAGAACTACAATTTGTTTGAGTTAAATTGTTGATACCGAAAAGTCTTCTAGTTTTTGATACCCACGGCACGAGATCTTGTGCGAGGTCAGGTATCTGACATTCGTGTGTGTTTTACAACATTTTGCACAAAAACAAGCTTATTATTCACCTATATTTACACAGAATGCTATTCGCATTCGTCGCATACATTGCAAGACGCAGTAAATCCCAATGGTAATGTGAGCACGCAGATTATCGTCACGGTAAATATTAAATCATACGTTTATTACTACAGTCAACACGGATTTCTCGGAGTTTTATTGCTTGCCTATTTCAATGATAAAAGGTAGATTCTTTTTATTATTTTATTGTCATCATCTTATAATTGACTGTTGGGTTCTCTTGTACGTCACTACGCAATCCAAGATTTATTTTATTTATATATACATTACAGATTTTTTTACATAACTTAGGTGACAGCTCGCTGTAGAAATCTTTGTGGGAGGCTTATGTTACGTAAGGGACCTAGTTGAAGATAACTAATAAAGTTTGGGCAACACAACACAGTACACACATACACAGTCATTAACGCAAATTTAAGAAAGACACAAGCGTATCGCATTCGCAACAAAATTAATACGAAAATATACATTAAATGACGATTCGATACGGGTTCGATTCCCCCTTCAGACATGCGATTAATCAAAAATCTTTGAATGCAGTTTAAATTGTTTTCAAAATCATAATGATCTCTTCTTTCTGTATAATTGACTATCTACATACATATTTATTACATATTTATTTCCCCTCCATGTGGCATCGCCGTGGGACGCCCGATATAGAAGTAAGTATATATATGTACCCGTTTTTCATACATCTAGAATGTTGCGATAAAACTAAAACACAATGGAGTAATAATCTTAATGCGGAGATAAACTAAATTAACATTGTTCAGCTAAGAATAGAGCTGACATCGCCGCGACGATGTTGTAACACAGACTAACACTAAATATTTGTTAATGAGTTATGACAACTTGTACGAAATTCCTTACGATTCGTTTTGAAACTACATCTGCCTGACCTTAATTCAAACGTGGTTTTATACATTAAGATGTTATAAAAGGGCGGTAATTGCGAACAAAACTTGTGTAACAAAAGAAAGCGGGACAAATATACCGGCGGGTATATCAAGACTACGACCGAAAACGAAGCCAGGTGATGGTTTCAGTGGCTACAGACACAATACAACAAAAAAAATCGCATAAACGACAGTTTTTTTCTGCATTTTTTAAAATATCGTATTTGGATGGTAAATACTAAGTTTCTGCGAAAATAGTAATTAAAACCCTTGCGCACCATTGCGTCTTTAAAAATAAAGTGGTGTACGTTATTATCATAGGAAAAACTACGTATTTACCACCCAAACATGCGGATAGGTAAAAATATTACTAAAAGAAACCGTCGCTTTTTTTTCGATTTTTTTAGATATTAACCCCTTTAAGAGCATCTAGACCTATTTTTCTTCTGTGTGCTTTATTAACGATAAATTAAACTAGTCACATTTATATGCAACAATGGAGGTAACAAATAAATATAAAATTATTTAAATGTATTCACTAGACAGGATGCACTATGCAATTACATTAATATAGTTTTGGTGTGAGAATGTGACCAAGATATTCAGTCGTGATTTTATCCACGCAAAGGACATTCTATTTTCTACTATGACCTTTCAGATGTAATATTATTCGTAAAAATATAACTACTGAGCAAAAACGTCCTTTTCTTTTTTCTTTGTCTGGCTTTTTTCTCCCAAAGTTAAAACACATTTTGCACTAAAATGTCTCTAAGACAAAAACTTTAACTTAAAATTAATATTTGCATTCAGAACCTTAAATTTCTAAGAGTTACCTAGAAAATCTTAATAATGTAGTTTTACAGACAGTGAGTGTTTTATAGACAAAGCGAATATGTGACCAATACTGAAAGAACAAATTATTTCATACTGATTTGTATAGTCAAATCATATTTTCATTGTTTTTATTTGACTCGCATTTTTAAGAGCCATCCAACGTTTACTATTTTTCCGAACCTATTGTATAAAAACCTTGAAATTAATTTACTGCTGGGTCAACCACACACATACAAGTAAATGGCCATTTTTGGAAGTTAATATTGGGTGATACCAACGATTCTCTCGTGTATTTCGCTATAGCTAAGGCGACAATATAAATAAATAATAATTAAAAAAACTAAAATATGTACACGCTTATGCAAGTGACTAAACTAAAAATGTAAAAATAATTAATAATTTGTTTAAGATTAGAAAATGGACTGAAATACTTTAGGTTAAGGTAATGTCACATACTTTTTAAATTATTGTATTGACATCGGTCCTTAACAAGTGTGCATGATTTCAAGTCAATCCGACGTTTTGAAGTGCTAGAAAATCTACTTCAAAGATTCCGATACATACATACATACAGGCGAAGCTAATAAAAGCGTGTTAAAATAAAAAGTGAATTAATCTATATTACCCACACTAAGTAGCGTGACACGCGGCGCCGCGTCGAATCTCCGCTGCTCGTCCTTCAGCCTTAATATCTCCTCGGTCACTAGACTGCTCTTGATACTCAGGCTGCGCAGCCAAGATATTGTTTTTGCCGCTTTCTGCAAACAAAAGGGAATAATAATATAAGTATTTTGTAAGAAGTAAAAAAGGATTTAATGTATGTTTTGTGTGACATAGTAAAAACATTTGATTGTCTTATAAAAACAATTGAAGTAGGTACCCAACATTTTTGGTGGGTAACTTAATTTGTGATATAATTTAAAAATACATTTAATTAACTTTCGATGAAAATTTTATTTTAAAATCTGGTAATAACTAATTTTTTTTTTTGTGTGAATATTCAAAAATACTTGCCTTCTCCTTTCCAATTTTCAACAAATAGTTGGGCGACTCCGGCATAAAACAGAATATGACTACGTGCGCGCTGGCAACACTCAGATAAACTATCTGATTGACTTTGTACGAGCACAGCATCCCTACAGTATACACGAAGATCACTCCCAGCTTGCACACTGTCATAGTTAGAGACGCCAAGGCGCCACGCCAACAATCCTACAAGAACAATTATAAATAAAAGCCTCCGTGGCACAGTTAGACGCCGGCTGGGAAACAAGAGGCCACGGGTTCGATTCCCGCACCGAGACAAATCCATGTGTGATCTGAGACGGTGGTCGAGCATTCAAGTCCCAGGACATACTTTGGATCTTTCGGAGTTATGTTTGTATTATTAGCCAATTACCACGCTTTTTAATAGTGACGGGAATTTGCCAGCTACAGATATTTTAAGAAAAAAGTCTATTAAGTACCTATTATACATATTATTTAATTTCACATTCTGTCGATAAAACTTTCTTAGCAAATTACTACAAAAAGAATTAAACATTATAGTTTTTTGTCCCGCCCACACGCCACTGCAACTCCTGTAAGCCAGGATCAACAGCGGCACGCATTTTAATGACACTGAGCATTGAAGCTCAGCGAGTCTCCGGGAATGTCTAACTTGTCTTTAACCCGCAACGCAATCAATCATAAAGTTAAATAAATAGGAGGAATTGGATATAAAGTATTGTCCACTTCCCTCCCTAATAAAGCGTGTGACATAACAATGAACTAAAGAAGTAAATAACCTCGCATAAAGACATTATGTATGATTCAAAATTCTTACCTCAGAGATTTCTTTCACGTACACTGGAACCACCACGAAGCAGCCGCCCGCTGCCAACCCCGCTATGACCCGCGCGACTATTAGCGACACCGATGTGATCGACGTCAGCTTTATTATCCACGATATCTGTTATACTATAGCTTATTAATATTACGTTATTCTACGTTGAGCGGTATATTTATTATTGTGATAGTAATTGCACATATTAGACAAATCTGTTAAATATTTTTGTGGCAGTCAAAATTGTTTCCATTCTATACAACGTGTTACAAAACTACCCGTAAAGCCGAAAGGAGGTTAATTGGGGCCTTATAACGAGTCCATTCACAATATTTAAGAAACTTAACTTGACCTTTTTTGAAGCCAGTACTTGAGTCCTTGTATTGAGGTAGCAACACAGATCACTCCCTATCTGTGGGTTATGGGTAGCAAACATTTATGAATGAAAAATAGAATAATTATTAAAGAAGACAATTATAAGGTAAAATAGGTACGTAAGCCTTTCTGTTAAATAATCTGGTTCCCTAACATGACAGCTTACTAGGGTTGACAATATTTTTGGCTTAGATAATTAAATATATATTTTTACGGGGTATTTCGTAACACGTTGTTTATTATTCCAGTTCACTCCAATCCTTAGACAATTATGATACCATAGTCCATATTCCTTTGTCGCACCAAGGTATACAAAGAGAAAAGTCATTACAGTGACTTTCGGGAACAAGCAATATGTTTAGTTTCAATGAAGGAGATAAATTTTGAAATTATTATAGATTATATAGTATTATATTAAACATACTCAATTTTTCATAACAATAAAATCAGAAAACATTTTTAATTTCATTCATCATTCATCAAAACGTTTTATAAAGACAAATATAAAATTAACTATAACACATACTCACACAAGATAACACCGAAACTCCAATAACACAGATCTTCCTTCCAAATCGATCTGAGGCATAGCTGAAGAACGGTATTCCGCATATAGCCGCGAGAGGTAGCGCCGCGGCCATCCACGATATGTCATCTTTGTGAAGAGGTTGGCTCGCTGGCGTGTCTGCAGACTTCAACAACGGACCCATGGGGGACAGCCAACCAATCTGAATGCCGTATGTGAATGTCGGGATCGTTGCTGAAAATGTAGGTAATATTAATATTGTGTCATTCAGTTGTACTGTTTATACAGGTCTACGATTTTCTGTCGCCGAAAGCGCTGTTGCTATTGTCAAAATAACAATAGTTTTCTTTTTAGTTCTCTGCATATTTCATTACTTACGAGTATAAATGTTTGTTGTTTATATTATGAAAACATATCTCAAAGAATGCGTTATTTAGTTATTGTAAAAAAAATATTGTTAGTTTCAAATTTCGCCACTCGCCACAAGATGTTAGGTGTAAAGCTGTCTTCTTCTGCCTGCCTTTATTATTCAAATGGCTTTTCAGACATGTTTCAGTCATTGACTTACTAAACGATCGGATCGATGCTTGACATGAACCCTTGGGAAATAGGTTTTTGAGTTTATGTACTGCACAGATCATATTTAAGTGGTCAGTTGACTTTTACATGATGTCAGGCAGTCGGACTCTTTTAAATTTGACAGTCTCCATGTCAGTCAGAAACGGGAGGCCGCGGGTTCGATCCCCGCACCGAGACAAATTTTTGTGAGCCTCTCAAGTATTTGTCTCGGGTCTGGGTGTTTGTGAGACCGAAAAGTCTCTAGTAGTTTCCGATACCCACGACACAAGACTTAATTGATCTTCATGTTGGGTCAGGACTATGTATGTGGGTGTTAGGTGTATTTATATATTTTTTTAATATGGCTCAGTTAAGGGATAAAAGAAATAACCTCGGTGGACCAGTGGTACCTCTGCCTATCCCTCAGGGGTGCAGTCGTGATGATATGTATGCACAATGCAGGGAATTAATCATTGATTGGTTTTCCATTTATTTATGGATCAAACGCCGAAGAACATTCAAATTACTCGATTGAATAATGTATGTGAATTGTGTGGTCTTAACAATGTTTTTAATTCAATATTAAAATAAATTCATTAGCATTACTACAAGTATTTACGTGTAACTAATAAATTATTTTTATTACGTGTTTATTTATTCATTAACCTTCGTTTTGTAAATAATGTTAAACAGGTTAAATATTAGTGAACAATTGGTTGTTTTATTCGCCTGACATTAACGTATTGCAGATGGATATACTTACAAAACATTCACCAGATGTTTTCTTTGAAATATACAGTTACTAAAACGGTTATTTGGTTACTTAGTGACACTAAATTGTTCTTAACACGCACTTAAACTAATCAAGGAATGCAAATAGGTAGGAAGATTTAGACATTAATTTTTAAACTGACCGACATAGACCCATATTACGTCCCACTGCTGGGCACGGGCCTACTCTACAATCGAGTGAATCGATTGAGAGTGGTTGGGCAATAGAGTCCACCACGCTAGCCTAGGGCGGGTTGGCGAACTTACATACCGTAGAAATTCTTTAAAATCGCTACGGTATGCAGGTTTTCCTTCCTCACGATGTTTTCCTTCACCGTTAAAGTGCGTGGTGACTATCAATACACACATAACTCCGTAAAGTCAGAGGTGTGCCCTGGGATTTGAACCCGCGACCACCGTGAACATGTAGGCAGCCGCGTCTGGTCCGTTACCAACAGGCCACCACGCGCTCAGAAAACTACTTGAAACACGGTACATTTTTGTGGATCACTATATGATTTTGCACCATCGTAGATGGCCCTATTTACGCCTGACCGGATGAATAGGGCATCCTACTACCACGACGAAGGCTTCCGACAACCTCACCTAACGAATGCAAGAGATGCAACAGAAAATATTTTCCTTCAAGTCGGCTTTTTTAGAAAGCGGAACTACCCTGGTAGAGCTGACCCATTGGCACTGCAGTGTAACCAACAACAACGTCGTTTAATAATTCGTGTGTTTAATATAACGCCGAGGTCGAAAATGGCTAGGAATCCATCATCAGTCCTACGCTTTCGCTCCTCTTATAGTAAGACTCTACCATTTCAAAATCTACTTCTTTTCGTACGAAATAAATTCCCGACGATTAAGCAGCACATCGAGGAATTTCTTAAAAAAACGTTGAGACACAAGAAAATGTTTTTAGTTATAGAGAAAACTGTTACCAGACTTACCACCGTGGCTCTACGTAGCTCTACTCAGGATTATTAAGTTGTTTAATTATAAGTACCCAACAATTAATAAAAGAAACATTCGCTGAATTGATAATCTCTCCAATTGTGGAATTTTCAAAATAATTTATACAAGTAGATCAAGTAACAATCGTAAAATATGAAAATTACGTACAAGTAGGGCGAGTCGGCTGCAGTTAATGACATTTCGCTGACTTTACACTTTCACGAAAGTCATTACCACCAGAAACACGAATGTAATCATTTTTGACTAGTCGAGTTATACGAGCGGGCGATAGCTCGACGGCGAATATAGGACGTCCTCCCCTTTTAAGTCCCCAAGTACTGACCCCACAGCACAGATTACATAGCCTAAGTGTCCTCATAGTAAGATAGAAGTCTTTCGAATCAGAAACTACATGACATTGTGTACTCAGAACAAATCATCAACACAAACATTTGTCCCCTTATACAATTGGTTCAATGCAGGAATCGAACCCGCGGCATCTCGTTTCACAGTCGGTCCCCAACCAATTGCGCTAAGGAGACTGCACTCTGCTGGATATAAGAAAAAAATACTAATTGAAATATATAACAAACTATGTCTAAACTTTTCCTATCAAATAGTTAAAATCTGCATCTGTGTTAAGGTCAGATTTACTGACAACTGTAGTTGCAATGCCTGCATACAAATTACTATTGATAATATAGGTAGTATTAGCTAAAAAAAGCCACTGCAAGTCATTGTTCCAAGTGATGTCTATGGGCGCTTCTAATTCTTATGATGGTCTTGCACTAACAATTAAACATTCACGTAGGTTGATATTTAAAAAAAAACATCGGTTAGAGCATAGATAAAAAAAATAGACTCATAGGCAGTACCTACCTATTATATTAACGAATAAATTGCGACAGCGTCGTATCATAAAATCACAATTTATTGTTATACATTTCAAAAAAACTTGTTGATAAAAATTATGCATTTTAGTTAGTTTTCACATAATGTGTGGAATTGCATCACTTACTCTGAATAGACAAGAAATACATTCAGCGTCGATTTTATGTTTATTAATTGTTTTATTCATCGTTATATTTAAATAAAGCAGCTCTATTATTCAATACTGTTATATAATTAAAATAATACATACCAAGTAGGGCTGTTAAAATTTGTTTTCCTGGTTTACTTTCATTCTGCCGCTTTCTATCCATGGCTGTATGTGTTTGGTTCCGTAGTCCCAATGAAAAACTTAGGTTATTTCACAGTGTCACGCAAATCTGGTTTTTATTCACTTTTTGCAAATGAAAGTTGGGTTTTTACGAGCTTCTATGTCATTGTTATTTTATTTATTGTGTGTTTTATTGGTTTTACGCGGCGAATCGCGCGTAGGAGCGATTCTAATCGTGACGGACCAACGACTGAATACATTATAACCTATATTCTGTCATGAATGAAACATGGTGCGGGGGCAATTGCTCTTTCGAGTTTCGGCTTAGTGTTATTAATTGCCCATTTGAATAATAAGTATCATTTTCTCTGTGACATATTATTTTACAAATAAAAATTCAATTGTTGCTTACAAAATTAGTCATACATTCTGAAACTCAGAGCTACCACATTTGATTTTGAATCGATTATTCGTCATAATATATTGACAATACACATCTGCATATTTGGAAGCATTGTAACCATATTTTTAAGCTATTTGCATGGTATAACTATATTCGTGTCATCATTCTATTGAATTTAAAGTGGGCGGCATATGACAACATCGATATCAGTAACTGCTAATGATCGTGCTAATTTAATTCGCAGTACTGAGCAATGTATATAAATCTATTTACATATATAATATATTGTAACAAATTAAGAGTGCAATAGCGATTTTCATGCTTGTTACGGTAAACTTAGAGGTCTAATTTCGATAGGAATTATTACTCAATAATCGATTCTAAAACTGATTACTTATGATTGATGATTGTACGATTGATTGACCACTGATTCTACGATTAATTGGCGTGTTGGCGCGAAGTTTTACAATGAATATAAAGATAATAGAGTTCAGTCGATTGATCGATGAATTGTAGAGTCTTTTGACAGTTCAAAAATGACATTACCATCGGTTCCTTTTTTTATTTCTACGATACGAATCTTATCTTTATTTGCCAAACTACAAGCTAGCCAGCAATGGGCTATTTTAGTGAACTACGGCCTAGCCATATATCATCTCAATCAAACTCTAGTTTGTAGGGGAATTTCGTGTACAGCACAATCGTATATGATGTAATACACTGTTCATCAGATATATGTATTTATCTTTCGGCATACTAGTAGGCAACATTCGATATTGCGGCAAGCCGAATGATGTAACATCCCTAAACCATATGCAACTTCTTTCGACAAACAGTTACGTACGTGACCAAATTAAAAAAACACACAACAGATGTGAGAAATCACCTTATAGTTTACGCAATAAAGTCGAAAATTATTTGGAATATAGTTTTTCGCGTGCCCACCGGCTTGGTGTAAAGAACTGACCAATGTCATAATTCGTCTGTAAAAAGTTAAAGGAAAACGATCTTTATGTCTTCTATACTGATATGAGATGGTGCGTGGAATGATAAGTTGATGATTCAGTCACATTTATCGTGTATGGAGTTCCCTTTTGATTTCAGAGAAAAATTAGTTCATGTTCTATTTAATGGCATCTTTGATATATAACAGCAGCTACTTAAGTGACAATTGTCCCGAATAGCTATTTCTGGGAAACAATTATTGACATGTTATGAAAGATTTTTATTGCAACTGATTTTGATGGCCTCGATGTGCAGTTACAAAATCATAACTTTGTTGGAGAAACAATTTATGTGTTGTTTCGAAATAAATTGACATCTATTTTAAATATTGATGGGTAGGTAAGTCAATTAGGTACTTCGTTATATAATCATGTATGGTGATCACTATTCATATATAATCATGTATGGTATCACCAGATTTTGGGTCACACAAGTCAACAGATCTAGTTGTCGCTTTTAAGACCTATAGCACGGCTCTACCACTTCTTGTCTTTGTATGGCATATCTGATCCTTTCATATTGTAGGTAAGGACTGTCTAAGCGTTGCTCTATCGCAAAGTAAATTTGGTAATCATATCATAAGTTAATAGAGACTATCCCGCCCACATACCCACTGCATCTCTTGTCAGGATCAATAGCTAAAAATTGAATACCGAGCACTGAAGCTCGGCGAGTCTTTAAGGGACACTAGCTTGTCATGAATCAAATTAGTCTATCTATCTATATCAGCCCATATACGTCCCACTGCAGGGCACAGGCCTACTCTACAATCGAGGGAATCGATTGAGAGTGGTTCAAAATAATTAGAAATAATTAATAAACAAATAAGAGTTAGATAATTGTTCACTACCAACGCGAGATAATTAGTTAAGCAAATATACAAATAGAGCCATTGTATACAAATTAAATAGATGTATTTATAAATTAACCCAACTAGACTCGTTCTAATGACATTTTGACATTGAAATTTATTTTTATTTTTTTCTTTGCATCGTTGCAAATGCATCGTTTCTTTTTATTTACACTCGCTAAAAGATTAATCTTTTTATGGTATTAAGTGAATAACACAGGTTTTTTAATGCCAAGAGAATTTACTAATACAACTTTAGGGAAAAAAAAATCTATTTGCACACATCCCACAGGTCTCAAAGTATTAAAAGTCAGCTCAATTTTTTAACTAAGTTGCATAATATTTTTGCTAATAATTTTTCAAGTTGCCTTTTGTAATATGTATTTATCGACGTAGGATAATTGCGGCTGGTAAATTTCATTTACCTTCGAAATTCTTAATAAAATCATATGTCTCACTGTAAAGCGTGAACCTCATCTTTACGATTATGAGTACTTAAACAAGCTTGAAGCCACATCCTCACACCGATCTCCTGCTTTTTGAAACCACTTTACAAGCCTTATATTTTTTTGTAAAGGTATGTACTAAGGGCGAACCCGAAACGTGACACCTACATGGATCATTAATAATTATGATGGGATAATTGGTACGTAAGGTGATAGCAAATCGCATCATGTACTTAAGATAATGGAAGAAAAGTTTACTCGACAATATTTATTGGATACGGACTGCCTCGGTGGCGTTATGGTATGATTGCAAAGTTAAAGTCCCGGATTGCAAAGTTAAAGTTCGAATCCCGGGTCAGGCAGTGTCGGATTTTTCAATTCATTATTAGCTCGGAGTCAGGAATTTGTGCCCGATATGACGATCGGCTCGCCCCCTATCACATCATGGGATGGAAAATACAAGTGGAAACATGGGTGTCCTGGTTGCAATTTTGCCTACCCCTTCTGGAAACAAAGGCGTGAGTTTATATAATATGTATGTTATATATTTATTGAATAAAGACAGATTAAAGGCTAAAGACTTGCTACGCGGGGGCGACATGCGCGTTCTTCGCGAACTTGGCCCCGGTGTCCACGTCCTGCATCGCCTCGATCAGGTCTCGCGTCGTTTTGTACGACGATATCGTTCTTTTCACGAAGTCTCTGCAAAATAATAATGAATACAGCTGACTGCCACACACATTGACTTGCTCCATAGTAAGATACCAAGCAATGTGTCGTGGGTATAACTGTGAGACACTGTTTAGTCTCACTACACCCAGATACGAGTCTAATATTTAAATAAGTAAATAATAAATACACCTATACATTCATAGTCTGGACGCCACACTAAGATCAAGTCTTGTGTCGAGGGTATCAGGAACTACGAGAGACTTTTCGGTCTCACAAACACCCAGACCCGAAACAAATATCTGTGTCACACAAATATTTGTCTTGGTGCGGAAATCGAACCTGCGGGCCCTTGTTTCACAGCTGCTTCAATCAACTGCGTCATGGTGGATGTCGCCTATAACATACACATTGGTTACCTGGTAATCGAAACCAAGACTTCACGATTCACAGAGCATACATGCTGCCACTAGACTACTAATGAAAGACGAAATCAAGGAGTAGTTTTGATTCATCTTGTAGTTAAGACAATCACAATTGTTTCGATACGATTGTTAAATATATCTTACAAAACAAATGGCCGGTCCAAATGACGCATTTGGAATGTTACTTTGTTAATGGTTAAATTTAGTGTTATAAATTCCTTGAAACATCCTGTTTCGTAATTGTAGGTAATGGAGGTAGGTATTTTAAAACTATGTTTGTGATCATTTGGACTGTTTTTGTTGTAGGTATTTTAGCTCTTTAATAAATAAATGACAAGTTCTATGTCTACTGATATTCCTATATTAAATGTCATATAATGCATACCATCAATCATCATCTACAGCCACAGTACGACCACGATTGAAATAGACCTCCAAGAATTTTAAAAGCGACCTGTTGAAAGCGGCCTGCGCCCATCGACTTCCTGCAACCTAATAAACCTTAACCTATGTAACCTTCTTTTTGACCGATACTTTAACTGCATATAATCACCCACTGCTGTATATGAGACTCCTCTATAATCAAGAGTTCAATTGAGAGAGGCTAGTATATTTTACCACGCTGACTTCGTGCGGATCGGCAGATTTCACATAGCATAGAAAACCTTATCAAGATCTATATGGTACATATGATTCCTCACGACGTTTTCCTTTCCCGTTAAAGTGCAAGATAATTGATTATCAATACCTGACTTCGAAACTAAATCTTGCTTATTTAATATTCTTTTTGGTATACCTGAAGTAGAAAGCCTTGATGAAGACAGCTGGTTGGTACTCGTGGCCACACATCTCGGGCCCAAAGCTCATGATGCCCATCAAGCGGTTCTGTTGTACTGCCGGGGCGCCTGCATCGAACTAGATACAAATATTGTTTTGAAATTACTTGAAGGTTTTGAATTTAGCAGCTGTAAATGTTGATTTAGATTTCATGCAGACATCGAATTTCCTATTTGGAAATATTGCTATGAAATGATTTACAGGCATTACAGCTTTTATAACCAATATTGTTCCAATACTGTGCTAAGGTGTGCACTGTGCATCAACTTTTTTCACATATTCCTAATGACTGTAAATATTGAACGGCAGTTTTTACAGGCCTTCAGATACCTTATTATCACCCTGTTCTTATGACAAACAAATGTGTAGTTTTTTTTTATTCTGGCACGGCATAGTGACTGCATTGTACCTGGTGGTAAGTGCTAATGCCGTCCAGACGGAGTATCGAATGGTGTCAAACAGTAGTCTCATACCATTCGCACCGCAACCTGATTTATTTTCACATTAAGTAAATGAAAAATAAGTTTATTTCCAATAAATTAAATCTACATTCCACAAACAAGAACTTCTCCGCCTTATATTTTTGCAACACCTTTTAAGTGATTGTTCATCAATAAAACCGTCCCAATATTACAAAACACTTGCCAGACAAGCGTCCCTAGTGCCGTTCCTGAGGGATGCGCAGAAGAAATCTTCAGAGAACTGGAAGCCGTTGACCAGCTGGTACGCGTCGATGCAGTAGTGGCGCGATCGGACCTTCAGCCGAGCCGACAGCAGGTCCGATGTGTGGTCTCTGAACGCTGTGTCTGAACCCTGGAATGGTCTTGGCAGTTTATTTTAGGGCGGTGAGGATATGCCGCGTACAATAAAGCATATTGTGACCATGATTAGAACCCATCAGTGATCAGACAACATATAACTAAAAAAATGCGGTACTTAGTAGGTTTAGGTCAATACCTAAAGTAAGAGTACCTACCTATAAGTCAATTAATCGGCTAAAATTAGTAAAATTGCTATCCTACGAAAATTTAAACAAACTAAATAAGCATATAATTTGTCCAATAAAAAGTTAGTAAAAATATACTTTTTTTACGAGTCGAAAACCTATGGTCTCGACCGTCTTCGTATGAGGGAGGGCTTGAGCGTCCTCTTTGGCCTTGTTCAGGCGTTTGTCTCGGGATCACATTCGGTGTAGACGCCCCCCGAAAGCGCCCAGTGATCCCAACGACCCAATTTAGTTGCCTTCTACGACAGGCAGGGGTTATCGTGGTGGAATTCTAGACGCCCCCTTGCTACAGGGCACTTGTAAAAATATCCTATACTATAAATACTAGTATAGGTACGATGCAATTTAATGAATGATGATGTACAGATTGGTGAAGCGCTACCCTGTATATTGTGGTTTCAATTAATGTTATCATATTTCAAGCCTTAATGAAAAAAATAAAATAAAGAATAGGTACTTACCCTTGTAGCACCCCATCCAGAGACGACAACAAAACTTTGCGCAAACGGTTCTTTAACGCCTTCGTAAATTTTTATAAGATCCACGTGTCTGGAGAATTCTGAAATACTAGCACCCTGATTATCATACCAATATATTTGCCCAGCGTGTTTGTGAGCAACTTTCTTAGTTATGCTAAATCCCGCAATGGACAGCAAATTGTATCTCTCCAATTGCTATATTCACTGTTAAGCACGGGACTCTTCTATGAATCAGAATACATTTGCTATGTTTTCGACGGACTTGGTGATCACTTCAAACAATTAATTTCCCTAAACCTCACATTTTTCCAGTTACAGTGGGTAATAATTGATTCGGAAATGTCAGACGTTTAACACATGATTCCTACCCGCACTCAACATCTTTTTAAAACACAAGGCTCTTTACTAAAACCAATACAATGCATTTCATAACACAGATTCAGGTTATTTAAAATAATGGAAACAAATTTTAAAAATCAAATCTATTTGTGTACGAAACAAATCTACGGGTGTGAGTGTAAGACCGAAAACTCTTTCGTAGTTATTGATACACATCACTTAATAATAAGGCCAGGTTTATGTGTAACTGTTGAGTGTAGTTATTTTACAATTTCATTCATATTTACAATGATTTATATAAAACATTCTCAAACACCAAATCTATCAAAAGCTATTAAAATTAAAAATCCTGCTACCTCCTTACCCAGATTCTCAGCCAGCTTCAACAGCGCGACGTCAGCATGTGGCACGGGTTCCTCCTCGAACTTGGGGTGTCGTACCGCCCCCACCACGTCCACTAGAGTACCCCCCTCGTGAGGGTACGCGCTGCCCACCCGCACCTTCACGTAGTGCCCCAGGGTCTTTATTGGGGATACGTGGAGAACGCTGGATAAAATAGGGATTAGGGTTGTTTAGAATAGTGGTAAGCTTATTATGTCAGTAGAGCTTATCTCCGTAAAACATTTCGTTCTGATATGGTATTGTGATATTTACTATTCCTTTTGATGTATTATACATTAATTATACAATAATGCCTAAATACAATTTTATAGTAGCAATTATTTTTAATTGCTAAATGTCACTGTTGAGTGCTGATGTTGATCAGTAACTGGTGTGAAAACATCACACTACATTATCAAACGAATAATTATTAATGTTTGTTTGCAAGAAGCTAGATGCAGGTTTTTAATAGACCGCTGTAAAAACCATTGGCGGAATCTTATTTTCACCAGTGAACCTCCTGTCGTTAAAGACAATGATGCTGAGTATAAAAGCATAAACTACTTACTAATTTAAGCAATGCGCAGCGGTAACTATCCAGTTTTCGTCAACAATAGTGCCGGCGCACCACAGCCTGCCGTTGATAATGATGGAGGCCATGTATGGGAAGTTCTTGGTGTTGGTGGCATTGCCTCCTCGGATCCTGAGAGCGGGCTTCGCCTTGATGAAGGTGTTGTAGTCATTACGGACGCGCATCTCGGGCTCATAGTTGCGCCGCCGGTAGTCTTGTTGGGATGCATTGTCATCGGATACGTCTATGTTAAATTTTGCTGTTGGAGACTGTCCCGCCCTCACACCCGCCACTGCAACTCCTGTAAGCCAGGATCAACAGCGGCACGCATTTTAATGACACTGAGCATTGAAGCTCAGCGAGTCTCCGGGAATGTCTAACTTGTCTTTAACCCGCAACGAAATCAATCAAAAAGTTTAATTAATAGGAGTTGGAAATAAATTATTGTCCACTTCCCTCCCTAATAAAGCGGGTGACATAACAATTAACTAGAGGTAAATAACCTCGCATAATAATACATTTTGCTGTGGGTATATTTTTATAGATAGCATTTTTTGTTGGCATCATAAAGCAATGCGATATGCTTGTTGCCGGACGAGACAAAAATGTCAGGTAGCCAGCGTGAATGTTTCCTAATTTACACAAGATAGACTCGAACAGCCACATACTTAAGCCCCATTTACACAGGGAGAGTTTCTCGCCTCGAAGATACGATTATCGTAAAGATATAAAAAAGTTGCATCGTGTAAACATTTTTCAAAACACAATAATCTATCGCGGTCATCGATAATCGCGGTTATTTCATGCGATAATCGCATCCGATTCTCGCCGCGAGAAACTTTCCCCTTGTAAATGTTACTTGGGGTCATTATGACGCTATACCCTGTATAATAGGGTTTGAGCCGTCGCGATGTTATCCACAAATTCTAGACCCATGTAACTTACGAAGAATTTCAAACGGACAAACTCCTAAAATGAGTTTATGTAGAGAATAGAACTTAGGTTCTTACGGTACGTAATTTCTGTCAATAAATTATACTTGTATCACTTCTGCCTAAAATTTGGAGAACGGGTTTCATGTTATCTATGTAGAAATACCCAATTACAAATTCAGTATGCACTAAATGTAATTTTGTAGACTTACCAAAAGATTCTTTATCATTATCAAGCAATGAATAAACATTTGCTAAATAAAATAATAATAATATTGTTACAACGAAACTGTGGTTCGACATCGTATTTACTACTATACTTTATGATCCTACGTTACGAAAGTGTTTTATATTTATAGCTCATATAATACATTTTTCTGTTTCAGTTTAATATTTTGTTTTAAATCACTTTGTAGCTCAATAGTACTGGAGTTAGGCTACCTACAAGATGGATAGAAAACCTCCTAAAAGTAGTAAGTCAATAAATGCATGGCGTTTCCAACAGGTTCATACAGATTTTTTTCGTGATTGGCGAGACGAGCGTGCCATTCCGCCGCTCATGACAGTAGCAAAACCAAACACCATGAATTACAAGGAATGCTTGGCATTCTACTGCGCTATCCTGAGACATAAGATGTTAAGTCTCATAATTATGTCCAGTAGTTACTCTGGCTACAATGTCGTTCAAACCGAAACACAACAGTGCATTTACACTGCTGTTTGGCGGACGAAAGACATTGCGGTGGTATCTACCCAGGCGGCCTCTCACATATGACAGACCTACCACCATTAAAATCCTTAGAAGAGGCCTATGATCAGTATTATACATACTAGACTGATGATTATGACGCTAGTAGAAATAAATTTGGATCAATCAATGTAAGTTTGTGTGGGATAGGTAAACAAATCAACGTATACAAAATATTTTATTTAAGCATGGGTGCTATGAAACCAAAATAATCAGGTAGTTTCTTACACATACGACAAAACTCATTTAAATTGGGGTTAGGAAACCAGGATTATGTGTGACTGCCAGATATATTTATTTATAGACAAATCAAACACAAATCCTACTAAAACAACAATACCATGGAAATAATTTTATTGTCGCATCGACAAATCTTAATTAATAATACTACAATTAAACATTAACAATTCGTCATATCACAACCGGCACAACGCGACGCACTGCAACCAATAAGTACAAGTCAATAAATAAAAAAACAACAATAGGGTAAACGGTATAATTATTGTCCATAAAGGAAAAATCGCATTTTAATTTAACGTGGCCCGTGTAGCTGTAAAGTACTTAAAACGTAGTTATAAATGTAAAAGTAAACCAAATCCGTAAAAATGTAGTTTTATTTTACGCACTTTTTTAAATTCAGATGTCGGTGTAAAGGTCTAGGTAGTATCTAAATGTAAATTGGAGATATTTTAGTACAATATAAATGTAAATACAATAAGAATCTTGCCTATTTGTATTCCAATGTAGAGCACGGGCCTCCTCCGCAATTGAGAGTTTGATTGAGAGAGGTTAAACCATGGCTCATGATCCACCAAGGTGAATACAAAATATAAAAAACAGCATTCATTTAATGGTCCATAAGGAAGAAAACAAAGTTTGAGTTAATGAAACGCCTGGTAAATTATACAATATTATATGGCGTGACATCTTAATGAACAAGATAATTTTCTATGGTTAATATTATATATTCATGTAATTGGAACCGCACTTACATAACTATGCCAATTTTCAATCAGATACTACCAAGTGGTTGAAAATAGTTTACAATATTTCAAACGGAAAAATTACTTATATACTATCATAACCGCTTAAATAAGGCTTGAATACATAGATAGAGCTTATATTCTACTAAGTCTAATTAAAATACGGCTTTTTCTCAGTATGGACAATCACTATAGCATTTACCCTATATGACATTGTACCATCACTGGTAAAAATAAGCAGATAAAAATTTGGTAGGCAATTTTGTGCAATATTTAAAGCTATTAATTTGGCCAAATTCAGTCTCCAATTATTATTTTATACTAAAAAAGAAGAAATAAATTCTGCAGTAGTTGTAATAGTATTTGTATAACAACTAATGTGTTTCGAAGGCAAAATATTTTTAATTAAATGATAATGACTAACCCAACGGAAGATAATTTTTTTCTTAATTTTACTGTTATATTCATAATATAAATAAATGTTATTAAAGTACTTCAATTGGTTATGTTGTCATAAGTTTTTTCAATCAACTTTTTTATTATTCAACTTCATTCAACTAGATTCTATACTACGTTCCAATTTCCTAATAGCAATTGAAAATATTTTTACTTCGGCAAATATAATTAATGTGTACAAATAGTGCTACAACTACTTATTTTATAAGCTTTGTAAAGAAGGCAATGCGATATCAAGCAGAATTTATCAATTTCTTTGGTCCCAATTTCCAAATACCACTTATACTAAAATATGTATAGAAAAAGCGATAAAAATAATTAAATACATGGCTACAGCTGCATATCGCGTTTTTAATTCCGAATTGGAATGTAAAATTTCGACGATTCTTATTTAATAATCATTAGGGAAATCTCAAAGTAATTTCGATGGGTAAGGAGGATAATTTATTCAAATAGGGAAAAATAATAAGTAATATTGGGGCAAGATTGTAGGCGGACATATATATAAATAACAATAATTTTACCATAATGGGAAGTCGAAAGAGGCTCAATAAACCAGAAAGAACGAATGAAAATGAAGTGGTTTAACTTGGCACGTCATAACCAATGAATATGGAAACTCACAATTTCAGAGATGCACAGATTGTGCGGACTGATCAGGGCTGATAAAGGTTCCATAGTCGTTTCGACACTAAAATAACAAGATATGAGTTAATATGGTGAACAAGAAGGAAACCTAACTAAAGAGGACTACACCAGGTAGAAAGGTATTTTGATGAAGACTATTAATCACAAGGAGGTTAATATATTTAAAGGTTTTGAAGGCACAGAACCAATAAGCGAAAAAGCAATTTCTAATAGTAAAGATTATTCACCTACACGATATAAAAATAGAAGGCTATTGCAAATCTTTCAAAAAGTAAAAGTAAAGAGAACGAATTAATAGACCTCATGAGCACTTATAATTAAAACTTTAAATCTAATAATCACCGGTTCTTTTAATTCCTATCAAAATAAGGCACCATTGGTCTATTCTATCGGAATCCAAAACAACGTTTATCCTATCGTCTTGCAAATCAGATCTATTTTACTGAGCAAAATTACAATCTACTAACTTCCTTGCCTGCCTCCAAGTCTTTTCTCTTCTCCTTCTGTCTCCCATCCTTCAGAAGTGCGTAGATCTCCTCAACGCTTCTGTCCTTGGTCTCCGGAACCCACATGACGGTGTAGAAAGTGCCAAAGAAGCATACGATTGAGAACATTATGAAGACCCAGTGGATCCCAAATAGTTTTAAGAGCGGGTCGTAAGCTTTGGTTTGGAGGAAATCGCTAAGCGCATCAACGCTGCTTACAAATGATGTTACCATTCCTCGGTGCTGAAAAGAGAAGAAAGATTATAAATTAAAAAATCAAATACGAAGAATATTGAAATAGCTGATAGTTTGTTGCCAAATCCACCATAGAGACAAATCATTATATTGTTTTAAGGATTAATATTCCATGACCCAACATTTAAATAATAATTTCGAGAAATCTTATATTGATACAGGGTATGATAATCAAACGATCATTCTAAACATCGGACAAAACTTTATAGAATTAAATTGAATATTCACAATGTATAGATTTTGTAACTACAACTAAATTTTATCGCGGTTTACAGGAAGTTTGATATAAAATTTAAAATTTAAATAACTTTGCGTTATCGTTTAGTTCGGTTTTAATTAACTATGTTGTACAGGAACCAGAAGTTAACTTGTATACACCTTCAACAAATAATTCAGACATGCCGGCATAATAATTTCATCGTGCGACGATCACTTCATACCTTTGGATAACCTCTTTGAACAGAACTGCAGTTACAGTAGCAATAGCAGGTGCAATAATTTGAACAGTAAATATTTTTTGTGATTCTATGATGTCAATAGGTAAATAAATTCACATAAGCTCCTAGTTTACAAAATATGAGATTTATAGGACATTTCTTATCGGACGTCCCGAAATGCTTCCAGACCATCCTCAAAGATTTCTACAACAACAACATTGATTTCAGCAACCATCTATACTTCTGTTATTCTACTGCTATTTCTATTATTCTTTACCTCTAAGCTTATGCAACATTTACCATCTCATACAAAACATCAAACTTACCTGGAACGAGAACAATTCCGAAGTAATAACATAAGGTACGGGTTGATATCCAGCTGCGTCTGCGAAGATGCACAAGCACATGGCGACTACTGGCACCCAGCCCGGAAGCCATATTGAAAGCGATGTGATGTAGAACCAGGCTCCTAGAGCTAGCATGGAGAGACCTGTCGCTAGGGACGTTGATGCTAGCAGCCACTGTAATAGAGATGAGGATGGTATTGAATTCATTGGTTATTGTCCATTAGTTCGTGTTGCTGTGAACGAATGTGAAATCATTACTGATGCGTTTCATATCTTGCTAGTCAGATCATCCTTCTTCTGCAGAAGATAATTATAAGAAAGATCTATTATATCTTGTTATGTTTTGTTGTTGAGATTTCTAGAAAAACTATTTAAACCCATTTCCAACTACCACTTTGCAATCCTTTGGCCTAAAAGCTGATAATCCATAAAAATATACTCAAATGTTTTGAGTGTTGACGGTAATAATTAAGAAACAGGATTTGTTGGTTGTTTAACTATGTACTACATTACACTTAATTTATAGCAAATTATTTCTATATAAGACAAATTGCCAACATCTAAACCACTTTACTTCTTAATTTCTATACAACTAACACTCTAGCATCTCTTACTAAATTTCGACATAACTAAATCTCACTCTAGCATCTCTTACCTTTCTCCCAGTCTTCTCAACTATACAGCTAGCAACCACAGACCCTAGCAGTTGAATGGCTCCCACCACAATGGTCTGTTTGTTGGGGCTGAGCTTCAGGCTGATTGACTCGGACGCCTGCTCGAAGATGGAGCCCGCGTACATGAGAACCACTAGGTAACCACAAGTTTCTTGTGATAACATCACGTTTACTGCTATGCGGAATGCTTTGAAAGTTGTCTTGTCTTGTACTGAAAGGAAATTAGATAGGTTTGTTTTAGATTTTTATACGTATTGATGTGATATGTTTCAAGCCCCATTTACATGAGAGTTTCGCGTCTTGAAGATGCGATTATCACAATGATATAAAAAGGTGGCTCGTCTAAACATTTGCCATAAACGGTACAATACGATAATCTCAAAGATACATGAGTTTCGCCCTAAATTAGGCGTGAAACTCTCTCCTTGGCTTCAATGCCCTCATGGGCAGACTATAAGATCGACCAAAAGAGCGTTGGTTTGATGTCGTTAAGGAAGATCATAGTAGATGTAGTTTGTTTACCTCGTTATGAGTGGGTTGTAGTTTTACGTCATCACGTTTTGACTACCTAATCTAAATAATTCCTTCCTGGATCCCCTACTTTGGACTTTGTTATAGGTACTTATTAACTGTTCCGTGTTAAAAGTTTTATTGTTAAAAATATATTTACATATCTGTTTCCTGTTCATTTTACTTATTAATAATTCGTGCATATCTCAACATTTGGTATGATTGAACCAAAAGAAGATATCGCTTGTCTGATAAGAAGGTTCAAGAGTCAAGGTGCATTTAAAAAAGACACTAATACGTCATTGCGTATCTTATCGAAGTAAAACATGGTTATTCATGATTGGAAGGGAAACGATATCTGGAGTATCCATGAGACGTGTATATTTTTAATCAGTTCTTTTTAAACTTCAAATAACCTTTCGCCTTAACATTTCATCAAGCCCTCCATTTAGAATTTGCCTAAAAGCGTTACCCCATTTCTTTACTTTATCATTAACATCAAGTTTTAAATAAATCTGACTTGGAACACCTTTCCTATTAGTAGTCAGCTTGTAAGAAGCGTAGCGTTATTTTAAAAAGCTTGGTACTCAAGTATTGAGTTAAGAATTGAAGAAATATTTTTAGATCCGTCTGGTGACTGCACATATTAGCGCGTTCAAACAATCTCTTCTGATTTATTATATAAGTACAGAGTCGGTAGTTGGCGCAACTTAATATCCGTGTAGGAAAATGATTTCCTTATCCTTAAGCTAAAACCTGTATTACAAATGACATAAGCAGAGGTGGCACTAGGGCCACCCACATTTAGTCAAACTTATATCGATCTTAGTGAAGTAAAAGAAGAATCTATTGCTTTTGTGGACACAAATTCCAGGCAACACAATATAAGATTTACCAAACCTATAAGTCACAGACTGAGGTAATTATAGTCATCAGACGAAGGCCATAATAACAATAATATTATTCGTTCCATAAAACCGAAAGGCGGATTCACGATCACGAAAATGCGTCACTGATTTGAACCTTTGATGTGCATCTGAAATTCGCTATTCCGAATTCGTGGAATAACAAACACGCATAATGAATGGGTATAAACATCGATACAGACTGTAGTTAGTTCGTTTAACGCCACTATCACGGATCTTTTGAATGTGTAGTCTTTTTATAGAACAGACGGCCAAGTTTTCTGGTGGTAAATAAGAAATGTCTGGTAGTAATGACGTCTGATCGGATGTAGAGATATTCTTTGCTCCATTATGGGCTGGTACAGTACAGAAGTAATAAAGATCTGATGGTAATGATAGAGCGCTGAACCTAATTGTGACGAATTGGACTCCAATAGCTGAGATGAAGGTCAATGGTTTGAAAAACAGATCATACCTTTGACTTTTCAAAGTCATGCGAGAATTCATAATACCAAAATGCCATTTATACGGGGAGAGTTTCTCGCGGCGAGAATTGTATGCGATTATCGCATGCCATAACCGCCATAGATTATCGTGTTCTGACAAATGGTTACAAGATGCAAGGTTTTTATATCCTTACTTATTACTATAATCTTATCTTTGAGGAGAGAAACTCTTACCTAGTGAATGCGGCTTTAGTCAATTACTATGTATAACTTCAAACTGAAAAAAAAAGATATCGTCGGAACCTGCACATCAATCAATATAGAGACTTTTACGGGATTTTCTATGGCATGTGCTGTCTGTCAACCCACAGTAGATAATGGTGGACGAGTCCCTCTCAATCTAACTCGTGACAGTCTCCAGCTCAGCAGTGTGCGATTACATCACACACATGTAATAGTGGGCGGGTATAATGAATCAGTATTTGGCAGTTGTTAGCTATAGTTATAGTGGGCAGATCATGAATGAGTCAGTATTTGCCAGTTTCGTTAGCTATATAGTACTAGATAAGGTTCTTATAAAGCCACATGTTTAAATGCCAGATGAACGGTTTAATTGCACAGCTGTGGACTAATTCGTAACCCACATCCGATGTGGTTTTTATGACGTCACTACATATGACAGCGAATCATGATGTATGTTTGAGTGAAGATGACGATTTCATTCGGTGGCGAAAATTAGAGGGACTGTCTAAAAGTGAATGGATAAACTAAACTGGAAAGTAATTTAAATTTTCATACCCAAATGAGTTATGCCTCTATGCTGCACATTATAATATATTTTTGAAAATGATGTCTAAATCATAATTTAAATATTTTGAAGTACACAGAAGGTTAACATTAGACGATAAAATTCATGAGCGAATTCAAAAAGTAATGTTTCCGCCCGGGATCGAACCGGGGGCCTTCTGCGTGTTAGGCAGATGTGATAACCGCTACACCACGGAAACTATGTACGCGTAACTCAAAACTTCAATAGTGATCGAGCATGTGTGATGTAATTGATATTGTTTTATTAATTTTATCGGCACTTATCTCGATATTTATTATTGAAAATTTTGTATTTTTATTGTAAATTTTATATCGATTGTAAATTAAGATATTCAGAAACTCTATTGGCCTCTATGAGCCAGTTTTAAAACTCATTTTAGTTGTCGAATGTATTTTATGTCTTTTTAATAATTTGTATGTCTTTTTCTCTTTCAAACAGGTTTTGTATTTAGTTTGAGCGAAGAAGACAAAACATTGGGTAACTAAACTAGGTTTTACAACTGTCTCTGAATAAGGTCGTGTTTATTCGCTAGGACCATCAATTCCTATTTGGTAACAAAACAAAATAGTTGAGAAACCATCCCTGCTACTTAGAATCAACTGTCGCCCGCAGTATACCAAGCAAAGCTTGGGAAATAGCGATACTAGATTGTCTTTAACCATCTAAATTAATCAGATAAGTAATTTATTAGAAGTGTAATATAACATGGAAACTTCTTTTCTATAGAAACTTCTTTACCGTTAAGAAAATAGGTTAAACCCTGTTGAAAACTGGACTATGTATAATTTAAACGGTGTCAGGTCGGTCAGGTGAACTTTGACCCGCCCCTACTTTTAGAGTAGGTAATGGAGCGCCAGTCCCGTTATAGGATCATGATTTCAAACAAAGAGTCGTATATTTATCTACAACATGATATTGGACATAGCCACTTTTTTACAGAATTCATCTTTTAATTGGGTTTATACCACAAGCCTGGGATACCGTATAAGGTCAGGGATATCTATGTGGAGGTCAAAAGATTTGATTTATGGTTTTAGTAATGTACACCTACTTGATGTCAAACTTTTAGACTAACATCCCGTCTTAGTATTAAGTATCGATCATATTGGGATGCCCGACCTGGAAAACGAACTAACGACCTCACATTCCTCAGCACAATAGGCTGGAGTTAGACGTATAAGGCGACATGAAGGTAGGAGTGAAGAAATCTTATAATAACTGTTTGATTATAGATTCAATACGTATCGTTAGGGAAGATTAATGATATAAGCCGAATATCAGAGCAAAGAAGGGATGAATATTTGGGCATCAGTCAGCACATCGCGCAGCAGTAAATTTCATGTTTCTTTACTTAATGGACTTTCCATTAAACTATAAAATATTATAATAATAAGGAAGTCAAAAGAACTAGCAATGAATCATATTGCTTATCCTGTCAGAAACCGGTTTGGATAACAAAAAACGTTCGGCAGACCGGTCGTTTTAAATCACTTTTGCTCGAACAATTCAATAACCCCGCGAAATTGTATACTCGTGATAAATTATGCTGGGCAGAGTAAGTCTTAATCGATGTAAGGATTAAGGAATGTATGAGTCAACACCTTATTTGTTTTACCTGTAATAGTAATAAAGCTATACATGATTTGGGTTTCATTTAGAAGTTATCTTCTACCTTTAGCTCACCTTACCTTCTTTAACGTAAACCAATTTATTTCTTTCTGATGTCAATAATTTCGATATAATGTTTCCCGTAATATGTTTCAACTTTAGTCTACTATTTTAATATTACGAATCAATGATTTTTAATTCGTACTTCTTACGATTCTTACCAATAACTTCAGTAATCACATATTATAATAAATAATCATAGGATGGAATTACCTTCGCCGAAACGTGATACAATTTATTACAGGTCTCTGCTTTTCCCTGTACGGTACGGTATCATCTCCAAAAGGACATTTTCCTTACTATACAATGCCTATTTTCTACCTTTACGTCTTTTTACCTAAATAGGTAGGTACCGTAGGTTCTAAGAAACATTATGAATTTTGATGTTCTTAATACTTAACATGATTAGATTTTTAATTACATTGGTAAAACTATTTTATACGGATTTTATCGCGATTAAATCCGTATAAAATAGTTTTATTTCAATGTGTAACATTCGCGTAAATCTAAGAAACCATAATACATTGGTAAAATCATTTAAAGTACCGATTGGGATTAATTATTATTCTGTCTTTATTTGATAGTTTTTTACGATTTCTAATACGTGTATAGCATTGTTATATTGTAATTAACCAACAAACTTAAATTTTGAACCGCGGTTATCGGTTGAATTCGTAATGTTCGCTTTAAATGCAAATTATAAAGCGTTGATAAACTAATTACATTTAATTTATTGATTGATTAAAACACTATTAGTAAGACGAATTTACATATTTATAATTCGCCAAGGTCTGAACACGTGTGGCATTTTATTCATATTGTGGATCAATTCTTTTGAAGTTTACGTCGATTCATCAAACAGATCAAAATTCAAAATGATAACATAGTTATTGATAATAACAATGTTATAGTAACAGCAAGGTGGATTAAACAAGACTCCTAAGTACAGAAGGAAAGGAAGGCCTTTGCCCAATATTTAAGATTAGAGAGTCTCTGGGAATGTGTAATGTCGGACGAAATTTAATAACGAACAATTCATATATCTAATATTTTTGTAACACAAATTGCCCTACCCAACCTGAAAATGATATCCAAGGCATCACGGATCAATACACCAATGAGGTCATGACTATGGTTTATGTTGAATGATGTCAACGAATATCCGTCTATTATTACCACTCCCGAACTAGCCCTAATATTATGTTTATACCAAACGTAAATACAGGTTGAGTTAAAAATAGCTCTAATCTATGGGAACTGCTAGTAAACTGTTCGAACTGATGTGAGATTTTGCAGTTTTGTGTTTGCAAACGACGGGTAGCGATTTCGCCAATTTATTGTTTTAAATATCGTTTATGCATTTGATATTAAATCTGGTTTTGTCTATATTACATCCAGCTTAACTTTTGAGGCACGCGATCGCTCATCTATACAATTTCTTCGGTCTGCTTGATAATAGTTAAAATAGCAATTTTATCCTTAAAGAAGAGAAAGGCATTACTGTGTATAATATTTTTATAACCATCTATTTTGTAATCTGACATGATTAAGTTACTATTGGCTAGAAATGCTAGAATGCACCTGATGGTAAATACAGGGGAATCCAAACGGAGTATCCAGTGACGACTGATAGTGGCGTAGTTGGTTAGACATCGGCTGTGAAACGAGAGGCCGCGGGTTCGATCCCCGCGCTGAAAGAAATATTTCGCGTGAAACACATGTATTTGTTTCGGGTCTGGGTGTTTGTAGACCGAAAAGTCTCTCGTAGTTTCTGATACCCACGACACAAGACTTGGTCTTGTTGTGGTGTCAGGACTATGTATGTGAACTGTTAGGTGAAAAAAAATTATGTTTTTTAACTCATCATCATCAGTCACAATAAATCTATTGCTGAACATAGGTCTATCCCAGAGATTTGCAATGCAATATGTTAGAAGTAAGCGTCCTGTTTCCTGCCACTCTCTACAACTTTCATTAGGTCCTCATACATTGTGATTTTGTAACCTATCGAATATATTTATTCAAAAGGATCATTGAATATAGTTGGTCGTGCAATTTGCCTGTCCGTTTTTAATCCATCTATCCACGGCATCCTTCGTTCAATCATCCTACATAGTATAATTATTATCTAAGAATTCAGCCACGTTGATTCAAGAGCATCTATAATACATTTTGTCATGTCATTATGTGGCACAAACCGGAATACAGTGAGAGGCGCCTTCTCGGAATAAATCTAACTGTATGGCGAACATACTCGTCATTATACAGCCTCCGTGCGCTTTCGGAATTTATATATGGTAAATTGCTGTTTCAAATTCTAATCAGAAGATTCCAAGAGGATAGTAAGGTTATAAAGAAATAATCAGTTTTCTCTAAGTTGGTCAAATTGTATCGCAGATTTGATAAGAACTGACATGGCCTCGGATCCAGTTATGAGTCGTTTGTCACCAAAATTGAAAAAAAGTTGAAATGCATACCCAGTTTAAACAGTTTAAAAGTTCATCTACTGTTTTATCTGTACTAATGTAATTAATCTCAACAGATTTTTTGATGGCGCTAAACTTTAGAACCAGAAGTCGGTTTCGAAAAATCATTTTGCAATAAATTGCCAAATTCTTAAGGAAATTAGTTACGTAATTTTTCTATCTGTTAAAGCGACCTATAAGTTGAAGGTCATTACAGATTCGTCATGGCTAGATACTATAATTTATCATTTCATAACACAATACAATAGAATTGTTGGGCGCTTATCAACTCATATCTCATTTGTATAACGAAATGTCACACAGCCTATTTCATAAAATATAATTAATTATATCTAGCTACGAATGATGTAATTAGTATCAAAATTATTCTGTATTGTCTCTTTTATTCTACAATTTAAAAACATAATAAATACACCCAACAGTCATATACATAGTCCTGACTCCACACTAAGATATAACTCTTGTGTCGTTGGTATCAGAAACTATTAGATACTTTTCGGTCTCACAATCACCCAGAACCGAAAGAAACACCTATGGATTATGCAAACATTTGTCTCGATGCGGTATCTAAGCGGCCTCTCAGCCGGTGTCCAACTGCGCCACGAAGGTCAAATGTCTGAATATCTCAATTGGCTGTACAAGCTGTTAAAGTCCTTACCTATACTTTTCCACGTGGCTTTCTTCATGGTCCTGGCGTATTCCTCTTCTCTCTCCATGATCTGGATTTCTGCCTCTAGGTCCTTGTCGTCTGTAGTGGTGTTGCGTAGCCAGGCGAGTGCTGATCGAGCTTGCTGGTAAATGAGAACCAGAAATTTATCATGGAATCCTGGGTCTTAAAATACAGTAATATTGTCAATAATAGCCCTAAAATGTATACTATTACTGCTTCTACTATCTCTAATTCTAATATTATATTTGAAGCTTATAATTCGACATGAATGAGATCATCATCTTTGGCTACGAGAGGTCTATCGCAGAGCTTAATAGTACTCCTACCAACATAAGAACTGACAAATCAAAATGAGTAAGATCAAAATCAACACCTCGATAATTCTAAGTAAACTTAAGATCATTTTTTAATTTTTTCTAATGTATGACAGAATCTGTTGCGGTGGTAATGTCAATAACTCACAAGACATTGAAATTACACCTAAAGAGTATATCAATCTGAACGAAAATATATAACAAGTAACTAACAATCTATTAAACGTTGCAAAAGACGAGAATAAAGACCAAATTAATTAAAACGAAAACCAATAAATCATGAAAAATCCCCTCACCTGTATCTTCCCCTGCTTAACCAGGAACACAGGGGTCTCCGGCATAGCCAGGAAGGCCAGTAGATGCAGGACCGGCACTGCAGTGCACATCCACATGACCGCGTCGAAGGACAGGAGGTCCCCTGCCACGTACACCAGCAGGTAGCCCAGGTTCTGCGACAGGATGAACAGGGAGCCCAGGGCGCCGCGCACGCTGTCTGATGCTATCTGTGGACAGGGGGTTTGTCCGGGCAAGGTGAGACCTGAAATGGTTACTGTGTTGGTAAACGTGGTAAGGGAAGCTGAGTAGTATTTTTGGACGGTATGGTAGAGGCGGGAGTTCTGGATACAACCCGGTTCACCAAGGTCAAATTCATGATGATTTCCATTTGAGTTGGCGTTACACCACGGTTCGAACCGAAATGGATAATTACTTCCAAATGTAAAAAGAATCCTCTATTTTTATCATGCGATAATGGTATCGTCAAAAGATTTTTACTACTGACCACAGATATAATAGACTCTGCAATTGTGTCATGGTAACTGACTATCTATTTTTACCTTTAGAAATACGAGATGAAACAGTAATTAATACTTACTTAATTATGAATAGACTTTAGCAATAAAATAAACTGCAAACTTTCTTAGAAAATAATATATAGATGCTGTAGCATCTAATTTCAAATTATATTGCAAATTACCTCCTTCAAATACAATGGTGTGACGACATAGCAGCCGGCACAGGCCAGGCCTGCGACGGCACGTGAGGCGATGAGGGCCCAGGGCCGCAGCGAGAACAGGGTGATCACCCAGCTGATCTGAAACAACGCATTATCCAGTACTTTTCACTTACTTTATGTAAAGCTATAGCGAGTGCTTCAGTAACATTGTTTTTTAAAATTTGCGAATGGTGCTTCTCGTTTTCTTCTATTTTACACGAATCAAAGCAAATGATAAATGACTAAATTACAGACTGAATTGCAGTTCTCTAATTTAGAATACCTCCACTTGATACAGCTAAATATAGGCCTCTGTAAAGTGTCTTACAATAATTTATTTGGGGAGGCCTGCATCCAGCGAAAACCCTTGGATATTCGTCACGTTGATATACATTGTCGGACTTTTCAAGCAATTTCAAGCTAATCACAAAAAAGTGTACAAAATTAGCTTACAACAAGCATCAAAGAAGTCAGCAGCGTGGTGATCTTCCTGCCCCACCGATCGGCAAGGTCACCGACAAAGATCCCACAGAATATGGGCGGGAAGAAGGTGATGGAGGCCATCCAGGAGATGTGGTCGTCGGTGATCGTCTCCGGCGCGGGGCCGTTGACGTCCTGAAGGATCGGCGTCATCGGGGACTGCCAGCCCATCAGCATCCCGAAGTTCAGGACCGGGATGGTTACTGTAAAGAAGAGGATAGATAAAAACGGTTCTATGATGTAGAGAGACTCGGGAGTCGCTATGGATAGCGAGATGAGAATAAATAGAAAGCGACCATCACACACTAGGCCTGAATCTTGTAATGGTGTTCGGCGTAAGCTTTATGCATTTCAGATTATGCTAGTAATTAATTAGTGCATCTGGTTGCCAACTTAAGTGTTTTATATTTCATTTATCATGTGGTATTGATTATTGTTGATTGATTGTTAAATGTCGATGAACGAGAAATAATCAACCCTTTGATATTTTATTTGGTCGTATTGTGGGTTCTTATTATTAATAGTTGTAGTAAACACATTTTTAATTAGAACAAGATAATACGATTCGCAGTGTCTAAGTTTAACACAATTTTTGATTTAATTCTACATTTTGAATTCAAAATTTAGATCTAGTAGGAGACTGATGTAATCTTCGTCAGGCCTAAAATAATCGTGGGTAGATTGACAGTTACAACTGACGAGAAATTAATAAATAATATGGAGTTGTAGATTTATGCTTGTAATTATCATCATTATAATAATCTTCTTTAGATAATGTATGCAAAATAATGAATCATTTAATGAGTTTTGCAATTACATGTAGAATAACGGTTTTCTTGTGCGAGGAATATAAATCATTTACAATAAACGCCATTGTGAAGTGAAATGTGGGGTACATAATTTATAATCAATTTATGGTTGTCGTTATAAGCCTTTATTTATTTAGGGAGATAATGTATGTTGATAGGAGAATTTTTCTGTGTTATTTTATTGTTTTAAGCTTTCTAGTTCGTAAATAAATTATTGTGTAATAAATATACGCTTAAGGAAACCGGAATATTATCTAATAAAGGTGAAGGTCTATTGTGATTGATTTTATCAACACATATACGAACTGGCCAATCCTAAAAATCAGGCACATATTTTTTCGTGTACTATTTATATTTAAATTCAACCATCTCTTTGAGTTTGAAAGAGTAGCAAAGGAATTCAAATATGCATATTGAATTCCTTGCTTATGCCACGGGAACGCTGAATTTTGGGATAAAAAGTAGCCTGTGAGACGTGCGTTCATCCAGTGTATCAGCAACCTCCATGCCATTACAATTGGCTCAACCGATTGAGCGCAGGATTGGTTTTCAGATCATCATTAACCTATACCAGATATTTTCAATGACAGATATAGCAAACTAGTTTAAGTTAAAAGCCAATATTTCTTGGTGCAAATATTCTTGGCAACAAAAGTGATGGGAGCAACGTGTTTTCATGGCCACTGCAAAATGTGTACGCGCAAAATGTGTAAACGTGTAACGCCACGCTGGTATCGCGATGGTAACTGGTGGATAAAAATACTCGCGAGCCGATACTATAAATTGTAATTTTATCGTTAAGTAAGCCCGAGAGTAAATTAAATATTAAATTCAAACTATTTTTACGTGGATTTGATCGAACGTCGGGAAGTTACAAAATGTAAAAATTAAACCAAACGCTAACGGATTTAGATGAAATTTGGTATGGAGGTAGCTTACACCCTGAATTAACACTAAGGCTACTTGTTATCCCGAAAAATTTAGTGTTTCCATGGGATGAGAAAGGAATATACCATTTGTTACTTTTTTATACTCAAAGGGATGGGATGCCATGGGATTATATGTCTTGAGCAAGAATGAGACGGGACGGGCGGGATATAACGGGACGGGACGGGATGGGAAATTCAAAATAAAGTTAATCACGCAGACGAAGTTTGCGGACAGAAGCTAGTATACATATAATATGTTTAACTAAAACTGTCCGTGTAACCTCTCAACGCTGCCATAACAATAGTTAATGCAATCAATACAAGCAATTCAATTTACATAATTCCACGAATGACTCATAGATCAGTTCATTTATCACGTCTTTGTATTTAATAAACGTGGGACCAAGGGTAAAAGGCGCGTTGTCAAGCAAGAAGTTTGTCACGTGCTGCTGTTTTTAAATTTATTACATACATAATCATAAAGCCTTTTTTCCCAGAAGGGGTAGGCAGATGTGCTACCAGTACACCCACGTTTCGCCTTGTGTGTTCCGTGATCCGTCCCACGATGTGATGGGGGATGAGCCTATCATATCGGACACACATTGCCGATTCCGGGCTGATAGTGAATAGAAAAATCCATTATAAACAGAAGTTATAGCCATGGTTGAAGCTTGTTAAAGCTTGAATACCAAAAACTTGATTGGAGTGGTACTCCTTTATTTTCAAAAATCGACAACAACTTTCAGCCTATTAAAGACTTAAGCCAGTAGCCACAGTACCAAAAAATTGGATTGTGGTTGTACCACTGACTCATTGAAAATCTACGGGAAGTAACAAGTTTATATTTGTTTCGTAAATCAAATAGCCGGAGACCTTATAATGGTCTGTGATAATAAATCCGCATTTGCCCGGATATCAACTGCCGCAACGTCATTAGACAACACGTCGTAATGAGCCACGTGAATGTGTCGTGTTTCGAGTTCCGTATATGTGTATCCGGATTTAATACATACGTACATAACCTTACTCCTTTTTCCCAAAGGGGTAGGCAGAGCTGTTACCAGCAAACCCACGTTTCGCCTTATGTGTTTCGTTCCATGATGTGATGGGCGGGCCTATCGCCATATCGAGCGCAATTTCCTGACTCCGGTCTGATAATGAATAGAAAAATCCAATATCACTTTGCCCGACCCGGGATTAGAACCCGTAGTAATCGTACCGTAGTACAACTACGACACCGAGGCAGTTCGGATTTAATAGACTTGCATAATCGTGTCAATCACACAGCCTTCATGGCGCAGTTGGTTAAACTCGTCAATGTGGTCCTCCAGCGTTACAAATTAGTTAGGCGGGGCACCGATACCAAAGCAATGGCACGTATTGATTGATTGTGAGCTATTTTAATTCAATTCCATAGGCACGATATTTATATTAATAATAACTACACCCAACAGTCACGTACATAGTCTTGACCCACACTAAGATCGAGTCTTGTGTCCTGAGTATCAGAAACTTCGAGAGACTTTTCAGTCTCACAAACACCCAGACCCGAAACAAGTCCTTGTGGTAACCAAATACCAGTCGGCGTCAAACCAAGACTCAATCTTAGTGCGGGGTCAGTATTATGTATATAGCTGTTATTACGGTGTATTTAGAATGGTTTATTTAGACTGTACTGTGCCTAGCCGGAACATTTTGCAGTATCGTAATAGAATAGTAATAGTAAAATTTTGTATGGGAATTTAAACAGCGCCATTGTGAGCGTATTTGGAACTAAAATTTGACAGCGGGAAACGTTTACGATACTATACGAGTATTACTATACGATACTTCAAAATGTTCCGGCTAGGGGCACTGGCGTTACAATCAAGTACTTAGTTACTTGGCCGTGCCAGGTTAAAAATAATAAGTCATTGAAAATATTTGTTTATGTATGAGTACAGTCATGAATATAGTCTTGTATAAATTAAAATAATTATTTAAGTGGAATAGTATGTATCGTGACTGAATTTAAATGAAAATGTTTTTTTTTATTCATATAATCTGCTTTATGAATATTAATTACAGGCTATGTGATGTGCTACATCAATATGTACATACATACATAAACTCACGCCTTTATCCCAGAAGGGGTAGGCAGAGGCGACACCAGGACACCCACATTCCGTCCCATGATGTGATAGGGGGGAGCCTATCGCCATATCGAGCACAAATTCCTGACTCCGGGCTGATAATGAATAGAATTTTCTTTGTCAAATTGAACCTTTAAGTCTTCTCATTAAATAAAGGGGTTGTTTTTTATGTTTAAACTCATTCTGGGCTTTAAATGAATGAATAGAGTGGAGTTGAAAGGAGACATAAATGACATCCAAGCCGGACTGGACCACCTGTCTATACAATCGATATTATGAAAGCATTAATTATAGTTTGTAATGGATTCACATGGTACTCCACATGACTATTGTCACTAATGAATGGCATTCCTGTGCATTAATTTCGAGACAATGTCTGCCGTGATTAAGATATGTTGTGAATATATGTTTAGTAATCAAACATGTTTATATTATCAACAACTTCACTCGTGGCGATATAGAATAATATTAGAGCATTGCTTAACACGTATACATTGGTCGATTTCAGACAAGCTAATGCCCAATTTCCTATTTGTTTGCTATTTCTCGGACATCGCAATGATGTTAGCCTGGTAGCCAGCGAAACAGTATACATTTTTTTATTGCAATGAATGGCGAGATGAGCGTGCCATTCGCCTGATGGTAAGCGATAAGACTGCTCATGGACAGTAGCAAAAATAGCACCATGAATTACAAAGCAATGCTTGGTATTCCACTGCGCTCGCCATCCTAATCACTCTCGCTACACATTTCTAAGGGTTTCTCAGATGTGTTTTTGTCGCGTACAGTGGTCGCTATCCGAATAGATACGAATATCCTTATTTTATTAATTTTAATTTTATTTTATTCGGAAAACAAACAGTTATATATCTAGGTAATACACAATGTTTACATTTCTATTAACCAATTACATGTTTTCACGTTTAAAAACTTTCCTGCCACATTTTCTTAATCGAGTCTTATTGAGTTAACTTTATACATATCTATATACGTCATACATACATAAACTCACGCCTTTATCCCCGAAGGGGTAGGAAGAGGCGCCACCAGGACACCCACATTTCGCCTTGTATGTTCCGTCCCATGATGTGATAGGGGGCGAGCCTATCGCCATATCGGGCACAAATTCCTGACTCCGGGCTGATAATGAATAGAAAAATCCAATATCACTCTGCCCGACCCGGGACTCGAACCCGAGACCTCAGCTTTGTAACCGTACCGTAATACAACTACGCCACCGAGGCAGGCACTTTATACATTATGTAATTAAATATTTAAGCAATCTATACCTGCAAGAGAATTATTAAAACCCGGATTACGCCGTATAGATATGTCAAGATCGAGCGAAGTCAAGAATCATCTGCCTATCCCTATAAAAACCAGCCAAGCCTATCAAACCAATAAACAATGTCATAAAGATAACTCGTGTATTTTCAGTACTGAAATCCCGATCTTGTGAGTGCGACCGTATCTGGCGGAGTCTGGATCATTCACTGCCTGGTATTAATTACTGGCCGCGACTTACTAGACTTTGCTCGAGAAGCTCTGGTACTAATCGGTTCTTATTGTATTTGAAAAACGGGTCGATGTATGGAAGACCTGGTTTCTATCTTCAACTGTAATCTGTCAAATATTTAGATTATAAAATTCCTTTTAGAACGATTTGCTCCGACGATTTCTACCAGGTTATCTGTTATATCAGGTAGGATTGTTTCTAATACTGCTCTATTAATATTAATTCTTGATGAATACTGTTCGTTATTACACCTCTATTTCCTTTCCTTAAACAATTTTTTCCACTAAAGGGCTGTTATGCAAAGATCACTTTAAATTCCAAGCCATAAGATTCTAGATATTGATAATAATTTTCACTTAATTATACTTTTATTAACTATTGTTTTTCATTTTCTGTATTACTATCAGATTAATTCAGTATCATTAAATGTTTTTACGTATATTATATTTAATAAACGTAAGTGTATCAATCGCAAAGCGCGTGAACAGTGACGCAATCGCGTTCGTAACAATGTGTGTTTAGTAAACATTCACATTTTAAGCGATAAGAACGGCCAAGTTCACGACTAAACACACGGCGCTCTCGGAAGTGTTCGTTATAAGTATGTCGTGTGACCAAATAGTTTTATAACATGACTTGAGATTTGATTGATCTACTCTAAAGTTGAGATAATGAAGCAGCTGTATGCCAAGTGATCAGTATCACATGCCTAAATGTAAATTTTTTGTTAGATCATCAACATAATTTACTGCCTTGGTGGCGTAGTTTTACTACGGTACGATTACCGACCTGAGGACTTGGGTTTGAAAACTGGGTCGGGCAAAGTGATATTGGATTTTTCTATTCATTATCAGCCCGGAATCAGGAATTTGTGCCTGATATAGCTATAGGCTCGCCTCCTATCACATCGTGGGACGGAATACACAAGGCGAAACGTGGGTGTCCTGGTACCACCTCTGCCTACCTCATCTGGGAAAAGGCGTGAGTTTATGTATGTAATGTAACATCAATATAATATATCTTTTGACATGTTGCAAAATGATGTGAGTCGTGTTTTGGTCGCTTGCTTCTAGGAAATAATTTGATCTCTGGAAATGTTTTTCGAATACAATGGTCCCTGTCCCCTACGAGATAATATACCATGCTACAAACGTATTAGGCAAAGGAAGTGTTCTTAGGCTCATATAAATTGGATCTTTTCTCTAAGAAATGAAACAGCTGAGCAAAGTGATAGTGATACAATAGGAAGGTAGACCGATATAAAGTTGCAGGAACGTGTCGCTGAAAATGGGGCGAGAAGGCAAAAAATTATTAATCAGGAAAGAGGTTTTAGGCATTAACTACTAGTTAGGACAACACCAGACTAAACAGACAATATGCATTATCATTCGAGAAGACGCCTTTAAATATTATCTAGTTATAGACCGCTAAGAGATCGTTTCGGTAGCCAAGTTTGTGTTAACGGTACATGTAAATGTACAAGGATGACTACGATTTGTTATTCTTTTAGTAACATCTGTACCTACTGTGAATATAACTTATACCTTTTCCCCTGTATACCTTTTCTACCTGTTCCTATCTCTTACTTCAGAATTAGTTATTACTGTCGATAGAAATAAAACTATATTTTACGGATTTTATCGCGATTTGGTTTAATTTTACATAATGGTTTCTTAGATTTACGCGAATGTGACACATTGAAATAAAACTATTTTTACGGATTTTATCGCGATTTGGTTTAATTTTTACATTTTTTAACTTCCCGACGTTACGATTACTTTACAGCTTTCGTGGTCACGGGGCGGACTCGCGATAAAATCCGTAAAAATAGTTTTATTTCAATTAATTTTACATTTTTTAACTTCCGTAAAATATAGTTTTATTTCAATGTGTAACATTCGCGTAAATCTACGAAACCATTATTACTGTCGATGTTAGTTTCATGCATTGCTAGATTCATGCATGTTACAAAAAGCTTCATGCGACATCACAAACCCTCACGTCAACATTCGTGGAAAACGATAAGAAGTCAAAAAAACATTGCCGTGGTATGAAATACGTCACACTAAACATTACTAAACGTATTCGAAGCACGTAGAACCCGTCTGTAAGTTTCCTTTTCGGGAGTAGATTAGCATTTGCGCATTATAACCGACCGCGAGGATTAATAAGTATGGAAAAAAAGACTCATGACAAGCTTTAACACGTAACTTTTTAAAAGCGGTAGTCGGTAAAGGTGCAATGTAGTTACTTTTAACTACTGCAGGTATAGGTAAACGTGACCTGGCAGGTATTATTGGTTTTTTATTTGCGATGAATGGCGAGACAAGCATGCCATGTCTCATAATGCCCTGGCTACAATTTCCTTCAAACCGGGACACAACAGTGCAATTACACTACTGTTTGGCGGGAGAAATAGACATTGCGGCGGTACCTACTACCCACCCAGGCGGCCTCTCATATACGAGAGACCAACCCATAAAAATCTTACGTGCAAAATCGAGATGAAACGACGGCTTTCTTGTCGTGTTTCGATCGATGAATAACATTGCCGAAGGCTCAATACCAATCTTTCCGTCTGATCTATTTCCTTTCCTATCCCACTCATTTTGAAATTTATTAGTCGAAGGATTGATTCTAAATAATCTGCTAGCTTTTACCTACTAATAAGCAAAAAAAGGCCCATGTCAGCTATGTTGTTTAATTTTGTATGATTCACATACCTGCTCCGAACTATTTCTCAGTAAACAGACCGAGTCGCCGGGATGCGTGCGTCATGTATGGTCTTTCACTTTTGTTTTTAACGCTATGGTATGTGGGGTATTTAATATGAGTCATTGTTATAAGGTTTCATAGCACGGAATGAAAAAAGATGATCATTAGTAAGCGCAACGTCAGAAGCCAATCAACAAGGTGAACAGACAATTTGATAAAAAGTTACAGGAAGTCGCTGGATACATGCCGAAACGCTGTGAAAAAACAAAAGAAGGGAGTCTTAACTAGAAGACTTGTTGTGGCTGAAGATAATGATGATGAAGGAGATATTCAAAATATATTGCTCTTTGGTTTTGAATAACGATGAATTGACTGCCATTTCTAAACCATACAAATACTCAAGTGAGATTTTCGAATCGGACACCATTCAGTGACGACTGGAAAATTTCAAGAAAGATAGACGTCAGGCGGTTGGTCACACATTAAATAAAAAGTGAAATCACACCACAACATGTAAATGAATGTTGGATGATGTGTAGCCCTGAGGTAAAAACGAAACTAGCCACTGTCTCGTGATTTCATGAACAGACAATTGACGTCAATTTTTGTAGAATATATGAATTGCTTAACTCACCTTAGTAGGCTGAAACGAAACAATGGAATCGGGATCAATATGAAATAGTGACGTAATGGAACTACCTCATAATGACGTCATTGGATATGAAGTCCTAGAAGGTGAACAAATAAAGGTTGTTTTATATATAACCTTGTTTTAGTGGTTTTAATCGTGTAATTGTTGTGGTGTGTGAATAAGAGATGATGCACCTATTAATTCGTTTTATATTAGTTTCAGGTTTTTGTTTATTTACGCAAACAAAATATTATAATCTAATACCTACATCTAGTATACATTTAGTACCTAATAAATCTATTAAAATCAACATGATTAATTTAGATGTAACTACTCGAAAACGATTCCAAATCACAAAGATCATATTAAAATTCTTCATAAAAGCAATCATCGAATTCGTGCTCTATTAAACACGTCTATATATTTAATATATTTAATCTATAGTCTATACGCTAGAAAACGGTTATGCACGTTGCATAAAACACAATACAAATAAGTCCTTGGGACACTACCGGCTACACCCAAACGAGTTTCAGACGCAAGTCGCAACTGCTATTAATCATAACCTATTATATTGTCAATGAATTAACATTTATGCCTTTATTATTACAACAATAAAGCAAGATTTGTAGGTTTGTGCATACGGTCGGAGTATTATTTGAACAGTTAACTGGAATTCTAAAAAGAACCCTGCAAGCAAATTTGGTCGTTGTTTTAAACTATTAAATTAATTTTTGGATTGGTGTGAAAGATTTACCCTACCAATTTGTTATTTAATTTTTCTTGGTAGCCATTTCAAATTTTGCTTGCGAAGAAAGAACTATAGATGGGATTTCTTGTAATTTTCAGATTTTTTAAGAATGATACACTTGTTTTCAGTTTTAGGAGAGAACAGTTCTAAATGACTCCGCTCTATTAAAAAACAAACTCATCACATTTTATGCTTAGTATTCCAATAATCTGGCCATAAATTAAACAACTACAACTATCGAAGTTAGACCGTCAATAATAACGTGTGGACGTCCACAGAGCGTCGATCGTGACATTGGATATCCTTACTTCTTAGTATCGATTACAACCATCGACAGGTACTCCTGTGTAGTCTGCGGTTATTATACAGTATACACTATTAATTTGTCATGTTTAATCGCTATGGACTACCGGGCTGTGATTTTGTAGTATGCATTATAAAAATGTCGGAATATTCCATCGTTTCATTGGGATTTTTAAAAAGAGATAAATGCACAGAAAATGTTTAAAAACACAGAAGCTTAAAAACATGCAGGATTATGACTCTGAAAATTCTATTACTTCGGTTGAGCAAAGTATTTTTATATTTTTAATAGTGAGAGAATTTTATATCTTGATGAAGATCAAGTATAATTAGTATAATTATTTACGTAAATCTAACAGCCGATAAAATCAAATGTATTTTTTTCTTACAAAAGTAAAACTAAAAGTAAACTGTTCTTACGTCAGTGCCTGTTGATAAAGATAGACAAAAGAATAAGTATTGTGACGTCATCATTTATGATGCACATTCAAATAATTATAGCGATATTATATCTCATGATCCGCCATTGAAATTGTATCATAAAGTTGCCCCTATACCGTTGAATATTATCGATTCTCTGTCATACAAGTAGGCTTATAACGACCAATCAGATATTAATTGAAATAAATTGAACTCGTAACTTAGACCGTCAATGCTTCATTCAAGTGATAAAATATCGGAATGGGACTAAGTGATATGTGAATCAAATCGCTTCACGGTTAATGTATAGTGACATAGTCTTCTTATTGCTTAAGAATTACGCAAAAAACAAGCATTGTAGCAAAATTGGGAGTACAACCGAGAGAATTGTAAAGTTAAAAACATAAATTATAATACGAGTATTAATTCGATCAAAAATTATCAGAATATGTCGTTTTCTTACTTGCATTATTCCTTCCTATCATATTTTATATTTCCTAGAATTTATAATTTCTAATTAGAACTTATTTTTAAAAGGACTCAGTAAAATATACAAATTGTAATCCAGTGCCGACAGATGCTCAATTGGATTTGCAGGGTACGGTTAAGTAAAATTCAAGGCTACAGGAAAATGTAATAATTGTAATTAATGTAACTATTATAAATGAGACGGAAACAACACGAAATATTAGATTGAATTAGCTAGAATCCATAACCGCAATACATTATTATATTAATGCTTTGAAGTAATGTAGAAGACATCGCGGAAAAATATGTGCGCGAGTATTAGGCAACCGAGAAATTTGTGGAACGAACAGAAATATAGTTAGACTGCTTAGGAGTGAGAGAGAAACATAAAATAAGGTAAAGTACCGCAGCGTTTTGTTACACAAGTACTTCATGACAGATGTACACTTAACAGATATTTGTGTGATACTAAAGTATTTCTTTTATATCAGGGTTTCGTAAGACCAAAACGTCTTTCGTAATCCCTGTTACCCACGACTCGATCTCAGTGTGGGATCAGGACTATGTATGCGACTGTTGGGTATATTTATCTACTTACCCATAAGCGCCATGAAGAATTGGTTGACGATGCCGCCATGTCGAATGCTTGCGAGCCATCGCGCAGGCAGCGTGTATAGCATTCTGCGGGGAGCCGGGCGTAGCGCGTCCGTCTTGTCTCAGGCACGCATTTTCTGGTGCCTTCCCCGCCTGGGAAACAATAAGATTATTAAACGTCGTCATCATCATCATAAGTTGTAAGTTGACTGCTATAATGGTTTCTTAGATTTACGCGAATGTTACACATTGAAATAAAAATATTTTTTACGATTTTATCGCGAAGATGGTAAAATTTTTACTTTTTTAACTTCCCGACGTTTCGATTATTTGACAGCTTTATAGCTTTATCAATCCGTCCCGTGGACATTTCATTTCAAGGTGATTGTTATGTTAATAAACGCCATTATTATCAGGGGCCTGCTGAATAAATATCTCTGCGAAAGTTTAGCGGTACAGCTGGTTTTACAAACGCACTTATAAGGGTAATAGTGTTTTCCTCTGAAGTATCCGGAGTCCCTTAATTGCACTGAAGATGGTGGGTATAGATTTTTAGCCGTTAAAAATAGGGTTTTTAGTCCGTATAGATTGTCTACCGTCCCTAATGTAGCAGGTACTCAAGAAGATTATCCCCAAGTTAAAAACAGATCCAGTAAACAGGCAAGTCATAATTAATGACCGTCGCCAATGAACATCTACAACACTTTTATTGTAAAAGCGACGTTTTCGGAAAATCGGAGGACTTCGGACGGACTTTCAGCAAAGGCACAAAAAACTTAAAATATAGTAAATATCCCTAATGGTATACATACATAAATAGAGGTCGATTCAACCAGCAATTAATTCGCTGGCCATTTCGTGTGTTTCATACTCATTTATAGCTGAGCTAACAAGTTTGTTAAACGAAGTAAATTAACGATGACAGAAGTAGGAAGTGACAAGTATTCTAGATATGTCTTGTTATTACTGTGTTATTACCTAGCTCGAATCAAGGTTGTACGGTTCACATGCTGAGAGCATTGATATTAATTATATTTCTATACAAGGTACCATCTAAGTTTATTATCCAGATCTGTATCCTCTCTATAGGACTCTTGTGTTTAGCTTAGTTTCGTGATTAGCAGTGAAGATATTTAGGCCCAGTTGCAAAAACTAACTTGAAGATAACTGTTACTTCGAAAATGGGATTGACGTTTGCAAAGTCAAAGCTATGAGCAAAGTTAGTTTGTGCAATTGGGTCTTAGGTTGATAAATTACACTATCAAGTCTATTGGTAGATTCGAAATTAGAAAAACAAAATTCCAAGTTCAACATGTTATCCAGTACATCTTAAACGGCCCTTTATTGCATCATCTGATGCGGATACTTCTAAATGCACTAAATTGGTGGCATATAAAAATTGCTGGTGGGACATTCGTGTCTATGTGAATTATTATCACCATACATAGTTAAGAACCCGTAACGGTAAACCACTTAGGTATCGCCTTTCGGGTTCTGCTTGTATGTATCCCGGCGCGATCAGCCCGACATGACATAAGTAATTGTGTGGACCAGCGAGTGGTTATTATCATCCCGCGCCGGTAGATACAGACTTCACTACACTTGACACGACTTTGTATTACAATTTACCAAGTTCCATGATATTATGTACAAATGAATTTCTTAATTAATTCCAATTAAATGTATGTTATACTTTGAAGAATTTTAATGATTTTTTTATACGTATAGAGACAAAGTAAATGTTAATAAAACTAGCAGAGGTAATGTGTCTTAGATTGTTCCTTGCACATGTCAAGCTTCTAAGATAAATAATTATTTTTTTATTTCAGAATTATTGTATTACATTGTCTCTTGTAATTGCTTTAATTGACATCCTGTTTCCAACAATATTTTTTTACTTGTGAATGATGTTTTATTACTTTGTATAACTATTTCGTTATGAAATAAAATGCTAGCAAAAATGTCTCACTGCATATTATGATTCGAGATTTAGGCTTTACTCTTATGAGCTGGTCCAAGTTGTATTAGTAGCAGATATCTAAGAGTTAGTGAAATCTCTAATATCTGCGGATTTTTTAATATCTTCCTTCATCATTTACACTTTACATAACCTCGTAAGTTTAATGGAAAACTCTGAACATTCAGATGTTTACTTTCACGGTTCACGTAAGCAATTAATAATAGACACGTCATGGGTAAAAGTCAGAGGTTCTGTGATTCACTCGACTATCTCCAGTTATCACAAAAACATTGTGAATTGTGACGTAACGATACGTAATGTGCAATAAACACGAGTTGAGTCTAGAGGTCGCGGGTCAAATCTCGACGCGGAACAATTATTCCTATAACCCGTGTGGCTTTCCGGGTTTAGATATACTTTCTGAATTGTATAACATAGTAATTGCAGTGAATGATTCTTAGTTGTATTCAGTGGGAATAGGAATTCCTAGGTGGCATTTAAGATATTTAAATTAATTGATTCATCAGACATCAGCTTTGATTGCTGTTATTTTATTGCTTATAAAATAATTGGGAAATGTTTGCCATAAACGTTAACATTAGAGTTAAATACGAAATTGTATTTAAATTTATTGTAATAGGCTGTATTTTAGTTTTTTGGATATAGAATAGAACAGACTAAGTTCTTTACCTCTAGAAATACATGGTTTTTACTTACATATCGAGAGTAATTATCCACGGACGTACTCTTGGGTAAACATTGAAAATCTCTCAACCCTTAACTCCATAAAATATTTAGTTTCAAAACTACAAACCCTTTCCAGTTACTCAGATTACCAAGATAGCAGGCTGAATCATTTTCAATTACTTAGAAAGTAAGGTTTTCTTGTCTAGGTTTCAAAATTACTAAGAAACCAAGCAATTGCACTATTTAGATACAGTTACTAAGAAAGTGGGTTATTTGCTGTTTTCCCAGCATCGCCCTGTATGATGATCACGCGTCCCACACGATAGGTGCCACCGCGTGAGCTGATAACAGTAATTACATCGTAAAACTGCACTGATAGAGTAATGTTTATTATGTGTCAATTTCTACGAAGACATTGCGACGCCTATAAGATGTTTTATGCATAATAGTTTCTTAGATTTACGCGAATGTTACATATTGAATTTAAAACTAATGTATACGTATTTTTTCGCGGATTTCGTTTATGTTTTTACATTATTAACTTCCAGACGTTTCGATCGCTTTCCAGCTTTCGGGGTCACGGAGCGGACTCGGACCAAGAAAGCTGGAAAGCAATCGAAATGTCGGGAAAGCCATAATGTTTTTTTTTTCATTATGTTTTATGAATTCCTTTTGAGAATTAGCATTCCTTTTGTAAATTACCTTGCATAGAACTAAATAAAGTAATTGTTTAGCCTACATGTTAGAATCATAGGTTGCATGTAACATCTTGTAATTTTTTATTTGATTTATTTTTTGCGCGCTCGTGAAACAATTAATCTTCTTTTCATATAGCTGACAAGTGACAGGTTTACTTGCAAAGTTAATGACGTTGTTTGATCAAGAGAATGGGAGATGAGATTGATTAAGGCTTCGGCAATCTCGCAATGGTAACTACGCCTGGACCTGTGTGGTTTACAAGGCAATGCCGCTACGTCTATTGCATCAACGCGAGTGGATCATAAAGATATTTGAAGACAATAAAACGAAGTACGGAACACTCACGTCGCAAGTTTGAAGTGCACTTTTCCAGTATTTTTTCGTTCGGGCGTACACATTGATTGGCTCTCCACTTATCGCCGTCGAAACTGATTGATCTAAATTGATTACTGATTGTTTTAAATGCATCTATATGTAGTATGCGGTGATGAAATTTTACGATGTTGTGTATTCTTCACAGTATTTCATTGAGACCAATGCACAATATCGGTTTTACATTATACATTTTGAATAAAAATGTGATTATTATATTTGGATGCAAAATTCCTTAACACATTCGTAAAATATTATACTTATCTATGAAATTGATTATTTTATTTCTTATTTGTAAGTTTAACGTAGTTAGATTATAAAATTATGTTACCTCTGCGAAACGTATTGCGACGCAGCCAAAGCTTTTTACCAAGACGCTGTAGACGATATTAGCAAAGGCAAAGATTTTTCCTATTTCATTTACTGCGGGCCATTTCTATACATTAGTCACTAACTAATATTAATGAATAAAATCACAATAATTTCCCACAACAAAACTTTAAACTAAAAGAAATAATGGAAAACAAAAAAAAAATAGTATTCCCGCCCAAATCCCATAGATCTTTTTACTCAATACTCCTTTTGAACAAAGGAAGCAAATGCAAAAAGCCAGATGTTAAATTCGATGTATATTAATGGAATAATTCAACGAGAAATTATTAGAGTAAGCAAATTAATCCTTCCTTAAGTCGATTAGTTTTAAAACTTCAAAAGCAAATAAGATTTAAATGGATATTAATTATTATGTAGATCAAGCTTAAGGCTTCAGCCAGGTATATAGGTTTTGTTCATAGAGACGCGTTTGGATTAGGTTATAATATAAACAATTAGATTTTATTTACGTAATAATGCATATTTAATAATTTGGTCTTATAATCAGCACGTTCTTGGAATGTGTTAATCCAAAACTCATTGGTAGAACACAAACATCAAGCCTCTTACTAATTTCAACTCTATGTACAAACCTTAAATAATATAATGGCATGCCAGGATTTTCTGAATTATCATGTTGTAATTAGTAAGACGTGCTTTATCGACCTCATAGTACTTTGGTTTATCCATTAAAAAGTTGTTTCATGATTCGCAGAATTTAATTTTAGTCAATACAGATCTGCAAACATTTTTCTAAATGTTTGCAAACCCGAGATTGAGTACTTTATCATAACAATTTAAAAAATCGAAGAGTAAAAATGAGTGCATCTTGTCAATCAGAATTTATGTCCATTATTGATTCAAGGACTGACAGTTCGCGATTTTTGTCGCCTGCATGCAACGTACACTCAATCGACAATGGCCTGATATATTCCGATTCAATTCTTTGTGTCCAGATATAACCAATTTATTTCTGATGTAATTGGAATTCAAACTGAACATCCGTTGTAATTTGCTGAACCTCTTAAAAATATGATAGAAAATACTTCAAAATAGTGGTCTTCGATAGAGAATAGCCCGTGGGATCATCTCACACGATTGTTTAGGCCGCACATTTTTATTTCCCTAACGTTTCTTGATAATCTTGTGTTATATTATCTATGAAATAGAAAAAAGTTCCGTGCGACTTTTCGTACAACTAATATACAAGAAATTCAACAATAAATATTATTTCACACTTGCGCAAACAGTTTGATATCACGCAGGGAATTTCAGTATATCAAGACTGTTTGCTACAAATTCCTTTACTCATCGATATTTTTTATATTACTTTTTAAATAAATGAATTTTCAAACTGGTTGCCTCCGGTTTCGGTCAGTTTCTTGCGCTCACAGAGAGTATTTTACATTACATTGTTTTTATAACCTCCATGAGTGCAGCGTCAGAATCTAATCGATTTATGGTTGTAGACGTAAATGGGTGGTTGTTATTGTATTTGTTAGTATTAAATGTCCATTTGTGTTAAATAACTAGACTATAGACTCTATTCGTACCGCCTTATTCAGAGACAGTTTTAAAACGTATTTTAGTTATCGAATATTATCTCCCTTTGGATCGACTTTTGAATTCAGTTTGAGCAGTATTCGCATGTCGTAAACCGTGTCTCCCCAGAAACATGACGAGATTAAATTGGGACAAACAATCTTAAAGATAAGATAACGCAGTGTTTAAATTGTCTATGGCGTATCATAGATAGCAAACATTTGAACATGTTTGCAATATCGTAAATCATGGATTTGCGTAAAGAGGCAAGATCAAGCTGTCATGTCATCAATAAAAATGAAATAATGAATTACTTCATAGTAATGGACAGCTTCACGTTATTCTTTATTTAAACCGTGTTTTCACTACTTGATACTTGTAATGCGTCAATGATAGAGCCATAACTGTAAACTGAATAACAGAGCTTTACTTGTAAAATAACTAAACTTGGACCAAACAACGGGTCCCGAAAATAAAATCTTATGCATAATTAAGACAAAATTAAGTTCATGTTCATTAATTGAATGTTAAATGTTTCATTTTACCAAATATCCAATCGATTCGCAGAATAAATATGCTGGGAGCGTTTGTCCTCATATATTAAATATCATTTTGTTTCCCGGAACTCGTCACGGAATATTCGCGCATGAAAGAAAATTTTAAAAAAAATCACAGGAATCAAACCCACGTTCTCTTGTTTCTCAGGCGTATTAGTGTCATTAACGTACATTAATATATTCTTGGGTCGAGTTTTGGTATTTTTAACCTGTCTTATGGCATAATTGGCGAGATGCCAACTGTGAAAAGTCTAATTTTTTACATTTAAATATGTAGAATATCCTAGTTTTTATTTGTTAAAAGCCGACGTAATTAAGTTGACTAGCGACAACCATAATATTATGTCGCCACCAGGTGTGACGTACACAATTTTTCACATCCGTATTGAATTCTTCTATGGTCGTTCCAAAATATTAAAAACAATAACAACGTGTGCTACTCTTCAATTGTTACATGCCGAATTTACATGTATGTATAGTTTCTAAATATTTATTACAATAAAATAAACTTCCTACTTTTAGTCCAACTGTTGCATTAAATAATTAATTATCGATTTTTACACACGATTTTTATATTTTTAAATATTTTTTACTGAATTATTAACACTATATAAAATTCGGAACACAATTAATCTATAATTTAATACCACTTATTTTCTGACGAATCTAATTAATTAAATAAGATGGCTGCTCCACCTGAATTCTTGACGGCACGGCGCGGCATGGCATTGACAGCAGCTGTGACGTCATCGGGACCTCCCACTGCGATGTTACATAATGTTACAAAATTTAGATAAGCCCAAAGATTAATTCGACCGTAATGATTAAAAGCTTTCGGCTTCAAAGTATTTTAATAAGGCGTTTTTCACGTTAAACCATATGCTTTAGTGTAAACTTACTTTATTATTAGTAAAAATATAAAACTTATCATTGATCAATTGACTATGTTGGCATCCCTATTGAAAATGTAACAGGAAAGGAGGTTTTAAGGTGAACTAAATAATACTAAAGTTTACTACGAATTGTGAAAGAAATTCTGCGTGACATAATATTTAAACCACTAATGATTCATACAAGGAAGTATAATTTAATGCAACAATACGTATTTATTCGTCATTTTAGAGACTTATACAAATTTATTTAATAATATAACCACTAAACGTTAATATTGTCGCCATATTGATAATATTCCGGCAAGACTTATTCCAGAAACATCTTTGTATTTTTAAGGAGATAGGCTTATATTCCACAACTGTGGCTTATTGATAATTCATGACCCCGTTATGTTAGATTTATTTAAAAATACCGGATAAGAGCAGCTTGGATTCACGTACCTAGTGTTCCGTACTTTATCACTGCTAATGTAGGTTTGTAAACGCAAGAAAATTTTTAAATTATGACTACAAATTTTCGGATATCATTCGGTTTGTTTCCTATATTTATAGTTTATACCATATGATAATCTTGCTAAGCTTCATTATTATATGTCAGTGGGAAATAACCAGTTCAAGATATCTGGGCAGGCAAACTAACTGACGACTGACAGAATTAATCATATTATAAAGGTTCCATTCTTCCTTTTTCAGTACGGAACCCAGAAAGCTGCCATTTTCCAGAAAGCCCCGATAGAATTGAGATATGTTTAATTGTTCTTTATCGAAATAAACGAAGCAATTTGCGGCCCCGCGAGGGTCACGGAGCGATGACCCACAAAACAGTTGTAAATGAATGAGGCACAACGCAGTTTAAATTACTCGCGTGAATCATAGTAATAATTATAGGAGTTTGTTTTGGTATATTATGCGAAGAACGGAAGGTATTGGCGCTAGATGTCCCTTTATGAACCTGTCACAGCACGGAAATCTAGTCATAATAATAACGAAATATTTAACTACAAAATAATAAATAAATTTCAACATTGCTGTGAAATAAGTTTAAAACTTCCAGGGCGTTTTATTAAAATTCAAACATATATTTATTTTATACCCATCTTGTCTATTACCCTTGTAAGCACTACGTATAAATTCTACGGTAGCAAAAAAGAACGAAAAAAATTACCCAAGGAATGAGCCTAATGTAGAAAAAAGCCGATACGGTTGGGTGCCGCGCCGCGCCGCGCCGGTGCAAAACACGGAGATACCAATCCAAATTAATGTAATGGAGTTATAAACAGAATAGGTGAAAAAAATATTGCTGCTTAGTATTAAAGGAAAGTATTTGAATAGGTCATTATAAGAATGGGTTAGCAGCGACTAGAAAGTGTTTTTAACACAGACCTCTGAGTTTTTAAAACTAATGATATTTATGGCAATAATCGCTCATTTTTGGAGAAAGGAAACACCGTAAGGAAACCTATATACCTGAATGAGGTCTAACAAGTATTTGTTTCGGGTCTGGGTGTTTATGAGACCGAAAAGTCTCTTGTAGTTTCTGATACCCACGACACAAGACTTGATCTTAATGTGGGGTCAGGACTATATTGAGTCCACAGAAACACTAGGCCAGCATGGCGGACTAGGACATAAATATTAAATACCACTCGATCGTAGAGGCGCATATGCTCTTTAATTACTTGTTTAAATCAATCTCCCGGAAAAAATAAGTAAACCTGAATCCATAGAACTGACCATCCTAGACTGCCTCGGTGGCGTAATTGTACTAAGGTACGACTACAAAACTGAGGTCTCGGGTTCGAATCCCGGGTCGGGCAAAGTGATATTGGGTTTTTCTATTCATTATCGGCCCGGAGTCAGGAATTTGTGCCCGATATGGCGATAGGCTCGCCCCCTATCACATCATACGGAACATACAAGGCGAAATGTGGGTGTCCTGGTGGCGCTTCTGCCTACCCCTTCTGGGATAAAGGCGTGAGTTTATGTATGTATGTATGAATCCGTAGAAATACCTGCCTACTTAAAACCACTTAAAACAACTGGACAATAAAATGAAGATGACAAACAACACCCGAGACCGTGGATGAAGAAATCATGGAACAAACTTGAGATCATTCAATAGGTAAAGTGCGTTGAACGCTTTTCAAATAGGACTGTCCCGGCAAAATCCAGACGCGTGGCAACTCTGATGTCAAACCAAGGATTAGTGAAAACATTGGTAGTCTAATCTTGTGCAATAAAAAAAATGACTCATGCTTATTGACAGAAAAAAAAGATACTTAAGTGTAATGGAAAAAACGCCAATCGTTTTATATCGGCAGATGTATTTTTCTTGTAATTACTTGAAAATGTTTCAATAATAAATGCCGAGAATGCTAGAACGGTGCGCTAACATTGTGCGGAAGATTTTTCAATAAGTTATGTTGCGGTTGTAAGCATTATAATTGATAAAATACTGTGGCGGACATGGAATAGACTGTGGAATGAAGTCATGGGTTTTATCCCAATGAAAGTCTGGGCAAATATTTTTTTTAGTGATCAACAAGTTTCTTGTTTGTGTTTTGTTAGATTATAAAAACGTCGTTTCTGAACCCCACATATGATAAAATCTCGTTATTTTTAAAATAAAAAAGTTTAATGGTTTCTTAGATTTACGAGAACGTTACTCATTGAAATAAAACGGAAAATATTTTTTTACGGATTTTATCGTGGATTTATTTTATTATTATACAATTTTACATTTTTAACTTTCCGACGTTTCCGCAGTCAATAAAATAGTTTTTATTGGAATTACGCGACATGTAGTGCTTAATTTAATATTATTAAGTATGTCTTGAATAAGCGTCTATTGGTGTTGGTGTATTCATTTATTTCATATTTTTATACTCAATAAATGTTGATGTTAATTCATGTAAAGGTCGTCACCACAACATGCAAAATAAGTGTTTAACATTATAATAGTTCTACTATTCACATCTCATTATGAAACTTCAACAAGCTTCAAATATTTTGTTTGATTAAAACAGATTACAGACTATAGTATTTTTTTTAAAAGAAGTCTGAGGTAATATCTGCTTATAATAACTGATAATTATATTATGAAACAAAGGATGTTGTTTAAAAAAAAAAAATCTTTTGGTGAAATAAAACTTAGCATTGAAATACACACTGAGCACAATATTGTGTAATTTTAAATAATATTGTGCCTGCTTTGGAGTTATCATAAGCTTATTTGTTAAGTTCATTTAATAATTCAGAAATCATAGTTAGACCCTATGAATAGACCCCCCGTTTTCAAACAATATGGAACGAAATTTATGGCCCACTTATAATAAAACGTTCCATCATTGGCATGCAGAAATAGCCCACAATCATCGATTAAAATTCAAAACATCCGCGTCGATACGAACAATGTATTTTTTGTAGTGCCAATTAGCTTTCCGTTCTATCATCTATGGTTGTTCTACGATGATAACCTTCTTTGGTCACTGACTCATGTGTATATTGAGTAATACATTTTATAATTAAGTATAATATTCCTATAATTTTCATGAGGCGTGGGTAGTTCTAATTAAAAAGAATTGTTGTTAATATAAACCATTTTCATGTTAATTAAGTAATCAGCGAAATATATCGACGTTGTATATGTGACAATTATTATTATTATTTAAAACGGACATAGAGAACTTAATGGTGTGGTGTAAAAAAAAATATTTTTATTCTACTTTTCAACATAATTATGCTAACAAAAGTGACGAAAACCACTTACTCCAACTTCTTCCACGTGCCACGAAATTCTTGAAAATATCCCAAAACAGCACAACTTAAATCAACACACAAACTTTCACTAATACGAAACGTACACTGGCACTCAAGTCAGGAAAGAGGTTGTAACAACAAAAAGAAAAAGAAACAAAGATTCGAATTTAGAATCTGAAATTGAATTTAGAATAATCGAAATAAAGATCGAATAACTTGAATCGTGCGGTGGCAACGTTCACTCGCTTTCAGCATCGCCAGCTCACTAACCGAGACCGTGGCAGACGGCTCACGGCAGCACGCCTTTAAAACCGGGAATAAAAATACTAAAAACGTGACGGCAACAACGGTTTAAAAATATTTGAGGATATTTTTTTAAATTGCGTGAGTTGTTGAACGAAATATAACTACTAGTATAGTTTTGTTAAAAAGGCACATTGTATATTGACGCTCTAGGCATCAATTTTAAAAATTTTTAGGACACAATAATTTCCATAAACTATAGCTGTGAGACTAAATAATTAATTTAGTGATCCGAACTGACAGATTTTAATAAAATATATGAATAGATGGTGGATATTTTATTTAGATTAGGTAAATTAATAAGAGTTTAGTCTTTTATAAGTAGGTTTTCGTATGTTGGCTGATGCTTATATCTAACAGTATGTAGTATAATGAATATAATGTATACCTGTCTAGTTTTTGCATCAGATGTATTTTTTGCTGTCACTTAGCCTATGAATGTAAAAAGCTTATTATAGCAACCTTCAGATTGTAGAATTCGGTTTTGCATCAGATCACTGCAGGGTACGGGTCTCCTCTACAATCGAGAGTACTATTGAGCGAGGTTAGGCCATATACTCTACCACATCGGCCTACTGTGGGATGGCGGACTTTACAAACCATAGAAATTTTCACAAATCGGCATGCAGGTTTCCTCATGATGTTTTCCTTCAGCGTTATAAATTATAATGCAATGTAACCGGCTATCAATACACACATAACTCTGAAAAGTAAGACGTGTGCCTTGGGATTAGAGCCCGCGACCACCGTGAACATGTTGGCAGCCGTGTCTGGTCCGTTACCAACAGACAACCACCCACTTCAGATTTATATTTTGCCTTAAACCTACAAGCATTTGGGAAAACGTCGGTATTCTACAGAATAGCTAATTATACACATTGCCGATAACATATACATGCTGTAACTTTCACTCGGCAAATGTGTTGCTAACGTCGTGTCATTGAGAATACATTATTATGATCATTGACTTATATTCTACCGATAGACGAGACACGTCAAAGAAATAAAGTGCCCCCGTATTTTAAAAGCACACTGCAATATTACATCACTTACCTGGTATTTTATTAAAATATTGTGACTTCAGACGATTTGCTTTTGGTTTGACGGCGAAACATTCATTTATTACTTTTAAACGTATGCGATAAGGCGTATTGCACTGGCACTGTCACGAAGCAAACTGATTCATGTGTGGTGCATGCACCGCAAGTAGGTGGGACACATTTTTTGTACTGAATGTCTTATCTAGTGTAACATTGATATCGATGATGATGATGAATATAGGTACAATATATTTTAATTTTTAACACATTGCTTTCTATTGTGTTGATTATTTATTTGTTGCTATTCTTTATGTGTTATGTAACCTTGTTTTGTTTTTGAATAATGTTTGTTTTGTTATCTATACTTAAAATTGATGTATTTGTTTATTTGAACGCGCGTATCTCTGGAACTACTGGTTCGAATTGAAAAAATATTTTGGTGTTGGATAGCATATTTATCGAGGGAAAGTTGATTTTTTATACCAGGAAAGTATATAGCAGGAATTTTATCCCAGGAAAGACTTTTTACGCGTGCGAAGCCCCGTGTAATAGTTACTAGTAATAAATAAGGTGTGCTTAGTCCATCGCAATCCAGCGTGGTAGATTATGACGAAACCCCTCTCAATAGACCTCTCGATTCTAATGAGGCCAAGGCCCAGAGGTCGACCGAAAAAGCGAGGGCTTTGTTGTCAGCAAGTAAGATATAAAATATAAAAATATTATTAATTGTTATGATTAGTCCGAGTTACAAAGAGGAACACCAGTGACGCCCACAATAGGCTATGTATGTCTCGTAGCCAGGGACAACTTATGAGAGCTAATGGTTTCACAGTAGCATGCCCATGAAAGAAATAGAGAACAATCGTCCGTGTCCGCCAGCCTTTCGTAATTTTATCTAAGTTGAAAGTTTGTCTGCGCATGCCTCTGACATAGGCATCACACGATCAGCTATTATGAAGTCCCGATCGGAGTGGCTATGGAAGTTATCAGCTTTATTGTGTCTGGCACGATGAAAGAAGCTTTTATAGTGTAACACTGGCAAAACTATTTTATTAAAGTTTGAAGATATCTTAATATCTAATTTTGCCAGCTTTATAGTATAAAAGGTGAATTTTGTAAATGTTGCTAAGGCAACTATCAAAATATGTTTCCTTGGAATCCGGACACTTGATGGTTATTACGCGACCTACGATTTGAACTCAGGGCCTCACTTCAAACTTCAAAAACCTTATACGCCACTAAAGCAATAAGGCAATTACAGATTTGATTTGTCTACATACCTCCTTTCAGTCGCAAGGTTTAGCCTCGGCATTCCTTGTCATAACTATGACGTCAATCTTGCGGTTAGCAAACCAGTTCGGGAGTTTACCTTAGTCATGTTCAAGGTCTTTCTAACTGAGTTGTTTTTTTCATATTATCATGTTTTATTATTTTTCTCTATCTTTATTTGTAGTTTCTGCGGGTGATGATGAATTCCTTTAAAGACAGTAGAATGAGACTGATATAAAGTTGTAAATTCTGTAATATCTAATGCAATATTGTGAGTTTAATTTTTGTTATAAAATTTCCTTTATCAGCTTCAGCATTTCGATGATGTTCAAAGTCTTACCGTATTATGCCAGGGTGTTAGACTAAAAGACCTACTTCGGAACTATTGTCAGCCGGTCGTGATTATAAAGCAAATTGCGGAATAGCCTCCTTACCTGATACCAAGCGCTAAGAATCACAGCATAGACGCTGGCTGTGAAACGAGAGGGCGCGGGTTCGATCCCCGCACCGAAACAAATATTTGTGTGATCCACAAGTATTTGTTTTACCCACGACACAAGACTCGATCTTAGTGTGGTGACCCCACACTATGTATGTGACTGTTGGGTGTATTCATTTATTTTATAATAACACCACACAACACGAAATATACTGATGGGACACTTATACATTTCATGAAACAATTGGCGCCCTTATTGCCAACAAGGATTTTTTCGCGACAACCATTACCCATATAGGTAAATTCTTAGTAATTACTAGTGATTGACATAAATATGAGGACCTCAGTGCAAAAGTAGCCTTAAAAGCCATTTACACGAGGAGTTTCTCGCGGCGAGAATCGTATGCGTTTATCGCATGACTAATGGCCGAGATTAATATAAATAATAAATAAATAATAAATAAATACACCCAACAGTCACATACATAGTCCTGACCCCACACTAAGATCGAGTCTTGTGTCGTGGGTATCAGAAGCTACGAGAGACTTTTCGGTCTCACAAACACCCAGACCCGAAACAAATTCCTGTGGATCACACAAATATTTGTTTCGGTGCGGGGATCGAACCCGCGGCCTCTCGTTTCACAGGCGGCGTCAAACCAACTGCGCCACGGAGGCTGTCAAATAATAATAATAAACGATCTTCGTTTCTATCTAAAGATCGATCGCGAAAATAAACCAATGGGCTCAAGGTATTGCCCACACGCCCACATTTGATGTGTTCTGATTGGTCTATTTTCCGGATCGATCCTTAGATAGGGATTGGGATTGCTTATTAATTTTGTGTGATAACCGCCATAGATTATCGTGTTCTAACAAATGTTTACACGATGCAACCTTTTTTATATCCTTACGATAATCGTATCTTCGAAAGAAACGCTCCCGTGTAAATGGGGCTTTACCCTGCGAGAAATCCCGGGAATCCGCAATAATTATATTATTTAAATCAAGTATAATTGAGAGTCACGAACCTGAATTATCGGGACCGTCTGAGAGATAAGTATTATTTATCTGTCTACCTATTTTATTTCTGTATAATATTAGTACAATACCTGGATAATTTTTCAATCACATCTAGTCACGAACTTCTTTCATAAGTTCAATCTGTAATAATGTATTGATGCGAAGGAATTCCCCTTAATGTTTGTGGTGTAAATCCACATAAATTTGACTAATACATAGCTTTATGTATAGCTTCTTGTGGGCAATTATGATGTAAGTGTATGTAGGTGTGATTATATTCTCAATTAATTGTAACTATAATAATTAGAGTATAAAACGTCGGAATGATTCAACCAATCACAACGAAGGCGCAAGACCTTGTATAATGTTGGTTAGATATCATATTATTTGTAAGAGTCCTTAAGAACTAACTGTTACATAATATTGGATATATTTATGTAAAAAAATTATATTAAATCCATAGGTATTTATGTTTAATGATGGAAAAGAGTTCTATAAACTTTCCTTTTCATCAGGCGCAGCATCGCTATAATTATTAATACCCTGTATTTCGAAAAATCCTCTGGGAATCGTAAGTGCAATTTTGCTAAAGGTTCTAAATTTATATGAAAGGGTGTAGATCTTAGTCATATTAGTTCCTTTAATGTGGCAGGTCTTTATTTTAACGTCTTTTTGAATTTATATAAAAGAACACGTCTTGTCAGCTTGCTGTATCTGGAATACTTTGCTAAGATAAATTGTTCAGGCGGCGTGTTTAATACAAATCTTTTAATTTGGTCTTGATTGGGCCTCAAAAGGAAAATTCCAAATGAATCATAATTTCAACATGATAGAAACTTACTTATTGGTTCGCTCAACCTGGGAATTGAACTTAGGACCGCTTAACTTGTGAGTGCCACTGCTTCTGTGGAGAGTGAAACTTGACCGACATTAGGTTAATCGTGGTATTTCGAACTGTGTAATACACATTAAATTTTATAAATCAAATAAATCGGACACTTCAAAAAACATTTATATTTTGCATAACAAATTATCAACAATTTACTTTACATTAAATATACCTAATAATATATTTAGGTATTATCACATATTTACAATAAAAATTATTTTCGTATTTCATTGCATCCCTATTGAACCCGAAATTCGCATCCGTCGTCTTCTCATCGACTTTTCCCATCTTAATTAGATTTCGTTTTATTCGCAATAAAATACAAAAATAATATTTCGACGAAAATGCGATTACAATATTAAAAAATTTGAGAATTTAATAATATTAATATCACGATAAAAATCCCGATAATGGGTCGGTCAGCTATTTAAAATTATACGCTCTTATCTATAATCACTGCAAACTGGAATATTTATGGAAACACCCACATTTATGCACAAATTCGAAAATCACCCAATTCTAAGTACAATAGTTGTTATTCTTGGTTTCCCGTGGTAGATAAAACTACGATTAATAAATAATTCAAGAATAATTCAGCATTGTGTTTTCCAAAAGTAAAGACAATTGTGGTTATAGGGTGCGTTGGGGTAACACCTAATTAATACAAGAATAGAAGGGATGCTAACATCAACTCCTATATTTTATTGGACTCGTTTGTAGGACTCATTCCTACCCCTTTCCACCCTTGTTTTACGGTGCAAACCCAACGCACTATTCTTTAAGTTAAATGATAAAAAAATTCATGCATGCAACACAAACCATAAGGTGCATAGCATTTGTAATAAAAGAGTTAGGTATTATAATTAATATTGACGACATTGTGCACACCGCATTCACAATTATTTGTTCATTATTAAAATAAAGGATAATAATAAAGTACGAAATTCTTAGTATGGAAAAATCCATAAGTACCTTTTTATAATCCATACGAGGCTAGCCCATAGACAATAGTTTTTTTTTTAACTTAAGAGAGCTAAAACACTTGAAGACATTTTGAATTATTTCGGCGTATTTACATATTTATTATATTTATTTTTTATTGGAATAAACATATTTCCATAAAGAACTATCACTAATATACACTTATTAAAACTAAAAATTCGATCAAAGACATAAAATAAATTACTAGGAGACTCCACGTGGAGTCATAATAATATGACAATTATTAATAATATTTACAACATAATTAATAATCATAATAATAAAATTGACATTCCTAAACGTATTCACGACCAAATCTGTATTAATACAGATAAATATTATATTTGCATTGATATTCCCTAAAAAATATTTACACAGAATTATAGCAAGGATACATTGCTAAAAATGAAATAATGGCGGTCGGTAGTAACAGGCAACCTGGACTAATAGCATCTTTAAAAGACAGATTTGGCAAGCTTACCGTTCCAGTCTTTTAAAAGGCAGTAGATCAGACAAACCCAGCGGAGTCTCGCCTTTTGAAACGCAGTTTTTAGGGCTAACATTAGAACGTCTTTTAAAAAACAGCATTTAGGATAAGCTTGTCGGCTCTAGTGTTTAAAAAAACTTGATATGAAGCAACCCTATAAGTCCTAGTTTTTTTTTAAAAGACAGCAGGTAGGCATTCGACGGATTACCTTTTGGAATAGAGCAGTTCAGGCAGCCTATTAAACCAGGTATTTTAAAAGACAGGAGGTGAGGCAAGCTCGTGAAGACTAGGCTTTTAACAGATACTAGATTAGACAATTCTATCTGACCTGACTTTTAAAAGACAACAGTTGAGGCAAGTCTACTAGGCTTGATTATTAAGTTAGCTAATAAGGCAAGTCTAAAAGAGGTGCCTTTTAAAGAGACATCAGTTAAGGCGTGCCTCGCCTTTTAAAAGACCTCGAGAGCCGTATTAAGGCACAGCCTCAGTTTTATTCTCGTTCCGTTCCTCCTTCCCTTCTAACTTGGCATAGATCTCGGCGACGGTCTTCTGTCTGGTCTCCGGGAAGTAGAACACGGTGTAGATGCAGGCGATGAAGCACACCACCGCGAAGAACAGGAACGTCCAGTGGATGCCGATCAGCTTGCACAGGTTCGTGAACCATTTCATCTGCACGAAGTTGCTCAGTTTCGCGCATATGTTGGCGAATGAGGATACTGTGCCTCGGAGCTGGAAGGTGTTGTAAATATAGATTAAGGTGACACGTGAAATTTATTTAATGAAGCTACAGAAAAATAATATGTGAAAAACAATGTGATTAAATGGGAAATTCCAAGAGGCAATACTTTTTCATAAAAAGGCGATATTATTAGTGTTGTTGCCTCATTTCTTTTAATAGACGATATTACTGGAGCTTTACAAATTCCTTATTTCGCTTTATTGTGTATTTGTTTTTGTTGACTTTGTAGACTTTAATTCTCAAAAAAAAACGTCCATAATATCATTAGAATACATTAATACCGCAACCATCGCCACTTTAAAACTAGCAATCAGATTAACCATCGATTAAAAGACAACATATAGATAATTAAAACCACATACCTGGAAAGTGAACAAATCCGTGATAATAATATAGGATATGGGCTGGAAGCCGGCGGCGTCTGCGAAGATGCACATACACATGGCGAGTACTGGCAGCCAGCCCGGCAGCCACATGCCTGATGATGTCAGGTAGAACCACGCGGAGAGTACCAGCATGCCCACCCCCACCGCGAGCGACGTGCTCACTAGCAGCAACTGGATTATAAACAAGTTTATTTATTAGATTGGAACTTTTAGAGATTTTTTCTGCTTAATCTTAACCTACATTTCATATGGATCAGAAATTACGAGTTTCAAATTGTCTCATGTCTATAAAATGATGTAAATACACTTCAATTACAGGTCTGGACACAAGCCTGGCTTAGTACAGTCTGGTGAACTTCAAAACACTTTAATATTTTAAACTTGTAGGTTAATAGCTATTAAAATCCCCGTAATTTGAAAAAAAGAAACCCACAAATTCTACGATCTACTCTAAGGGCATCTGTTTTACTTTCAATTGGGATGTTCGTTTTCTTTGATCCATATACCACCAATATACATAACCAATCCACCCACCTTCCTCCCAGTCTTCTCGACAATACAAGTGGCGACAGTGGAGCCCAGCAGCTGCACCAGGCCGATCATCATGACCTGCTTGTTGGGGCTCAGCTTTAGCGAGATGCTCTCCGACGCGCGCTCGAACACGAACCCAGCGTATATCAACACTATTAGGTAGCCGTCAAACTGCTGCGTTATCTTTATCACTAGTGTTATTATGAACGCTTTGAACGTTGGCTTGTCCTTCACTGAAAATACGATTATTCAGTCAATTTCAAATTATGTAATAGTTGGCTGTAAGTCGTATAAGAGAGGGTACCTACAAATTGGCGGGCTTGATCAAGGGAATACGATTGTCATTTCTGACCTAATGTAAGAGTATGTACTGGTGGTAGCTCTCTTATATGTAAGAGGCCGCCTGGGTAGGTACCACCGCAATAGTAGTACCGCCAGAGTAACTGGACATATTGAGACTTAACATCTTATGTATCAGAATGGCGAGCTCAGGGCAATGCCATGCTTTGCATTGTAAATCATGGTGTTGTTTGGTTTTGCTACTGTCCATGAGCGGTCGTATCGTTTACCATCAGGCGGACGGCATGCTCATCTCGCCATTAACCGCATTAAAAAAAGAGTAGATTTGCTGTAACAGGTTGTAAAATGAATAAATCTGCAAGGATGCCGCATCTCGACTACAATTTTTATATCTCGGCGACAGGTTTGCATTGTATTGCAGTTTCCATCAGGTCTATTGTATTGCGTCATTAATGTACCATAACCTAATAAGTGGATTTCCACCATTGTGTAAAGCCATCGATATCAATGTTACACTAGATAAGACATTCAGTACAAAAAATGTGTCCGACCTACTTGCGGTGCATGCACCACACATGAATTAGTTTGCTTCGTGACAGTGCCAGTGGCCAGTGCCTTATCGCATACGTTTAAAAGTAATAAATGAATGTTTCGCCGTCAAACCGAAAGCAAATCGTATGAAGTTACAATATTTTAATAAAATACCAGGTAAGTGATGTAAAATTGTAGTGTGCTTTTAAAATACGGGGGCACTTTATTTCTTTGACGTGTCTCGTCTATCGGTAGAATATAAGTCAATGTGTAAAGCAGTCACTATCGGGACTACTAACCTCCACATACAAAAGCTTGAGAAATATTCAGACTCACATATAATCCCCCAGACAGACTTGGGGTCCACCTTGGTCTGCTTCTCAGTCCTGACGAGTCCGTCGATCTCCTGCTCGATGGCCCTCTCTGCTGGCGACACGCCGCGGAGCCACGCCAGCACTGTTTTCGCCTCCTGGAATATGGAAGTACAGGATTTACAGATTTGCTACTATTGGATAAAAAAAAAACTGCTTTTTATTAATTAGTATTGGCCGTATGCACATTAAAAAATAATTAAAAAATACTATGACTACGTATGAACCTTTCTCTTGAAAAGCTGTAAATATTGATGAAAAATTCGTTAATCTGTTGCGTAATTTAAAATACTACAAACCTGCATAAGAACAACAAAAAGCGGTTTTGTATTCATCTCTGTATACATAAAATAAAAATGACGGAAAATCTAATAATATATCGGCCTGAATTATGCATTAGTCGTAACTTTACGAAAATAAATGGCTTATAAATTTTGCCCAGCTCTTTATAAAATCTGCATGTCCGTAACCAGTATATTTTAACGTAGAATTGAAATAGACTGAATTGCCTTGAGGGTTCAATACACAAACGTCAAATAAATCATCTAGGATTTTTTCAAATTTAGTACAATGTCACCTATTACTTTTATCTATACATAATATAATACATTTGTAACCGACCTATGTCTGTACATGGAGGATAAATGAGAAAAACTAATATGGGGTGTCCATATTAACATAATAGAAACCAAAACAATGATTTTTAGAATTGTTGTCTATTTGTCTGTGCGGTTGTGCGCGATGAACTCAGAAACGGCTAAACGGATTTCGATGAATTTTAGTATGGAGGAAGCTGACAACCTGGATTAACACTTAGGCTACTTTTTATCCGGAAAAATTTAGTGTTTCCATGGGATGAGGAAGGAATTCCGATATATTTGTTACTTTTTTATACTCAGAGGGATGGGATGTGACTTCATTACGAGCCTTGACTGATAATGAGACGGGACGGGCGGGATATAACTGAACGGGATGGGACGGGATGGTTAAAGTTAATAACGCAGAGAACGTTTGCGGGCAGAATCTAGTCTTTAATATACTGTCTTGTAAACAATACTCGATAAACAATCAAACAACCTTTAAATATCGACCGTCCTGGAAGTTGATTTGCATTAGAAAACACGGTATAAGGAACTGTATTGTGACATAATGAGTAATATCGACTATATATTATGTTCTATTGCCATATAAAGTACATATAGAACCTCACCGAGGCCTCGCTGTTTCCAAGAATACTAATAGTTTTTGTTGTATGTTTATAACAATGTAATTATTAACGCCTTGATAAAGTAGAAACACATATAGATATGACGATAAATTCTAGATTGAAGGGTAGATTTATTTACCCACCACACCATAGAAGAAGAAAAAGAAGACAGCCTAAGCCTAGTCTGGGAACCTCTGACAACTATTAATTTTAGAAATTATGTGTAACTTGTTTTAAGAAATTGTAACGTAATTTGGTTATTGAATAATGTATTAAATTATAATATAGACATCTGAACTCGATGTTCTATGGTATTTGAAGTCCGCCAACCCGCACTAGGCCAGCGTGGTGGACTATGGCCTAAACTCTCCCAATCGAACTTTCCGTTGTAGAGGAGGTCGAGTTCAGTAATGGGCGATTATGGACTGATACAGTGCGTTCTAGGGTCGATTCAAAGTTAGGGAAAAAGATAAGATGTAAGTGCTCAGAACTCCTATAAGTGGTATTTGTTTTTTTTCCGCCCATATACGTCCCACTGCTAGGCACGGGCCTACTCTACAATCGAGAGAATCGATTGAGAGTGGTTAGGCCATGTAGTCCATCTGAATGCAACAGGGGAATTTAAAGTTGCAGTCGTTAAATGTAATACACTATTGAAGAACCTTATTGAATAAATAAATAGCCAAAGATTGAATCTAAGTATACTTAGGGTAATGGCGGATTGCCAAATTTACAGTTAAATCGACGTGCCATGTTAATGCCGACGCGATAAGCATACATAAAAAGGAAAGAAGCGTTTTTTCTTTAATGAAAGTGAATTCATAATTAGTTCGACAACACCAAATTCAAGATTATTGGTAGCCGTAACGCACTAGGTATTTTTGTTTTTTTTCTCTTATTGATACTATCAGGCTATTACATTTTTGTTGTTCAAAAATAACAAATGTATATAGTAGTACTATACCAAATAAATATCAATCTACTTTTAAGATAGAAAATAATTAAACTAGATTCAATATTAGGCTTTTTTTAAATGTACAAGCAACCAAGGCTGAATATTTCCAATTCCTTGCCACAGTTAAAAATAAACTCACGTCAATCTTTCCCTGCTTGACTAGGAACTCTGGCGTCTCTGGCATGATGAGGAATAAGAAGAAAACCACCGTAGGCACCATTAGACCTAACCACAGCATCGTGTTGATGTCCAGCAAGTCTGCGCCCACGTAGCTGGCTAGGTAGCCGATGTTTCTGCGCAATTTTCAAAATAAAATAAGATAAAACAGAGAAAAAGTTGAATTAATTTGGAGGAGGTATTTACCCCAGGCAAAACGCGGCACTTATAATTAATTACCTATTAAAGGGGACCGTAACATATACCGAAAGAAACATACTAACACTAATAAAATTCTAACGGCTTTATTCATAGACAGTTTTAAAACCTATTTTAGTTATCGAATGTTTTGTCCCTTTCGAAAGACTTTTGTATTCAGTTTGAGCGAAGAAGACAAAACATTCCATAACTAAAATAGGTTTTAAAACTGTCTATGAACAAGGCCGTTAGTCTGTAAGTTCCAAAATCGTAGATTTTACCATACAATTATGATAAAAATATACCCTGTTTATTGTTTATTAAGAAAAGGTAATTGCGACGAATAAATAAGCGCCTGTATCGCTGAAGTGCAGGCAGAGGTCTTACTAGTAATTAGTCTCTTATGTAGAGTTCAGTGAGCTTATTTCGATTTCGCCACAAAGTCCACTTCTATATGATGTTTGCTTACAAAGATGTTAAGTAAAAAATATAAAACACGATAAGTAATTAAAGAAAAAATTTTAAAGTTACTTAGCTTCATTTTTTTCAAATCGGGTCAATTTTGTAAACAAATTAAATTACGTAAAAACAACTACGAGAAAAAAATGTTTCTTTTTGTTTACAATATTTTTTGTGTCGTCAAAACATACGTAGGTACTCAGGTTAATGTTATATTTTATCATTATGACTTACGATTTCTTACGTAGGTACGTAGTTTAATTTTATGAAGTTTTGATATGAGAAGCACATTATAATACGGTACCATAATACAGCCAAAACCCGATCTAGCTTCGTTTGCTGGAAGCCGCTGGATGCAAGCCACTTCCAACAGGTCCCTATGGAAATCCTTGGAAGTCTATGTAGCTAAAGAGAGAGACAGAATATAGAGTGAAAGAGACAACGTACCTGTTAAGAATAAGCAAAGATCCCAAGGCTCCCCGGAGGTCTATATCGCTGATCTCCTTGAGGTAGATAGGCAGCACTATGTAGCACGCAGAGCAGGGTATACCTGCAATGGCACGCGCCAGGATCAAGCTCCATGGGTCCAGGCAGAGGAGCTTGATGTGCCAGTACACCTGGAAGAGATCGGGTGTTTGTAAGTTATGATGCTTAGACAAAAATATTGCTAATGTTGGTCAGATACACTGTGATTGTTTAGGCAAATGATTGACCAATTCTTCCTGTAGCTGTTCTTATTGAACGCATACAAGAGGTTAGGGAATAGATTTTATATCTAGTAGGCAAGCCAACGTGTACTAAGCCACTGTGGTAGACTATAGTATAAACCCTCTCAATCGAACTAATGGTTATAAAGGAGGCCCATGCCCAACGGGCGATTACGGACTCACAGTACAGTACAATACAGAAAATTTAACTTTTACGACCAAATATCAATTGTTGGTAACGATTTTTTCCTCCAACTTAGAACAAATATTTAAATACTTTAAAAAGCAAGCTATCCAGTTTCCTATCCACAATATTTAAAGCAGGATATAGTTTAATGGCCAATCATCAAGTTTTGGACCCGATTTTTTTCCGCCAACTTACAACAAATATTTAAAAATTTTAAAAAGCAATCTCTTCAATTTCCTATCCATATTTAACATAGAAACCACAACGAACCGCTAAAAATAGCTAACTCAAATCCCTTTACAAATTCTCGTCCTACATGGCGCGATGCTCGCGCATCCAGTTATTGTAAACTGGCTTGTAAGCTGTACTGCGTCCGATAACACGACTGTTTGAATTTTAATTAACTGCATTACGGTGCAGTGGTATTTTTATGCATTATGAAAATATACTGGTTAAAGGTTTTTGTTGTTGGAGCCAGGATTGGTAAAAGGTTTGCACCATCGTACACAGTGGTTAAATGCACCCCAACCGTGTCTAGTCCTGACACCAGACTAAGATCAATTAAGTCTTGTGTAGTGGGTTTCAGAAACTGCGAGAGACTTTTCGGTCTCACAAACACCCACACCCGACACAAAATATATCTGGGGGCCTCACAAACATTTGTATCGGTGCGGGGATCGAACCCGCGGCCTTTCGTTTCACAGCCGGCGTCTAACCAACTGCGCCACGGAGGCTGTCAATACATAGTGGTTTGCCCAATCAGAGAATTGAACCCACCACACCGAGCACATACAAACTATTCCTAAACTATGTTGGAAAAGTTAATGTTATTATTAAGACCCGTCGCAGTGTAACCCACGTAGGTGCGTTTAATAAATCAGGTGCCTAATATTTTTTTGTATCAGTGTTGAATTTATTTGTAATGAAATATAAGAATCAATGTTCATAAAGAAATACCTCTAAGAAACTAGATATAACAATCTATAATTGTATAGCAATGACAATAAAAAAACATAAATATTGGTGCATAGACCAGTTCTTTCTACGCTAGCCAATGGCACATTAAAGTAAAAATAGCTTCTATAAAACACATGCAGCTTATAATGAAGCTAAGAACCCGCATTGCTAGCAAAAACTATAAAGATAGGGATGACAAACCATGTATGTGCTGACAATTTTTTTTTTTATGATTTCCATAAATTGTCTCATAGAAATCTAACGGCCGCACTCAGAGACGTTAAATGTCAACTAAATCGTTCCTTAGTATAGATTCTCTTTGTAAAATCTAAACTAAGTAATGATTTAATTGACATTAAATGTCTCTGAGTACGGCAGTAATATATTTAATAGAGGAAAAACAAAAGGAAACAATAATTTGGCATCGCGTCACCGGTCACCGTGATATTTAAATTATCATCCGAACTCCAAAATAAGAACAAATAAATTATTGTGATACATAAGTGGCTAAATTACTTCTCTATGCATATTTTGTTATCGCGCGATTAAACAGTGAGGAAACAGGAGAAAACCTTCATATAAGAAATCCGTAGAGGAATTTCAGTGGTATGCAAAGGTTACCAAAACATTAAACCACTTGATAGACTATTCCTAGAAGGATCGGCATTATGTTGGCAATTGTGAAATTATAAAGCAAATAATTCTAACAATGGCAAAAAAGTACAAATGCGCAGATCCCTGGTAAGTGCGGGATAAAGGCAGATCAAATATACAGGGTATATCGAGACTGCGACCGAAAACGAAGTCAACCACCTGGCTTCGTTTTGGTGACTTCAGACACAATGCAACAATTTTTTTTAAATAAAACGACTTTTAAAATTGTATTTTCAGTATGTATTATGTATGTTATTGTCTATTATTCTTTGGGTGCTAAATACGTAGTTTCTCCTAAAACAATAATGTAAACCCTTTTATTTTTAGAGACGCAATGGTAGGAATTGGTTTAAATTATTAGTCGCATTGGCGACGATGGGCTGAAGGTCGTGCCCAGTGGCGTGCTATGGGAGAGGCCTATGTCCAGCAGTGGACGCAGAAGGGCTGATGATGATGATGATGATTAGTCGCATTCTGGATATACCCTGTATTAGGTGCTTGAACTCTTTAATATGATTATCGTGCCTAAATTGTATTGTCATAGTCGATCATGTGCAATTGGTTCGGTATCGCTGCCCCGCAACATCTAATTTGTAACGCCAAAGGACCACATCACATTGACGAGTTTAATAATTAGACCTGTTTTATAGACTATTAAAAGTACATATTGTTTTTATACGGCCTACGTGGTGTGCATTAGACAACGACTGTGAACGAAAGGCCGCGGGTTCAATCCACAAATATTTGTTATCCATAAGTAATAGCTTCGGGTCCGGGTGTTTGTGACACCGAAAAGTTTATCGACGTTTCTGATACCTAGGATACGTGCATTAAGTGCAGCCTTAAAAGTGGTTGGTTTTAGGATATAATGATCATAGCTTCCGCAATATAGATATTATGTCGGTGATAAAATTTGATAATTTTTGGTGCCTATTTAAAAATGAAATTCTAAACGCTAATGTAATTCTAGATTCTTATTTGGGTTCGTAATTATTTGTAGCTCAATTTAATGGTAAAGGAGACTACATTAAATTAACGTACCTTTGCCGAAAACAAATCTTGGATTCTGAATACATCGCTGTCAACAAAATCTATACTTAATAGGAACTCTTTCATTGAAATTAAATGTATCTGAATGCGGCAATAAGACTATAGCTTATATGACATCTCATTTAAAATATTCAAAGGTTTAGATCAATAGCAAAGAATTTCAGATTTTATTTTAATTATTTTTATTGCGTCGAATGGCGAGAGGAGCATGCAATTCGCCTGATGGTAAGCGATACGACCGCTCATGGACATTAACAAAACCAAACAACACCATTAATTACAAAGCAATGCTTGGCATTCTACTGCGCTCACCATCCTGAGACATAAGATGTTAAGTCTCAATATGTGCAGTAGTTAAGTTAGTTATAAATTGTTTTGTTATAATCATTGAAGTTTTAATGGAGGAGACAATTTGAGATTAGACAATTTGCGAGAGGGAAGATGGTGTAACTATGTAAGAGTGAGAGAGATAGATATAGATATTGAAGTACGGTACTGATCTTTTATGTTTCAAAGATTTAATAATTTTCAATGCAGCATATCTTTATTTTTATTCAAAAGCTCCGGTAAACTAGTGATGTGTTGCCGACCATCAAATCGGGAGAGGTGCGGGAAGGCAAAATTATTCGCAGTGGAAAAGGCACGTGGATCCGGGCAATATTCTTATAATATGTTCTTAAGTGCACCAACAAAGATTTTCTTATTTTCGTCTCGATAGCAACATATTATAACCTTGTTTGGTAAATGTTTCCTGGTTTAAAATTCAATGTTATTGCATTTTGTATATTATACCTACTTCTTCTTCGTAATTTTATTATTATTATTTAATTATTGCTCTTTATGTTCTTATTATTTAAATATACGACTTATCCATGTGAATTGATCCATATTCATTTCATATATCTTAGGCATGAGTATTTGTATTTTTTATATTAAGCTAAAATATACCTGCTCCGGTGGCGTAGTTGTATTACGGTACGGTTACAAAGCTGAGGTCTCGGGTTCGAGTCCCGGGTCGGGCAAAGTGATATTGGATTTTTCTATTCACTATCAGCCCGGAGTCAGGAATTTGTGCCCGATATGGCAATAGGCTCGACCCCTATCACATCATGGGACGAAACATACAAGGCGAAATGTGGGTGTCCTGGTGGCGCCTCTGCCTACCCCTTCGGGGATAAAGGCGTGAGTTTATGTATGTATATATGTAAAATATACCTAATGGTGATGTGCTACATTGTATCAGCCTGAGCATCGGATTATTTTTTATTGCTGTGAATGGCGAGACAAGCATGCTATTCGCCTGATGGTAAGCGATATGACCGCTCATGGACAGTAGAAAACCAAACAACACCATGAATTGCAAAGCTTTGCTTGGCATTCCATTACGCTCGCCATTCTGAAACATTACATCTCTACGAACCCTCGTATACTATCCTTTCACTTTAAAAGTCGGCAATTCATGTCAAAATTTTTATTCTTGTATTCTTATGAGTAATGGTGATCATTTGCCGTTGTTTCGTCTGCTTATGGTTTGTAAAAAACACCAAGAACAGGATTCAAAAGTGTTACAACAACTCTTTTACAACTTCGGAGCCTTTCTCCTTTTGCAAACAGCTTTTTTTATAAGTTGATTGACTTAATATTGGATGCAAAATCCTTTATAACAATATTTTCTATTTTATTGTGTGATATTTTAAGAATTTATCTAATTGAATGATAAATATTAGGTGCCTGGAGCAACATATGATAGTTTTTTCGTAACGAACCCTTTTGGTTAGTTTTTATCGTTGCGAATGACAGCCTCCGTGGCGCAGTTGGTTAGACGCCGGCTGTGAAAGGAGAGGCCGCGGGTTTGATCCCCGCACCGAGACAAATATTAGTGTGAACCACAAATATTTGTTTCGGGTCTGGCCGTTTGTGAGACCGAAAAGTCTCTCGAAGTTCCTGATATCCACGACACTAAACTCGATCCTAGTGTGGAATCAGGATTAAGTATGTGACTGTTGGGTCTATTTAATAAATTAGGTGCTCAACATCAAAATCCTTTTTTTTTCCAACTTGTTACACTCCCATACACTCTCCTACTTCTTGTATTTAAAAAATAATCATCCTATCTTCTGTTTCGATCTCTCGTATCCCAAATTCACCTGAGGTCGATGCCACATCTTTTTTGCTTCGTCAAACGTCCGGCATTATTTAAAAGATGAGCAATCCGTCATAACCATTAAACGCATTGAATATTGATTATTGAATTCGCGTATAATCTTAAGGTCGGTGGCTGCATGACGTCAATTTAACTAATTAATAAGTAATACGGAAATAAGTTTTAAAAACGACTGCGTATTTGGTTCGGGAAAAAGTCTTCCTCATGCGTTATTTTGTTTATTTAAAAAAATTATCCAATGTTCATTACCTTCTGAAAATTACGTCATGATTTTATAATATTTTATACAACAAAAACAAATCCAAGCTGTTATAAGAAACAAATAAAACGAACTGCCGACATCAACAATGGAATTCCCCCCAAAACAACTTTTAGCACATCTGCAAAAAAGCGAGCCGAAAGAAACAAGTCGTAGGCCAAACAACAAATATACACACAAAAAAACAGTTCATTAATGAATTAATCCGGAAAAGTGTCCCACTGCGCCCATTGTAAGTAAATCTAGCGTAAAGGACGAAAAAACAAGGAGTAATGAACTTAGGCAGAATGGTTTTGTTTCCTTCGCTTATTTTCTTTTTTAGTATACAGTATTGTAAATGTCCATTGTAACGGTCACGCTGTTTTTATAATTGATGTTTTATGTTTAAAAAGTACGTATTTTTGCAGTACCGGCAGTCGGAAATCGGAAGGAAGACTCAAGACATTAAAGCCTCCATCATGTCGGTCTAATGGTGAATATATGCTATAAAAGGTTCGGGATTCGATTTTCTTGTACGACATACATACATAAACTGACGCCTTTATCCCAGAAGGGGTAGGCAGAGGCGCCACCAGGACACCTACATTTTGCCTTGTAAGGTTAGCAGTTATTTACGTTCATTTTACGTTCCTTCAGTAATTATATTTATAATGAACTTCAATTTTGAAGTTCTACAAACAGCAACACATCGTCATAATTATTTACTTCTATTACATTTGTGAGGAGTGTATTATGTATTAGATATTTCTAAAATGAAACGAGGATAGCTAGAAATATTTAGTGCATTTTCAACACGCTTTTATTAGCTTCGCCTGTATCTATGTACCTATGTAATGGAATCTTTGAAGATGCTTTGAAGTCGATTTTCAAGCACTTCAAAACGACGCGTCGGATTGACTTGAAATTTTGCATACTTGACACAAGGACCGATGACAATACAATAAATTAGAAAGGATGTTCCATTATCTCAACCAAAACCTTCAGAAATATAATTTCGTTAAAAAAAAGTGGGAAAGTGTTTGAACAACTAAAATACACGCTTTAGTAAAAGACGACAGCACGAAGGAATTCCAGATCATTGCCACAAAACGTGTTTGGTTCCCTACTTCGTAGCTCAATGGAACTACTATCGTATCAGATGTATTTTTAGACACTATGAATAATTTGATTTTTTTTAAATGGCATTGCATGGTTCCTAAACTTAATGTAATGCATTTTATTTTTATTTCTTTTGTATTTTTATCAAAACAAAGATATATATAGATAGATATTTCACCCCAGCTGACATGATTGGTTATTGGTGGCTTATTCGAAATCAGCCAAAAACAGGCTGATTCAAAAATATTCGTACAAAAAATAACGTTAATTAATACAAAGTCACTAATTTGGTACAGATATATTTTAAGAATTAAATTCTTAATAAGTGTTGAAAACAATGAGAAACATTTCCCACGGTAAAAATATTATGAACGTAGTGTCTTCGTTATTGCATCATATCAAGGATTTATGAGAAAGAATGAATGACGTTTTGGCGGGAATCCTTCGGCGGTCGGCCGTTTTTTTTATATCTCATCTCAATTTATGTAATAAGTATCGTGTAAGGAACAAGTTTAATTAACTAAAAATGAAAGATGAGATTTTATGTACATTGTTTTCTTTTTGTTCACTGGTGTACAATTAAGTTTTTAATACCTATAAATTTATAATACTTTTTTGTTTGATCATATGGTTTTGTTTTATAGTAAAAGTATAGTCAAGGGTGAATAGAAACAATACTGATAGTTCAAGTGAAATATGACCATACGCGTGTATTCCACATTCTAAAAACACAAATTGTGGGTTGGATAAATAAAATTCATAAAAAAATACGCCAAGTTTCTATTTCCCCCGAGTTTCAGTTCACCCCGTTTACTGTATCGATGTCAGAGTTAATATTTTCCGTAAAGTGTTTACATTTGTGTTTAGCAAATTTAAAAGAAAGGAGGAAATTCAATTCGTCTGTATATATTTTTTATTAGCGTGAATTACGTATAGAGGCCGATTTTGACATGCTACGCACATGCGTGGTTTACTATCACAGTTTTTTTACTATTATTTACGGTGTTCGCTATCTGGACAATAAATAAATCCCATCTTTCTTTTCTCACCCTTCACTCTGAACACAGACCTTCCCCAAGGATCTTTACATTTACCAGTTGGAAGTGGCCTGCATCCAGCCACCTCCTGTAATCTTAACCATGTCTGTCTACCTTGTAGGTGCATTGTACACCACGCTCGCCCATTATGGGTTAGCTGGGAGTGGTAAGTCTCTCATATGAGGCCGCGTGGGTAGGTACCGCAATGTCTATTTCTCCCGCCAAACTGCAGTGTAAATGCACTGTTGTGTTCCGGTTTGAAGGACAAGTAACTACTTGACACAATGAGGCGTAATATATTATTATATCTCAGGATGGCGAGCACAGTGGAATGCCAAGTATTGCTTTGTAATTCATATTGTTTGGTTTTCTAATGTCCATGAGCTTATAACCATCAGGCGAATGGCATGCTCATCGCAATAAAAATGCTGAGTTTCAATGCCACAGAAACTTTTGTAAACATCTTTATGCAGGTTCTATGGTATACTAGTTATACCACAAACCTTTCCTTGGTCATTATATAAAAAAAAATACTTACAATAAGCGACAATGTAGTGACCAAAGTCATGATCTTTCTTCCATACCGGTCGGTAAGATGGCCCATCGGCGCTCCGAAAATGATTGCGGTGATGTAAGTTACCGATGTCATCCACGAGATGTCGCTGCTCGTGTATGGTTCGGGTGATGGGCCTTCTGGAGACTGTAGAACTGAGATCATGGGTGACAGCCATCCTTGCACCATCCCGAAGCTTAACAGCGGGATTGTTACTGTGGACAAGAAGATGACATAAATACATATAATAAATACACCCAACAGCCACAATTCGTCTGACTAGAAATTATCAGCTTTACCCATAAGCTATAGGTATAATAAATAATAAATACACCCAACAGTCACATACATTAGTCTTGACCCCACACTAAGTCTTGTGTCGTGGGAATAAGGAACTACGAGAGACTCTTCGGTCTCACAAGCATCCAGAGCCAAGCCAAACCCTTGTAGATCACACAAATATTTGTCTTGATCTGGGGATTGAATCCGCAGTCCCTCGTTTCAAAGCCAGCATCCAAGCAAATACTCAAATGAGGCTTTCAAATCTCATTATTTTAGCCGCAGTATCTACGAGATGTGAACCTGGGAGGATCTAAGTTCAATTCCTAGACCCGGCGATTAGTATTGTATGAGTTAAAGTTAAAGTTATACGTTTTGTTGAGGAATTGATAAATGATTTTCCGATAGGTATTTCTGATATATTTTCTATAAAACATTTATACAATATGCGTGAAAATCGTACCTATAAGTGCAAATTGGCCTTCGTACGTTGCATACCTATGAAATTCTTCTAGAACTCTGATACCTACACAAGATGTCTTTAAAATTTTCCTTAACGCAAATAAAAGTTAAACAACAAACGACTAAAACTAGTAATTAAGAACAATTAAAAAGATCTTTGATAGATCGACTAAGCGTTTTTTTATCGTCCTTAGCGTTAATAAAAAGACAAAACATGGACCAAAATAATGGCTATTCTAGAAAACTGGGCAAATTATAATTGCAAATAAGACGAGCATTGAACTTCGTGTGTGCTAGTTACGGGTATGTACCGATACGTGACACAAACCAGTTGCTGCAATATATTTTTCGTAAACAAAATAGCGGGTACTTGCGGAGAGTAAAATTACGATGATTGTGTCGACAGTGACTACAATAATAAGTGCTGCGTGGTTTAGATGTTTTGGCGGACTCTGGCGCTGTTGGTTAAAACGGCAGATGGAATCCGAGGGGTAAGTCCGATCCTCATATGTGTATTGATCCATTTCATATGAGTTAAATAAATAAATACACCCAACAGTCACATACATAGTCCTGACCCCACAATAAGATAGAGTCTTGTCGTGGGTATCAGGAACTACGAGAGAATTTTTTGGTTTCACAAACACTAAGACCCGAAACAAATACCTGTGGATCACACAAATATTTGTTTCGGAGTGGGGATCCGAAGCTCTTGTTTCACAGGCGGCGTCTAACTAATTGCGCCACGGAGGCTGTCAAGGAGTTAGGAATGATTATTATTTGTCTTTTTTATATTGAGCTAATATACCTAATGGTGATGTGCTGCATTGTATCAGCCTGAGTATCGGATTTTTTAAATTGCTGTGAATGGTGAGACGAACATCTCATTCGCCTGCTGGTAAGTGATACCACCGCTCATGGACTGTAGAAAACCAAACACTATGAATTACAAAGCATTGCTTGACATTCCACTGTTTGTGTGATCCACAATTACCTGTATCGTGTCTGGGAGTTTTGAGAACGAAACATACCCTACAGTTTCAAATACCGACACAAGATTTCGATTTGAATCGATTATGGTCTAACGCCGCATCTGGTAAAAAAACTAACCTAACCTATAGTTTCCATTAATTTCTGAATGACTAAAGACGCTAGTAAAATATACATACATACATAAACTCACGCCTTTATTCCCGAAGGGGTAGGCAGAGGCGCCACTAGGACACCCACATTTCGCCTTACATATTCCGTCCCACGATGTGATAGGGGGCGAGCCTATCGCCATATCGGGCACAAATTCCTGACTCCGGGCTAATAATGAATAGAAAAATCCAATATCACTTTGCCCGACCCGGGATTCGAACCCGAGACCTCAGCTTTGTAACCGTACCGTAATACAACTACGCCACCGAGGCAGTCGAAAAAGAATATTTTTGGTATATTTTTACACCTAGGGTTACATTATTGGAGTTTGTTAAGGATTCCTATTTTTTTTTAATGTAACATAGCCTTTGTCACCCGAGGATAGTGTAGCTTCCTAACAGTGAAATAATTTTTCAAATAGGTTCAGTAGTTTCGGAGCCTATTTAATGCAAACAAACAATCAAATCTTTCCTCTTTATAATATTAGTATAGATTTCACTGTTATTTTAATACAACTACGCCACCTAGGCAGTAAAATATTCCTAAACGCTAATAAACCGTTTTATGACGACAATCAATGAAAAAGAACAATTGCTTCGTGTTCAAGATTCATTTGTAACTACAATTATTCTCTTTAACAAGACTGAATACGTTTCGCATCAATGTAATCAATAATAATTTATGTGGAATTATATAGCTTACAGCACGATATAAGCTTATTTTGATAATTCTGTTAAAGTATAGAATATGTACTGCCTCGGTGGCGCAGTTGTACCACATTACGATTATAATGCTGAGGTCTCGCTTTCGAATCATGCATCGGGCAAAGTGATATTGGATTTTTCTATTACCAGCCCAGAGTCAGGAATTTATGACCGATATGGCTGGCGATAGGCTCGCCGCATATCACATCGTGGGACGGAACACACAAGTCGAAACGTGGTTGCAGCTCTGCCTACCTCTTCTGGGAAAAAGGCGTGATGTGTGTGTAATTTCACAAATTCCCGACTTCGGGCTGAGAATGAATAGAAAAATGGCGCAGTTGGTTTGACGCCGCCTGTGAAACGAGAGGCCGCGGGTTCGATCCCCGCACCGAAAAAAATATTTGTGTGATCCACAGGTATTTGTTTCGGGTCTGGGTGTTTGTGAGACCGAAAAGTCTCTCGTAGCTTCTGATACCCACGACACAAGACTCGATCTTAGTGTGGGGTCAGGACTATGTATGTGACTGTTAGGTGTATTTATTTATTTTATTTATTTAATTCAAATATTATCCTTCTATACAAAAAGGGCGATAAATCGGATGTTTGCAACTACCGTCCCATCAGCCTTGTCTCACACATTTACAAAACGTTTATCAAAATAATAGAAACAAGACTTATTAGACAGTTAGATCTCCATCAACCACCAGAACAGGCAGGCTTTCGGCGTGGCTTCTCTACCACCGACCATATGCACTCTCTCAATCAGATATTAGAAAAACATATAGAATTTAAAATCCCACTTTACCTAGCATTTGTGGATTACTCAAAAGCATTTGACAGTCTGAGACACACAGAAATATTTCAGTCATTAGAAAACCAAGGCATTGAAGCCACTTACATTCACTTACTGAAAAACATCTACAACAATAGTACGGCTTCCATTCTTGTTCACAAAAACGGTCCATCTTTCCCAATACAGAGGGGAGTCAAGCAAGGCGATCCTTTGTCTCCCAAACTTTTTACAGCTACCCTAGAGACAGTGTTCCAAAAACTTACTGCTGAATGGAGGGATCTGGGCGTTGAAATCGGTGAAAAAAGATTAACCAATCTTCGATTCGCCGATGACATTGCCCTTTTCTCTTCGACAGCAGAAGGTTTACAGACAATGCTTCAAAGCTTAAGTCGAACAAGTGCTGAGGTGGGCCTCAAAATGAACATGACTAAAACAAAAGTAATGACCAATAGCACGGCGAAGAAAGTGGAAGTAGAAGGTGTGGAGATTGCATATGTCCATGAGTATATTTACTTGGGCCAATTAGTCTCTTTCCAGGCGAGACAAGACAAAGAAATCGCTCGACGCACTGAAAACGCCTGGAAAAGCTATTGGTCTCTGAAAGATCTTATGAAAGGACCGTTGCCGCTCTCCCTAAAACGCAAACTCATGGACATGTGCATTCTTCCCATTCTCACATACGGTGCCCAAACATGGTCACTTACTAATATTCAAAAATCCAGCCTTGGCGTTTGTCAACGAGCAATGGAGCGCAGCATTTTGGGTGTCAATCTATTAGACCGCATTAGTAATACCGAAATACGCTTCAGAACCAAATTAACTGACGTTGGCCAAAAAGCCGCCAAGCTCAAGTGAGACTGGGCTGGACATGTGTGTCGCATGCCGGATAGAATGTGGGCGAAGATCACCACACAATGGGTCCCGAAGGGGCGTCGACCACGTGGAAGGCCTAGACGCAGGTGGCGAGACGAGTTGGACGCCTATTGGAAGGATTGGTCTTATAAAGCCCTCGACAGGGATATATGGAAAGCGGAAAGAGAGGCCTTTGCCCTGCAGTGGGACGTTACAGGCTCGTAATAATAATAATAATAATTCAATACCCTGCCCTACCTGGGATTCGAATCAGAGACCTAAGCGTAACCGTACCGTGGTACAACTGCGCTACCGACGCAGTAAATAAAATTATAATTAAAACAATATTAACATCATATATTTACCAAAACATATTAAAACGTAGGTACCTTACTCAAACATCAAACATGAAAACATAAAAGAAGGGTTGATAGACTCGTTAATTAATACCATTTTTACAACAAAACTAGTTCTATTTTAGTGCTAGCAACGAAGACAGTTTTCTGCAGTTTTATTATCTAGTCATGTGATGCAGTATAAGAATCTTGTTTTTGTTATCATCGACTGGTTTTAATAAATAATATGCAGTTTAGTCATTTGTTATTCTTTCTTAATGTATTTGGCATATAGAATAGTTCGGGTTATCATGTCATATGAATGCTTTGAAGAGGTCATTTCCTGGTTTATTTGTAAACAGTTATTTTAAAAAAAGGCTATTTTATTGTCTATTAATGATAATGAAAATCCGAGAGTGAATTTGTTTGTTTTTACGCCTAAAGTACCCATTTTCCGGGCATAAAAACATTAAATAATAATAAATTAATACTAACAGTCACATACCTAGACCTGACTCCACACTAAGATCGAGCCTTGTGTCGTTGGTTACAGAAACTACGAGAGACTTTTCGGTCTCACAAAGACCCAGACCCGAAACAAATACCTGTGGATCACACAAACATTTGTTTCGGTGCGGGGATTGAACTCGCGGCCTCTCGTTTCACAGGCAGCGTCTAGCCAACTGCGCCACGGAGGCTGTCACATTGCACTCCAACATGAATTAATTGCAACTTAATGTCTGAATGATAGAAGTTGAGATCTATTGTATCTCGGACGAGCATCTGAAGTCCGCCAACCCGCACTGGGTCAGCGTGATGGACTACCCCCTCTCAATCGAACTCTTGCTTGCACAGATTTTTCCCCAACTGTGGGCTATTAAGGGCTAATACAAAAGCGAACTTCTCGGACCGATTAAAATTACGAATGGTATTCGAACCTAGAACGCTACTGTTCTCTTATCACACACTAAACCAACAAGGTATTAGAAATGAAGTTTAATCACAGGAAATCACGTTTTCATTACGAAGCTAATTGAAATTATTAGTTCATTACGAAGAAATTGTAATAGCCCCTATTATGGACATTGAAAATTGTGTGATCCTATTAAAGTGTAATAGGTTTGTTGTGTTGGTAACACGCACGTCAATTGTACCACAATCATAAAAATAGATGTCACATTTAGTTGTCAATTGCAGCCAACCTTGATAAGGTTGCAGGAAATCTCTGAAAGCAGGCCTATAATATAAATAAATAAAAACACCCAACAGTGACATACATAGTCCCGACCCCACACGAAAATGGAGTCTTGTGTCGCGGGTTTCAGGAACTACGACAGCCTTTTCGATGTCACAAACACCCAGACCCGAAATAAAAACTTGTGGTTCACACAAACATTTGTCTCGTTGTGGGGATCGAACCCGCGGTTTCACAGCCGGCGAATAACCAACTGCGTCACGGAGGTTGTCATATCTTTCTATAGATATATATCTATGTCTTTTAACATTGGATTCCTTGAGGCTGTGGGGAAAAAGAGAGATCTCCCATCTTAAAACCAGGTATAGTTTATATCGAGTTTATTTTTATACATCGAGCCTCTCTCATTGGGCATTATTAAAGTATTTGTAAATTAAATAGAACGCTGTGGAAATCCTTGGAGGCCTACATTCAGCATTGGGCTTACAGTAGGCAGAGAGAGAGAGAGAGAGAGAGAGAGAGAGAGAGAAAATATTTAATAAAAAAGTTATAATAGAAAATAAGTTTAAAATATATCTCACCAAAGTGTACATTATACAATTTTATTTGATGTTATATGTTTATCTGGATTTAATTACATTTATATGTTTTTATTACAACTAATTATATTAAAACAATTATTACGTTACAGACCCGACATAGTAACGTGATGTAATTACGAACTAATCCTCAACACAGCACATATTTTTTATATTAATCCATTGTTCAATTACGAGTAACTTTAATAGCGGTTGTTAATTACGACAATACACTTGTTCATTTGTTATTATGAATACAACGTGGTGGAAATATGACGTTATTAAAGAAAAAATACACCTTAGTCATAGTCCTGACGCCACATTAATATAAGTCTTATTTATTGTATCACAAATTATGATAGACTTTTGTTTCTCAATATTTTTTTTCTCTAAAGTCTAAATATTGAAGCTTTTGATTCGGTGCAGGAATCAAACCCGCGGCGACCTGTTTCACAACCGGCTTATAACATAGGGTTAAATCAATAACAAGCCAATTATATCTTACGATTCCTAAAACTCGCCAATTATCTACCTAGAAATCGAAACTAGAATCATATTCTTCGTAGGTCATACTTTTATTAGCCCAAAATGACAAGACAGAACGTTCGCCTGATTGTAATGAAGAAACACTTCTCAGGACTTATTATTAAGCACTGCGTGGCATTGCTTTCGTCATTCCGAGACTTTAGGTATAATCTCTTATGGCCGAGATTAATAAACGATCTTCATGTCTATCTAAAGATCGATCGTAAAAATAGACAAATGAGCTCAAAGTATTGTCGACGCGCTCACATTTGATGTGTTCTGATTGGTCTATTTTCGGGATCGATCCTTAGATAGGCATTGGGATCGCTTATTAATTTTGTCTGTTAATGATCAGTAGGTAATCACTGACTGCAATGCCCTTCAAATCGGAACACAACAGCGCGTACATACACTTCTGCTTGGAGACAGAAATAAACAAGACCATTGTACCTAACCAAACAGCCCCTTGCATACGCGGGACTACCACCGATTAATAATTACAGCATCAATTAATTAGAATGAGAGAAGCCGAATATAATTTGCACTGCGCATGTACAACCAGGACCGCTAGAAACCAGTAGAGATAGAGAAGGAAAATATTGTGATTGCGTAAGTGAAAAAGAGACGCAATTAACAGAACGTGTACCGATCTTTAGACATATACTTTGTTTGTGGTTTCCTTCTAGAGTCTTGTATGCTATTTTAATGACGTTCACCCACACTTCGGAACACAATAAAACACTATTTTTTATTCGCAGAAAAACCTAAAATAGTTTGACGTTGCATACATAAACTCACGCCTTTTTACCCCCGAAGGGGTAGGCAGAGGCGCCACCAGGACACCCACATTTCGCCTTGTATGTTCCGTCCCACGATGTGATAGGGGGCGAGCCTATCGCCATATCGGGCACAAATTTCTGACTCCGGGCTGATAATGAATAGAAAAATCCAATATCACTTTACCCGACCCGGGACTCGAACCCGAGACTTCAGCTTTGTAACCGTACCGTAATACAACTACGCCACCGAGGCAGTCGAGATTAACGTTGATTGTCTAATAAATTAGAATAAAAATATAACATTGTAAAGGTCGTGTCGCTATGCAAGAATTATCGTTTTAACAGTTTTATTGTTACAAAAATATGTCTGACGTAGGAAGTCAATCAAGTCAATAGGTGATAAATTAATACTTTTTGTGATTTCTAATACTAGTACGACAAAATGACTACAAAGCACAAGCAAGAGTTTCCATCGCTTGTCAAACCAATTATGTCGGCTTCAAATCGGATATCCACAGGTTAAACCTGAAACACGTCACAAAAACTAACAACGGGGTTCGAACCTTGGACCTTATGGTTCGTACTGAACTACGACTAAATCATAAAGGCTTGATATACCATAAAAAAGCGAAGAAAGCGCTTAAATATCGTTAATCATTGCTAAGGCGGTAAACTATTCTTGGAATTCCAAAAAACTAGTTTAAAGAATCACATCCTAATAGACTACTTTCTCTGGCTTTGAGAAATTTTCAATGCGTTATCTTGTTAGACGTTGTTCAAACAGAAAGTACATTTATAAATTTTTATTAAAATTTAAAACTATAATAAAAAATTTAGATTTTTTTTCGCTGAGATTAATCGAATTCTGCAAAATTCAAAATATTTTTATTTCCTGTTACATGAATATTCATATCAATAATATATACATACATAATTCTGATCCCACGGATGTATGTAAAGGTTTTAAGACCAAGACAAAATAAATAGGATTTTTCTATGGTTCACGTGTTTGATCGACAAAAAAGTTTCTCGTAGTTTCCGATACCGACGTCATAAGACTTGCTTCTTATGGCCGCCACACAATTAATGATATAACTGTGCAAGTCTGAGTTTGCACCAGTATGCTGGGACGTATGTGGGCAAATAACTGCGCAAACTGTTAAAATTTTCGATTCGGGACCGGTGCAACTCGCGTTTGCGCAAACGCTCTTGTGTAGCGGCCATTAATGTGAAGTCCGTATACTACATATGTACGAGACTATTAGATGTATTTATCCATTATATGACAGCCTCCGTGGCGCAGTTGGTTAGACCACAGGTTAGACGCCAGCTGTGAAACGTGAGGCCGCGGGTTCGATCCCCGCATCAAGAGAAATGTTTGAGCGGCCCACAAATATATTTTTCGGGTCTGGGTGTTTGTGAGACCGAAAAGTACTAGAGACTTTTCGGTCCCACAAACACAGTTCTGATACCTGCGTCACAAGACATAATTGATCTCAATGAGGACTATGTATGTGACTGTTGGGTGTTTTATTTATTTATTTATTTATAATTTTAAATACGGAAGTGTCTGCTCCTTGCTGGTACCCACAATTTGCACCATACACTCGTCTCATTCAAATGCAATCCTTTGCAACAGGAAAAAAAACTGCATGAACAAATACCGGTATCATGAACTTTCGAAGTGCATCCAATACTCGGTATTGAGACCCAAAATAATACAAAACCGAAGCCAACGGCCCCTCGCTAATAACATTAGTCGAAAATAAAATACTTGATAAAAACCGTAAAGTGTTTAATTTTATGACTTCGTGATGTGAAAAATAATAATGAATTTGTTTTTGATGCTTTTAACTCGTATGGATCCGTAAAGACTGCAGTGTTTTGTTATTTGCACTAAAGCGACCGCCTAAATCGCAAGAAACAAATTCAAGTATTAGGTTATTCAGAAAAATGATTTCCAACTCTCCGAAAATATCACGCTCAGTCTATAAGCTGTGATTTGTGAATAATGAAGTCTAGGAATCTAAAGTTTATATTTTTTGCAAGTGCTATTTAGCCACAGTGTCGGCAAAAAGCTTGTCCCTTATTGTATAGAATTCTACCCCAATTAGAGGATTGAACTGTGAGCTCTATGTATGTAAAATGAGCTATAGTAACATCCAAAGTCACGGGATCATTACGCGTTGACCCGCTAATCATTATGCGCCGAGAATTCCCATGTTATATCATTATTCACGTCGCGCCACACAAATTTATGTCAGTACGGTGCGCACGCGCATTAATCGCATGCAATCGGCTTAAACACGCCCACCGCCTTGGAGATTAGTCTAGAAAATTATCTTTTGTATGTATGCTTTAGAAAAACACTTTACAAACTTTATCAGCATTCTTTGATTTTATTTTCTTTTTTTAAAGCCAAATGACGAGACAAACAAGTATTTCGCCTGATGGTATCATATCGGCCAGTAAACAGAAGAAACATGATGTACTCTTCCAGCCCCATCCCCCAGGGCTAGCGAGAAGGGAACCATAATTAGCTTTTCCCTCGTTAAAAATAAGTGTAACATCACTCATAAATTATTGTTATAAAGACATGACACTACACTGCGCTCGTGACCCCGAGACTTTTAGGGTTTTAACTCTTAAACCTTAGTAATAACTTGCTCCAATGATATTCATGCCGAAACATAACATCGTTACGAAAAGTTCTAATAACCCCTGCAGTTTTAATTGATTTAGATGAAACATAGATAGTCTTCGTTTATTGTTTTCATTTGTAGAAGAATCTTACAAAGTCTGCATGTCGCAGTTTTCCAAACACGTGTAAATTATTCATCCTATAATAGTTCTACTTACAGTCAGATGAATAATTATTAGATTATTGATAATTGCATCTACAATTTACCATACAGCGTTTAACCTTATTTTACATACATACATAAACTTACGCCTTTATCCCAGAAGGGGTAGGTAGAGGCGCCACCAGGACACCCACATTTCGCCTTGTATGTTCCGTCCCATGATGTGATACGGGGCGAGCCTATCGCCATCATCATCTATCTGCCTATACTGGTCCACTGCTGGACATAGGCCTCCTCAAAAATGCGTCATTTCACCTTGTCTTCGGCTTGTCGCATCCAACATCTGCCAGCGACCTTTCGCAAATCGTCACTCCACCTAGCTGGAGGGCGTCCTACACTACGCTTGCCAAGGCGCGGGCTCCACTCAAGAACACGTCATATTCTCCTATCGCCATATCGGGCACAAATTCCTGACTCCGGGCTGATAATATCACTTTGTCCGATCCGATTCGCTTTGTAATCGTACCGTAGTACAACTACGCCACCGAGGCAGTCCATCCTTATTTTACTATTCATAATCCGGTCGTATGAGTTTCTATCAGTGATAAAACTTGTTGTGATAATAATAACAAAATGTAAAAACCGTAAGATTAATACTAAGGATTATGACACACTGACCGAGTTGAATAGCGTTTCACTGAATGCCATTAAAAGGTATATAACGTGTTTAATCTTAATACAAATCCATGATAGCTTTAGCAACAAGTTCAGAACATTACTTCTAAACTCATTTCTACAAGAGGATTCTTTATCTGGGCTGAAAAGAACCTTGTTATATGATTATGGTGGTCGCTAACTAGGATTCGAATATTTAAGTCATAGTTTTTGGGGGATTAAATAAATAAATAAAATAAAAAACACCCAACAGTCACATACATAGTCCTGAACCCACACTAAGATCGAGTGTTGTGTCGTGGCTATCAGAAACTACGAGAGACTTTTCGGTCTCACAAACACCCAGACCCGAAACAAATACCTTTGGATCACACAAATATTTGTTTCGGTGCGGGGATCGAACCCGCGGCCTCTCGTTTCACAGGCCGGCGTCTAACCAACTGCGCCACGGAGGCTGCCAAAGGATTAGGTGACTATATGGCCTAACACCTCTCAATCGTACTCTCGATTGTAGAGGAGGCCCGTACCCTGCAATGCGACGTATTTGGGCTGAAACAGATACAGATTGTGGGTCCCAAGCAACACAACTCAAAGAATTGTAGCCAGAGTAACTACTGGAAATATTGAGAAAACATCTTATGTCCCAGGATGGCGAGCGCAGTAGAATGCCAAGCATTGCTTTGTAATTCATGGTGTTTGGTTTTCTACGGTCCATGAGCGGGCCTATCGTTAACCACCATGTGAATGGCATGCTCGTCTCGCCATTCAAAGCAATTTAAAAAAAACGCAGCAACACACTTACTCACTACAGTGACAGTGGCGCCATCCCTCTCGAGACTCACATGTACTGAACCTTCAAAGGCTTACAGAAAGACATACTTACGAATACGCTTTAGTATGTACAATACTTTAAAGTTTTGCGGCCTTATTCATACAGTTTTTAAACCTATTTTAGTTATCGAATGTTTTGTCTTCTTCGCTCAAACTGAATTCAAAAGTCGTTCGAAAGGGACAAAACATTCCATAACTAAAATAGGTGTTAGAGCTGTCTATGATGTCGTTAGTATTTTTGTGGGTATATCTTTTTTTAATTGCCTCCTCTTGAGGGTTGAAGGTTTATCTTTGATAAAACAAACGATTCAGGTCAATGTATTCTACCTGTTAAGTAAGCCGGCACATAAACACGAAGAAATGCTCATATATTAGCGATAACATTTACGACGTACAATCGGCTCAAGGAGATTGAAATCGTGATGTCATGGGTATCGAAATCAATTATATCATCTTTAGACGGTTTCTACGAAAGCCTCAGCTAAATGAGTGGCTGCAAGTTGGACCACCACAATTAAGACAAAAAGAGCATTAAAAGATTATTCTTCTTCAGCCATAAATAGATTATAGATAAATTAATAAATACACCCAACAGCCACACATAGCCCTGACCCCACTCTAAGATCGAGTCTTGTGTCGTGGTTATCAGAAGCTACGAGAGATTTTTCGGTCTCACAATCACCCAGACCCGAACAAATACCTGTAGATCACACAAATATTTGTTTCGGTGCGGGAATCTAGCCCGCGGCCTCTCGTTTCACAGGCGGCGTCTAACCAACTGCGCCACGGACGCTGTCAAATTACAGAAAATCAGATAAATCACTACATATCCAGATAGGACAATAAGATAACATTAATCTTTATAGCACCTATAACAAGTCCACCTTTAAACATAATACTTCCTCAAGGATCTCTACGCTGCGCTTAGCAGCACGTGGTCACCACTCGAGAACCTTTCGGCTTCATTGACCATAATTAATAAGCTAATTCACTTTTCATTGTATCAGCCCATATATCAATCGAGAGGATCGATTGAGAGTGGTTAGGCCATATAGTCCACCACGCAGGCCTAGTGCGGGTTGGCGAACTTACATACCGTAAAAATTCTTTAAAATCGCTACGGTATGCAGGTTCCATCACGATGTTTTCCTTCACAATTCACTTTTAATAGAATTTAAAATTACATTAGGATAACCAGTGGATAGGTTGTAGCTCTACCTCGACAGAACACAGTTAAGTAAAAATAAGTCTTTGACTGTTGGTATTCCTTTAATGATTAGAAACTAATCTTTAACTGGCATCCTTACTTTAAACTGCGGTTGTTAGCCATCGTAATTCAATTGGCGAGAAGCCGTCTGAAAAAATGTAGAAGCAGTTTCGATTTCTGCCCCGAGACAGATGATGTTTTCATTACTGATTCTTGCTGATAGATATTTTATCGGGCCTTCACTGCACTGACTACAATTTGCATTGTAGAGTCGTGCCAGTGTTAAAGAAAAATGGCTTGCAGATAGGAAAAGACATTTAGAAAACCATATCTCAATTTATAAGTTAAGTATCACTGTTTCGTAAAGCGTTACGGCTTTATTCATAGACAGTTTTAAAAGCTATTTTAGTTATCGAATGTTTTGTCCGTTTCGAACGACTTTTGAATTCAGTTTGAGCGAAGGTGCCTAAACATTCGATAACTAAAATATATTTTTAAGCTGTCTATGAATATGGCCGTAACTATAAAAAAACATTAGATTTTAAAATACATTAAACTAGTTTTGCAAACGCTACACATTGTTTGTCCGTTTGACATTCTATGGACCGTATATGTACCTAAACCCTGGGCAGACCTTGAGGGACATCCTTTGATGTGCAAAGTTGGCAACACTGCACGAATTAGATAATATCAACATTTTAGACAAAAATAGTACAAGCCAATAAAAACAAAAGATATTAAAATAGCAGCAACATTTTAATTGGCTTTAGGGTACAAGATAAATTAAATTAAACGCCATTATTATATATATTTTTTTATTTCAATTTTTGAATATTGGGTCAAAAAAATATTCCGTCCAATTACAAAATATTGATTTCAGTACGGTAAGGATTTTTTTAAAACTGTAATCTGTTAGCTTTTTACTTTAAAGTCAAACGAGGTGTTCTCATGCGTTGATCTTAGAAACAATTCATAATTCAATTATTAAATCGTAAGTGTATTTTATATGTGAATACTAAGTGTATTAAATGACCTATTTAATTTAATTCATTACACAAATTCAATTTTAAAGGAGAACCCATTACGATAACAATAAAATTGTATACCTATTTGTTTACATTAAAAGCGCCAATTTGTTCACTGGAATGACCAATATAGAAGTCAACATACTTGTAAACAATAAACATCCCATCAAAACAATTTATACCGAAGATTGTTATTTCAAGTACCTATTATTAAACAATTGAGGATGTTTCTTGTAGGAGAAACACCTTCCTGTAGCAAGGTTACTTGTGGCAAAATACAACTTGTACTTAGTGGGGACATTCAAGTTCCTAAGTCAGCTACGGGACGTGGCATCTTCAATCTGTTACTCGGAGAGCGCGTCAGTACATTTTTTTAATTGCGAAGAATCGCGAGACGAGCTTGCCATACGCCTGATGTTAAGAGATACGACCGCTCATGGACAGTAGCAAAACCAAACACCACGATTTTAAAGCATTGCTTGGGATTCCACTGCGCCATCCTCAGACATAAGATGTTAAGTCTCATTATATCCAGTAGTTAGTCTGGATACAATGTCCTTCAAACCTGAACACAACAGTGCATTTACACTGCTGATTGACGGTTGAAATACACTTAACTTTTTTCCACTTTTTGTACAGTAGAACCGGAAAACGAGCAAACAAACCCTATGTTCATATACGTATACCAAGTGATCACTCCCGCCCATGAACATCCACAACGCTTGGATCATAGATATGTTACCGACCTAACAAATCAGGAGGGGAACAAGAAAGAAAAAGGATGGAAAGAGAAAAGCGCATCCGACAATCTTACTCACTGAACGAAACGAGACAGCAAAGCTGACACTTTACATCGATCTCCTGTGACACGGTGGTACCGTCCCGGACGAGCCCGCCCAGTCATGCTGAGTCATGTCTGGTAGCAGCGTCGCTCTACCACTTCCAAAACGACAACAAACAGCAGAACACCAATAAAGCGAGAGAGAAGATGGTCTGACTGTATAAGAGTGAGTAAGAGATATACAGGATCCATATTCACCTTGAAGTTTACAAAAAAATCATTAAAAAAATAAACTTGTGGGATTCCCAAATTTTAAACTAGGTAAATATGACGTGTATTATAATTCAGTTTTATTGTTCTTTTTCTGTTGAATAATATTACTGTTGATTTATCTTGGTTTTCTGTTACCTACCTAAATTTAATAATTATAATTACACAAATTATCCACAGAACCTCACGGCACTCAACCTAGCAGGCGACTAAGATCAATTCCCTATTTTTTTGAATCTAGACTATCTTCTGCCTAGATTTAATTTATAGGTATAATTTGGCAAATAAGTATGACACCGTCAAAAATGGAAATGAAAATAATGTGGCAACACTATTAAAAACGTCATCGCTTTGTGGAAAACTTTGACACGGATTTCTGTAATTTCTGGTACGGTTTTCGCTTATTTTGATATTTAAAATAAAAAAGGACCATTAAGAATAATAAATAAAAATAACAAGTATTTTAAGATTATATGTGGTAGTGTTTTCGGTTACCATATTAATAATATTAAATTAAATCTAAGCGCCCTCATTTAATCAAAACTCTATATTGTTCTTGGACGTTTTTAATATTATGTTTTTTGGACAAGCGCAAGTCTGCCAATCCACACTAGGCCAGCGTGGTAGACTATATGAATAAATAAATACACCCAACAATCACACACATAGTCCCGACCTCACATTAATTTTAAAAATTATTGACTGGAGATATTTATAACAATATTAATTAAGTCTTGTGTCGCAGGTATCAGAACTACGAGAGACTTTTCGGTCTCACAAACACCCACACCCGAAAGAAATATTTGTGGGCCGCACAAACATTTCTCTCGGTGCGGGGATCGAACCCGCGGCCTCTCGTTTCACAGGCGGCGTCTAACCAACTCCGCCGCGAGGGCTGTCTATGACCTAACCCCTCTTAATCGTCCTCCCGGATGTAAAGGAGGCCCGTGCCCTGCAGTGGGACGTATAAGGGCTGATACATACAAACATGACGACAGAGTGACTACCACACGATGGTCAGTGGGATCTAAATATAGCATCCATTCAAGGGACTGTAAATACAACAAAATTAAATTAACCTGCGTATTCGTTAAAGAACTTGGCATAAATTATATCCGTCCTTGTCAAACTTGTATAACTTGCATCTATCGGCGTTGTTTTAACTGCGACCATTTGCATAATTCCATAAAAAAACTATTTTAGAACCGTGTTTGTGTGTTAACGACGAATGCGGGTACTTGAAACTTAACTTTGAATATTCGAGGTTAGTTACGTCACATAAGTGGTAAAAATAACTAGTATGTTAGACTGTCCCGCCCTGATAACTGACGCTGCAACTCCTGTAAGCCAGGATCGAGAGAAATCATAGATATCACTGGTCACAATGCTACAAAGTGTTGGTCATAGTAGATTGTTTTTAATGTTTACTAAGATGGCATACATACATACATAAACTCACGCCTTTTTCTTTTACCAGGTGCTACCAGGACACCCACATTTCGCCTTGTATGTTCCGTCACACGATATGATAGGGGGCGAGCCTATCGCCATATCGGGCACAATTTCCTGACTCCGGGCTGATAATGAATAGAAAAATCCAATATCACTTTCTCCGACCCGGGACTCGAACCCGAGACCTCAGCTTTGTAGTCGTACCGTAATACAACTACGCCACCGAGGCAATTCCTATTCATTTCACCGTTTATTATCAAACAGTGAAATGAATACGAGTTAAAAATACATCGATTATTAAATATTAAAAGAAATATTACTTAAATCCATTAATTTTTACTTCCACCCATAGTAAAGCATAAAGAAAGAAAATATTATGCATTAGAAATGCAATATAAAGTAGTTCTTCTATTAAAAGGTAGAAATACTTGCATGCACGATAGGCTTATAAAAGCCAATTATAGTGTAGTTTATTAATATCCACCCGGTCTAACCCGCCATGGAGACCGACGCAAGAATTTGCATTTATGCCATTAGGAGTAAAGAAGTTTCTTTATCGGACCAGTAAGTAGAACTAATAATAGATTGGTGCGATAAGAAGCAGGAATAAATAGAAAAAAGAGTCTTGCGTGAATTATAACGATATAAAGTGAAAGCTCACAAATGAAGATAAAGAAACACACTCAATAGTCACAAGTTCTGACCCCACACTAAGACCTTGGGTCGTGGGTATCAGAAACTCCGAGAGTCTGGTCTGACAAAAACCCTAATACATAGTTTTAAAACCTATTTTAGTTATCGAATGTTTTGTCTTCTTCGCTCAAAATGAATTCAATAACTAAAAAAGTTTTAAAAATGTCTATGAAAAAGGCTGCTAGACTTGGAACGTGCATTAAACTATCATTTTTTTCGGTGCAGGGATCGAACCCGTCTCGTTTCACAGCCGGCGTCTAACCAACTGTGCTACTAAGGCTATCTAATAAGAAGTAAATTCATTTAGCTCCTTTGGTTATGCTATATGGTAATTACACAATGTTATGAGGTGATTACCATATTAATTACTTTTTTCAGAAGATGCTCTGGAGCGTCTTATCATATGTAGAGGAAGAAGCACTAGTTGCAAGCTGGTGGTAGGTCTCTAATATGTGAGAGGCCACCTGGGAGGTACCACCGCAATGTCTATTTCTCCCGCCAAACAGCAGTGTAAAGGCACTATATTATTAAATAAATTAAATAAATAAATACACCCAACAGTCACATATATAGTCCTGACCCCACATTAAGATCAATTAAGTCTTGTGTCGCAGGTATCAGAAACTACGAGAGACTTTTCGGTCTCACAAACACCCAGACCCGAGACAAATATTTGTGGGCCTCACAAACATTTGTCTCGGTGCGGGGATCGAACCCGCGGCCTCTCGTTTCACAACCGGCGTGTAACCAACTGCGCCACGGAGGCTGTCATCATTGTATTGTGTTCCGGTTAAAAGGAAATTGTAGCCAGAGTAACTACTAACTACTGGACATAATGAGATTTAACATCTTGTGTCTCAGAATGGCGGGCGCAGTAGAATGGCAACCATTGCTTTGTAATTCATGGTGTCGTTTGGTTTTGCCACTGTCCATGAGCGGTCGTATCGCTTACCATCAGGCGAATGGCATGCTCGTCTCGCCATTAACCGCAATTAAAAAAACAGTGCTCATAGAACGTATAAACTGTAGATTAATCTATGTAAACAATACACTTTTTGTACTTTTTCGGGCCGAGTTTTCCATCGTCAAACAAAAGTTATTCGTCATATAAAATGTAAACGAATAAAATTAATTACAGATGTTTTAACGGAATTTTCCAAGTGTGTTGTATTTAATGTTTTACTTTATTGACTTTTATTTGATTATTGAAAAAACAGTTCTTAATGGTATTGGGGGCAAAAATTGACTTTTTTATAATGGCACGGAAAAATTAACTGCATCGATACCTGATGGTCCACATAGTGCGGTTCAAGTAGAAAATAACATAAACTCACGCCTTTATCCCCGAAGGGGTAGGCAGAGGCGCCTACGCCCGAAGGGGTAGAAAATGAATCGGCGGGAAACTACATAATGGACTACTATCAGCTACTCTCGACTCAATTTTGCTTTTCAAGTTTGAGTAAAATGTGTATGTCAATAATATACGTACCCCAGAGCCATAATATTATTCCTAGGTTGACCAAAAACGCAATTGCTTGATGTACGGGATAGTGTCTAGTAATGTATATAATGTACGGGATAGGGTCTAGTAATGTATATAATGTACGAGATAGTGTCTGGTAATGTATATTATGTACGAGATAGTATCTAATAACTTATCGTTGTACAATAAATTTTGATTTTAACATATACGTACGCTTATAGTAATGTACATAACAGTATTAATTATATAATAGTAAATATGTATTTAGAATAGTTAAGAGCCTAATTGTTACGATGGCTCTCCCTACGGTAACGCCGCCCGACAGTCAACACTTGAAGTCAAAAAAGATATGAAGAGTCAATAGTCTTACATTACGACTGAGGACGTAAACAATCGATCGAAGTGATAAGACTACGCAAAAAGTGGACCAGGTAGAACAAAAATTATAAATTAGAATTAGGTTTAATGCTTGGGCTTAAAATGTTGATTGGAATTCCCAATGCATACACAACTCGTTTACATGATTGCTAAAACAAAATCAAATAAAGAGACATTCTGCATTTAATAGCAATTAATGTCTCTACACTAAGTGGTTCAAATACTGCAAATTTTAGGAAACAAAGTGGAATACGTCCGTTGACCCACGAGATATTTGTTTATGTTAATAGCTAAGTCAGGATATACAGGGTATATCAAGACCGCGACCGAAAACGAAGCCAGGTGGTAGTATTAGTGATATCAAACACAATACAAGTAAAAATGTCACAAAATAAATCGTCAATTTTTTTTTGTAGTTTTTTACTTATCCTCATATTTGAGTGATAAATACATAGTTTTTTGAAAATTATGACGTACACCACTTTGTTTTTAAACACGCAATGGTATGCAAGGGTTTATATTACTATTTTTGCAAAAACTAGGTATTTATCCCCCAAACATGATGATTTTTAAAATACTGTAAAAAAAAAACCGTCGCTGATTTTTGAAAATTTTTAGTTGCATTGTGTCTGTAACCGCTAAAACTACCACCTGGCTTCGTTTTCGGTCGCGGTCTTGATATACCCTGTATATACATAGCGGTCATTTTAAACGCTAGGTGGCGCCACATCTAGTGCTTTGTTTTTTGCTGTTTTAGTGGTCGTGCTATTTGTGATGACTTATTAACACGCTTTTACTGGCGTCGCCTGTATGAATGTAACGGAATCTTTGAAGTCGATTTTCGAGCACTTTAGAAGTTCGAATTTACTTTTAATTTTGCATACTTGTCATGGACTGATGACAATACAATAATTTAAAAAGTATGTGACATTATCTTAACCTTCACAAATTTAATTTATTTGAAAAAAATATAGGGCAATTTGCGTGCAGCTGCCTTCCTTTGATAAGGTAGCCGTAGGCAGACTGTAAAATAAATGCATGTATTTCAGTACATTTTATAATACTAAACTCATTACCAATTATTTTTACTTTTTATGTTGGGTCTTTTAGTAAAGCGTATATTTTTTTAACTATTGTTTATTACTAACATTAAGTTTTGTTTCTACTAACTCAATTGAGTCTATGTTACTTGAAATGCCAATATACAAATAATAGTAATGAATTGCATTGTAAACGGACGCAACTGCCAACATGTTCACGGTGGTAGCGGGTTCAAATCCTAGGTCACACCTTTGAATTTTCGGAGTCATTCGTGTATTGATAGTCAATCATGCACTATAAGCGCGGAGGAAAACATGGTGAGGAAACCTGCATACCGTTGCGATTTGTAATAATTTCTATGATATGTAAAGTCCACCAACCCGCACCAGGCTTGCGTGGTGGACTATATGGCCTAACCCCTCTCAATTCTATTCTCGATTGTAGAGGAGGCCCGTGCCCTGCGTGGGACGTATATGGGCTGATTTTTATAACAAGTTTGGCAGATAGGTGGCGCCTTAGTTACCAATCAAGGTACCTTAGAACTTCAGTCAAACTGTTTGTACAGTTTTGTAGGACATTTCACTGGCTGATAAGTTTATTATTTTGTTATTTAAATTAAAAAATAACGATAAAAATGCCTCGAGAATGTTGATAGTGTTAAAACCGGTATTGCATCCTTAGTCACAGGAAGTCAGGCGCTGAACATTGGTCTTCGCTTTCTACGGCGACCAGTTAGAAACGGTCTACATCCAGCGCCTTCCTGTCAACATAACTTGGGCATCTGCCACTATGCTGGACGACACACACGGCTTCGTCCGGTTGAAGTACTGCCTCATTTCAACTAGGACTAAGACAGCAGACTTTTTCTAACTGCCTTGACATGTCTACGTGAATGTTACAAATTGAAATAAAAATAGGCATATTTCCTTTGATGTAAATATAACGTAAATAGTTTTTTTAAATCAATGTATATTTCTTTCAATTTATCGCGTCTTTCGTTTTTTTATTATTATTTTTTATTTAAGGACCTCCAACAAACACGACATTTAACAAATTAGTTTTATTTCAATCTCTAAAATCTTGCCAATTTACTCAATATATTGATATTTTATTATAATCCATACGTCATTCTGTTTTATAGGCTCTAACATATTGTAAAGTTTCAGTAGCTTTGTCGAGAAATAGTAGCAAAATTGTGAGATTAAGTACTAAGTAACAAATATTATACAATACATATATTTAAATGTTAAACCGAGTTGAATGTCGGTTTAAAATTCATTATGCATAAAACGTTTTAGATTGTCACATACTTTTGTATTTCCGCAAAAAACTGTGTTTACCGGTTCAAACACAAAAATGTTATTTCTGCGGGTTCAAGTCAACTCGATTTCGATTGAGACAGAGAAGTGAATGATCCGGGCCGTTGGGCTGGTTTTCGAGTAATTATTACATTTTATTCAAAAGCTTTTTAGAAGTAAAGGGATATATAATTTGTATACACTTTTAATTTTTTCTTGATTTTCCCACATAAAGCATGTATAATATGTTATTCCAAAAAATAAATAGGTAAGTATACAATATGTGTATGAAGAATTATTGTATAATATTAATTAAATTAAAATAGAAAATAATTAGAATAGACTGGCAAGAGATACCGATAAACAAAAAGAAAGTTATCAAAAATGTTTTTCTTACCTTCACACAAAAAAAAACAAACACAAAATTTGAATTAAGAATAACAACTTACTTAGAACAGCAAACAAATATTGATTAATGCGCGTTCCATTTTTGAACATAAGTTTCGTGATTACGATATTCATTTTTAAAACACTAAACACGACACAAACAGCATTCAGCCGGACACTCGGGTGTCTTCGATCGAACTGAGCGATCTTCGTATCGGCAAAGGCGATGCGTCTGATTGTGGTGCGTGCTAACTGCTATGCGACTACCGAAAAAGTTCCGTATATTTTTTAAATGCAATTTGAATAATGGAACATGAATTATTTAAATATTTTTGAATTATTATACGCATAAATTAAATTAAAATAATAATCTCATTGTTTTAGCAGATAAAAATTGAAACTGTAAGTTCAAGAACCTATATTTCCTTAATAGTAAATACGGCCTTCATTGCGTGTTTTTATTTATTTCTCTTAATAATAAAATTAACTTTTCCAACATAGTCTAGGAATAGTTTGTATGTGCTCCGAGTGGTGGGTTCGATTCTGTGATTGGGCAAACCACTATGTATTCTCGATTTGTAAAATAATAATAGTATGATTTCCTGAGACTGTAAATTGTCCCCAACACGACTCTGGGTCATCCCTTACATCGCGTACGGGAATAAACGCGATTACGGATGGATGATATTAGTTGCTAATTGCCACTAATAAACAAATTTCAGGATACTTCCGTGAACTTATGGACATCAAAATATGTATGTATATACTAAAAGCTTTTTTAAGAGGATTTTGGTTCTCCTGGGGAGGTCGTTACGTCGGGGTGGTGGCCTTCTAACATTAATACAAAGCCTGGTTCAGATAAGAAAAAGAGTTTACAAATCGCACGCTTAGCATAATGACCGAATATTTAACAAATAATTTAGCTTGCAAGAGACAAAAAGTTTTGCAATTAGGACTTCGGCTGTTTATTTCGACATAATTATGTATGTGTCACAATATGAATGCGTTAATAAATTTAATGTTTTATGACGATACGTTTTATGTGATTTTGTGTGCCTGTTATATTTTTTAAAATAAATTACAAATAGATGAATAAAATTAAAGGATTTTCACAATACCTACCGCTCTGTATAGACTAATTATATTTTGTCAATTTTAATTTCAAATTCAACCAGTAAGCCGTTTGTACGATTATTTTATGTTGGTACGCCAAAATGACTACAATGCATCTGGTGGCAAATACAGTGCTGTCCAGATATTGTATCCAATGCAGGATGGCTATCTCTAGCCGGTCCACCCAATTATGCCGCTCAATTGTCCGGCAATCGCTGTCCGGGTGGATTTCTGCCACCGGCACCAACATAAGTTTAAGACTTTACGTGATGTCTCGGGTCTATTTATATGTATCTATTCTATTATTATGGAGCGTGGGAATAACATTTGCATATTATAAACAAATGATGTTGATGATAACTGTAGACTAAGCGCTGATATACAGATATACTGATTAGGTACTGACTCACGCCTTTTTCCCAGAAGGGGTAGGCAGAGGCGCCACCAGGAAACCCATAGTTCGCCTTGCATGTTCCGTCCCACGATGTGATAGGGGGCGGTTCGAATCCCCTATCGCCATATCGGGCACAAATCCAGGCTGATAATGAATAGAAAAATCCTATTTCACTTTGCCCGACCCAGGACTCGAACCCGAGACCTAAGTTTTGTAACCGTACCGCCGCCGTAATACAACTACGCCACCGAGGCACGTACTTAATAAAGAACAATAACTTAAAAAGCTTCATTCATCCAATGCACTTGAATAAAAAGACACGACGATAAACTCGTTCCTATTGCATCACGGGACATACCGCTGGTAAATCGTGGGTGAACTGGTTCCATCTCTGCTTACCAGTTAGGGTTTAAGCGATGTAGTATGTTACGTTATGTGAAGGTCGACACTAATTATATCGTGGTACACAACAATTTAATTAGATAAGTGTCTGGTAACTAGGTTTTAATGCCACGTCTGTCGATTAACAGGATTTGAACTAAATATGTATTTAACTCAGTCTTCGTGGTCTAGTGGATAACCACCTGCCTTTTAATATTCATTAGCATAAATTTAACAAAATCATTATTATGTGTATTCACAAATGATTACGAATTCAACGAAATAAGATTTTAACAAGCTTTACGATTTATAAACGCCAGTCATCGAAACATCAATTTTACATTATAATATTACCCTTTACAAACGAACGCGTCATCTCGATGGAAAAAATATTTCTTTAAATATGTTCTTTGTTTATGATATTGATTTTATGGGTCTCGTGCTTTCGCGAATCTTCTCTTTTGTATAACAGTATTTTGTAAGTAAATAAGACGTGGTTTTTTTTAAATTCATTTAATAAAGGTTACAATTCATAAGGCGATTTGATTTGATCTATCCAAATAAGTATAAGTATCCAGATATTTTTTTCATCCGTTTGTTCCTTTTGTTTAAAAATTAACACAATATAGTTAATAGATACTATTACTCATACACACAGACTGTAAAAATATGACGCTTCCTTTAGGTTTTGCTATAGTCGGTAAAAATATATAGAAAAGTGGGTGGTTAATTGTTATTAAATAAAATTACAGACACAAAGACGAAGGTAATAAAAGCGTTTTTAAATAATACACCTTTGACTTTAGGTATATCGTTGTTATAAATGTACCTTCGACTGTTGGTTACGAAACGGATGCAATTTGCCGAGACGGCGGTCGCGGGTTTGAATTCTATCCCTGGTTTTGGAGCCATGAGTGTGTTGATAGTCAATCACCAAGGAAAACATCGCGAAAAAACCTGGTGGGTTACACTATGATCCGAAACGAAGTTCGCATGTTCGAACGTCTTACGAAAAACTGTACGGATGTGCTTAGGTACCTACTCCCACAGACAAGAAGTAAACTTACTCCACAAAATGTTCGAATCCTTTGTGATCTGTCGTACGTCGTAACAATAGCCGAAGTTCGTAGTGAATGATAAGGGTCATAGAGAATAGTACTTTTTTTAACAAATGGAAAACTTATAACTTAATTCGTTCGAACATTCGAACTTCGTTACGGATTATAGCAGTGGCGAAGGGTGACTTTTTTCAAAAGGGAAGCCGATACTTCTGGTGACTAGTTTTATTAAATTAACAAGTACTCATACTTATATTTTTACTCCGTTATGTACGTAAGATATTGAGCGACATATTTGCTTAGTAATACTTACTATATTTTCATACAACACTTGCACGGAATAGCACTGTGCCCGTTAGGTGCTTTTTTTAACGTTTTTAAAGTAAATTTCGATTCTATGCAAAAGACAACATTACCCTGTTTTGAAATTGATCGACAATAAAATTTCAAACGTTCCTTATATATAAAAAAAAGATGAAGAGATTGATGTAAGTGGACGAAAGTAACTATGCCAGTATAGAGCTAACTGGAGATCTATCGAATCTGGCAACCCTCATGGGATGCAGGCGTGGGTTATGTTTGTATGTCCTATTTTGAATCAACGCTAACAAAAATACGGCATTACAATATTTATTAAATAATTAAAACTTGTCAGTTGCCGTTCTTTCTCTGGTACTTAAATGTATTATCAAATTTAATATAATTTCCAGTGCGTTTTTTAATTACGTAAATGCAGCATTTTTAAAATTACCTCTTAATAATGCAATTCATGAGATAAAACGATACATACGACATTATCAAGTTTCATTCATCATTAAAGTTTTTCTAAATAGATAGATCTGTTTGCACTTCGAAACCAGTAAAATTTAATAAATTACCCACTTATTATATACAAACCTAAAAATAGACACCGCATTATACATATACACTGAAACAACACAGTAGTAAATAATATTTTCTAATTATAAACACGAAATAAAAGAGGCGCGAACTGGCAAATTACTTTATAAGCCGTAGGCCCACCGGCATATTCACAAGCGAATACCGTCGTATTTCTACAAATAAATTTAGACCTTAAAAGCTACGGGTTTTAAGGTGCAATTTTGCATGCAGTTCTGAGCAACAAACGTGTAACAGAGATGGCAAATAATGCGTTGGAAATGAGCGCGAGAGCAACGGGAACTCGTGCTGTGTCCTTGTAGCCTGACGTGACGTCATTGGGATCTAGGCGGCCGCGTGTTTCGTATGCATGTACTTACGTTGAACATCGCGCAATGCGTTTGTCGTTATGTTATTAATTGATCGATAATATTTTGTTTATTAATATCGAATAACATTTGTTTATTGTTTATATTTATTTTAATATTGTTTATTATTTGATTATTTTCTTCATATAACTTGTTTAAAAAAATGTATATAATTAATAATTTCCTTTAAATTATAAGGCGTGCTGTTAGGAATCGGCTTGTAAGAACCCTTCGCCACTGGATTATAGAGTAACCCGCCTATAAAGATGCGGATTGAAGTTCGATGTGACTGTTGGGTGTATTTATTTATTATATAAATTGGCCTTGCTGATAAGTTTTAAAAAGCCTATTTCTGTTATCGAATGTTTTGTCTTCTTCGCTCAAACTGTATTCAAAAGTTGTTCCAAAGGGATAAAAATACGATAGCTAAATTGGTCTAAAAACTGACTATGAACAAGGCCGTATGTGTATTAACTTGTCATAAGAGCTATTTATATAAATAATAAATAAATAAATACACCCAACAGTCACATACATAGTCCTGACCCCCCACTAAGATCGAATCTTGTGTCGTGGGTATCAGAAGCTACGAGATTTTTCGGTCTCACAAACACCCAAACCTGAGACAAATACCTGTGGTTCACACAAATATTTGATTCGGTGCGGGGATAGAACCCGCGGCCTCTCGTTTCACAGCCGGCGTCTAACCAACTGCGCCACGGAGGCTGTCAATTGTCATTGCCTACGCCCTACATGACCAATAAATGAAATTCATTTCATTTCAAATATGTATGAACTACCTTATCTCTTAGTCTAGTGAAATAATGGCTAATATGGCCTGCATTATAGCAATCGGAATCGAGTAGTATTAAAATAAAACTTTTTTCTGGAATTAAACGTATTTTCTTACCTGCAATAAGAACCTTGCAATTTTCAAGCGGTTTTTTAACCACTAGATCAATGACGAAAGGAGTATTCCGCGTGTTGAATTAAAAAAAAAAACAAAATGTGCTTCATTCATTTATTTTAAGCACCATAATTCACAGACTTATTGCTATTTACATAACAAAAAAAATTACCGACTTCAAAAAACTGACAAAAAATCCTATTAAAAATAAAATTCTAAAAAAAGAAAAAAAATCTGACTTATGACAAACTAAAATGCACTAAAAAGTAAAAAAATAATTGCGTGTTTTTCACGCAAGATTGTATTTATACACATATATTATGTATCCAGTTAAACTTTATTGTAACTCAACACATACCTATGAGTAACAAATAATTATAAAAACATTTAATTACAGTTCACCTAAGCTAAAATTTGAAATATATGTATGCACTACTTAAAAGACAATCAAATTATTAGAATAATGTACAATTATTATTATTTTTGGAGTCGGTGTCAGCCAAGTTTTATGAGTTAGTAACTACATAAACGTCAGATATTATATTTTATTGAATTAAGGTTAATAAACAATAAATCAAAACTAACCGCGCCTCTACGCGGCCCACATAATAGTATAAGAGGATATTCGTATAAAATAGATTTCATAAAGTTGTTGTCATTTAATATTGTAAGGTATCATTGGCTTACAATAAAGTTTAACTGGATACATAATATATGTGTATAAATACAATCTTGCGTGAAAAACACGCAATTATTTTTTTACTTTTTAGTGCATTTTAGTTTGTCATAAGTCAGATTTTTTTTCTTTTTTTAGAATTTTATTTTTAATAGGATTTTTTGTCAGTTTTTTGAAGTCGGTTATTTTTTTTTGTTAAAATTTTGGTTTATTTTTTCATTTTTAGTGACTTAAATGTTCGATAGTAAAATTTTACGTACACAGCTTCTGGTAGCTTAAATAAATTAATCTTAGGTTCTCATAAGAGACAATAGACCGTAATTTTTTGTACATCATGGTACTTTTTTTCTCAATCGGCAGCAAGAAAATACTGTGTAGCGTTTTGCCAAAAATTTGACGAGCAGCAACCCCGGTTAGCGACTGGACTTCCACAAATTTAGGCTTCGTTAGGTATATCTATTGTTGGTGCGTAACAACGTTTGATATGCTCCGCGATTAATTTTAGCAGAAATGATTTACCATTACCTGCACCACCCGTGACAAAGTAACAGCTGACTTTCTCGTCCTTGCAAATTGAGTTTGATTGCCGTTAAGACTTTCTGAAACACATTCTTTTGTTGGATATTTAATCCTCGAATGCTTCTTAGGAACAATTCATCCGACATGACGGCTCGTTCTTCCATGTTTTCACAAAAGTTATCATCGTCATGTACAATTTGTTCACCAACACATAACAATCGGCAATGGATTTCATTACGGAATGGTATATGGCATACTATTAAACTGTAATAATATGATTCTTTGTCACTATTACAATTTACAACAGATCTTCATGATTTATTGGTATAGTCGCCGAAGATATTGACTATTTACATGTTTGTTCTTTTTATCAACCGCCCCCCTCGCCCCTACCCCTACTTTCATCCACCACTGTAACTTTACTTTTATACTGAATCCAATGCAAAAAGAACCATTGGAATCGTACTCAATTTTGAGGAGTTCTACTCTCCAGGACCGAATATATTCATCAGATTTTCATGATTTATTGGTGAGATCAAAGTGTTAATACGTTTGTTCTGATGCAAAAGAAATCACCAAAATCAGTTAAAAGCTGCCGAAGATATTGACTATTTACATGTTTCTTAATTTTCTCACCCCCCCCTCGCCCCTACCCCTACTTTCTTCCACCACTGTAATTTTGCTTTTATACTTAATTCAATGAAAGAAGAACCATTGGAATCCTACTTTATTTTAAGGAGTTCCCCTCTCCAGGTCCGAAGATATTCATCAGATCGTCACCATATTTTTATGGGACCAAATGACAAGCACCAGTTTTCAATTAAAGAAAGAATTATCGAAATCGGTTTACCCAGTACAGAGAAATGAGGTAACAAACATAAAAAAAAAAGCAACATACAGTCGAATTGAGAACCTCCTCCTTTTTTTGAAGTCGGTTAAAAAATGTAAAAGTCCACATAGTTAAACCGGATTATTCCGGTTCGGTTCGGATCAATAAAACTTATTTTAACTGTATAATGGCAAAAGATTATTTGATTTTTAAATATTTTATTCGTTTCAAAATTCAAACTCACCTGTGTATACCCGGATACCTCCAGGCCGGCATAATTGTGCCGATCGGCGAGAAACAGTTATATAATTTAAGTCACATGATATAAACTAAAATTAATATTGTGGTAAATATAACTTATTTTAAATATTTGGAATAAAACTTTACAGTCTCTTAATAGTACTTAATATATTAAAATAACAAAAGTTTCCATGAAATTGAGAATATGTAGTTGTATAAAATTTTATATTGCGATAAGGCGTCAAGTCCTTGTTAAATATATTACCTACAGTTCATCGTGCTGTTTTTTTTATTACATGTATAAAATATTGTAAACACTTATAGAAATGCACAGTTATAGTTTTGTCTATGGCATATCTTTCGGAGCTGGCACACGGTCCTTTCGCCATTAAAGTAATTCATTTACGTAAGACCCTGTATATGTGTAGTATTGAACATAATTGTATTTATAATTGATTTATACTATACTATAAAATAATTTCGTGCTTGAAACTCCTGGACAAGTGTTTGTGCGGTAGTACTATTGAGTTGAGTAGGATTGTTTCTGCTGGGACCACTACACCTGCACCTGTGACATAAAAAATAAGACATTTAATAAATAAAGGACGGAACATACAAGGCGAAATGTGGGTGTCCTGGTGGCGCCTCTGCCTACCCCTTCGGGGATAAAGGCGTGAGTTTATGTTATGTTTAATAAATAAACCCAACAGCAACACACATACACACACATAGTTCTGAACCCACACTAAGATACAAGTCTTGTGTTGTGGGAATCAGAAACTACAAAGGACATTTTGGTTTCACAACACCGAGACCTAAAACAAATATTTGTGGTGTGCATATAAAATTTAGTTTCATACAAATTAAAAAACAATACACATATCTTTTCCGGCAAATAACATACAAATAAAAATTAAGTTTTTATATAGGTACCTAATTTGTAATATGAAATAAAAACTATAAATAATTTACATTAATTTATATTGTATTTTTAACTTAGTCTTATTTTATTCTATTCTTTGTTTTTAAATTGTTCATACAATTTTATGTACCTACCTACTTTTTAAATTTAAGTTATGGAATTCATTATAATTTTCCAATAGTGTTGTACTTCCCTATAAGTTATAAGCTTATCCGATATGTTAACTGAATTATGTAATTGTAAATATTTGTATGTATTTTGGTTGTAAGGCTGATTAATGAATCAAATAAAATATTAGCTCACCGAGTATAGTTATGGAAGGGTTGAGCCGTCCATCTGTATTGAATAGTGGTGTGTTGTCCATCTTGGCGAAGGGTTTGTTGGGGTCAGGGTCTGAGGGAGTTCCTTCTACACGAGACCACTCGCCCACTGACGCTTCTTGACCCACTGAAACAAACAGTATTATACTACCATTTCACTTTTATCAAGACCTTAGTAATTTTATAAAAGATGAAAGTTTGTCTGCGCATGTGTCTAACATAGTCATCAGCAATTGTGAAGTTTAGATTGTGGTTTCTTTGATAAACATCATCTTCAATATGTCTGAAGCTCACGGGCTCTTTATCTATTATTTGCTTATAATTCCTTGCTGCCCAGGTGCATACATGTGTTATCCTTCTTACACCAATAAACATTAAATTGCTTATCGATTATCTACCCTTTTGTTTTATAAAGTTCTGAAAAACCTAAACCCTATCTAAGGATTCATCCGGAATATAAGCCAATCAGAATACACCACCAGATGTGGGCGGGTCGATAATTCATTGACTTGATTGGTCAATTTCCGACATCGACATTTAAGTAACGATCAAGATAATTTATTAATTTCCTCTCTTTCCCCTCCTGTTCCACAGTAAAATAATAGAAATAACTTACCGACGGAGTACATAACGAGTGCGTGGTCGTGTATGGTGGCGTTGTTCAGTACGATGGACTCTTTTATCCTCACGCCAGCCTTCACCGTCACGCCCGCACCTATTGACACGTTCGGACCGATCTGAAAACATGACATTTTATAGTTTGACGGTTAAATAAATGATGATGAATTTAAATAAATGATTAATAAGGATTGTTACATTCGAATTGCGTTTCGAATTTAATGATGGTATATAAATGATAAATAAATAAGGATAGTTATATCCTAATTGCGTTTCGAGTTTAGCTTGTGTATCCAGTTTCAAGATATTCGTATTTGTCGGTCGATTATTATTTCTCAACGTTTGACAATTGACAGAATCACGCTAGTCTGTTCAAAATTGCATATACAAAGGCTTCAGCACAATCAATTTGCATGTATATTTGCAGTATAACAGGTATTCCACCATTACATAAGGTGCTATTTTTGCAATACTACCAGCTTTTGAGACTCTTGAAATTAAGTAAAAAGTCTCCAAAGCCCATATCGTAAACATATTTTTATCGATAAGCTTATTTAGGATTTGAATTCTGACGTCATATCTCCTTTCATTAAAAGGAAATTCATTAAACTCACAACAACAGTAAGGTGTAGAACAAACTGAATGTGACTTGATACATATCACCACGGGTTAACCTGACTAATTACTGTAAATTAAATATAAATAAATATAAATTAAGTGACCTTATAATTAAATTCATTAAATACATGTCACTCACCACAGCGGTGGGGTCTACAACAGCAGTGGGGTGCAGGAACACATCGGGGAGGATCTGACAAGCGTCCCCCCGGGTGAGTCTATCTCTATGTAGTTCTAGATAATGTCTGTTGGCGTATATCGCCGAGCCTGCGGTCTTCACCTGCGACCACCAGTTCACCACCTGCGAGTCACCGTCAATGTCTAGTAACTAGGGCACCTAGATTATGTCGATTAGTATGGATGGTATGGTAATATGAGATAACACAATTGTATTGTTCAGTTTAGATAACAGTATACAGTATAGATCCATATCTATTAATAGATGGTCGAATAAAACAAAGATTATAGTTGTATTGTTAAATACTGGTAACTCAGGGTTTTCTACAATTTTAACTTTATCATTCTAATTATATAGTACAAATTACAAAAATCCAAAAATATTTAGTACACCTGAAGGGCTCAACGCCCCGAATTATTGATATATCTATTTCGGAACAAAAATGAAAATAATTAAATAAGTATAATAACCTGCATGGCGTATAGTTTGTTGGTTCCAGCGAGAGGCGCCAACACGTCTTGTTCCCATGACATATGTCCTGGGTTGCCTTGACCATTACCACTGAAACAAATGGTATACATAGCACATGCTTTTTGTCCTCAATCTGTGTGGGTTTGTGGCTAAGTGACGCCTATTCTTTAGCACCTTCAGAAATATGAGTATTGAATACCTCTGCTGAACTTAGGCTTCCCTCTAAAATTCCACGAGTTTGTATTTGCTATTATACATGGCATATCCAGACTGCGACCGAAAACAAAGCCAGGTGGTAGTATTAGTGAATTCAGGCACAACACAACAATTTTTTTTTTTTATTTTTTTTACCTATCGTATTTGGGTGATTAATACTTAGTTTTCTTAAAATAATGATGTACACCTTCTTATTTTTAAAGACGCAATAATACGTAAGGGTTTAAAATACTATTTTCACAAAAACTAGGTACTTACCAGCCAAACAAGATGATTTTTAAAATGTTACAAAAAAATCTGTCGCTTTTTTGCGAAAATTAAAGTTGCATTGTGTCTGTAGCCATTAAAACTACCACCTGGCCTCGTTTTGGGTAGCAGTCTTGAACTCTTTGGTATACCCGGTATTACTTTGTAAATTAAAAACTAAGTGTCCTCAAGAGACTCCTCGAGCTCTGAAGTTCGGAGCCAATTTTTTTGATTGCTATTGATTCCAGCTATCAGGTATTGCAACGGTAAGTAATTGGCAAGAAAGTCTTTACTAACAACTACGTGAGATAATAAACCAATCTTACCTATAGAACCCATCTTGTTTCCTCTGAAAAGCGTCCGCCATGGTGTGAAACACGTGTAGTGAGCACACATATACACCACAGTTGATAAGTGTTGACACATAGCTGTTAGGCTTCTCTACATAGTGGCTTACTGCCTTAGTGGACGCTTCGCGGACCATGCAGCCGTAGTGAACTGATTGCTGGCGCGTCGCTTCTGTCGCCATTATTGTAACCTGGAAGAATTCGAAAATTGAGGGTGGTATAACAGAATGGGGGTTTAGCAGGGGCGAATGAGTAAGGGAGTCGTTTGAAAGGAATAAGGATTGAAAAACTAAAATACTAAATGAATAACATGTTACATGAATAACAAAGCTGGTAAAACATGTTATTGTGTGCCTATTTTGCTAGTTCATGTAATTTTTTTTATCATGGCGAATGAAAGTATTAATTGATGTGTACAATATTTTTGGTTTGCGTAAGTATAGAACAATAATTCAAGCAAATTAAATTTAAGTTTTCCAAAAAAATACAACTTGTGTTATATTGCATACAAATTCAAAAATCATAACTTACAAGAGCATTAGGTCTCTCTTCATGGAAAGTCCACAATTCCTTAAGAGGGAAGTCGGCACACACATCTCCATTGAGCAGGAAGAAGGCACTGGGGTTCCCGGCACGCACCTGGTCTCTGAAGTGGTACAAACCACCACCAGTGCCAAGAGGTGTGAACTCTTGCAGATACCTAAAAGTGATAATATACTACATTCTTTATTGAACTGAACGATTAGTGGGATCACAGTATGCTATGATACAGAATCCATCGTAGCATTTTGTCAGGACTACACTACATTCCTCATCACTTTGTTGTAAGTAAAAATAAATATGAACATGAAAAATATTGTATAAATAAATAAATACACACATTCTGGGTAAGGCCTCTGTGTAAGCTAAGCCTCAGACTAAGCTTCTTTAACCATGGGGGTAGATGGGACCTAACCAACTCTTACCAGTTCATACTTTATTTGGTTTAAAATCCACTGGTTTCATTTTTATGCTAACACAAAAAAATATTTAATGGAAATGTTATTATACCTGATAATAACATGATGTTCCTTTTGCATATCACTAATAAATTGTGCCAAAGTTGTCGTAGGATATGCCCCGATGATAAGGATCTCCTTGCATTCCGGTAGCTTCTTGCATGCTTCTATGTGGTGCTGTATCAATGGCAGACCAGCTATCGGAAATAGAGGCTTTGGAGTGTCCAACGATAGAGGGCGGAAGCGAGTGCCTGAAAATATTTCAGGTTGATTAAGAAATTTGTTACTAAAATTTATGTACTTACCAAAGTAAATGTTATGAACCTAGGACTATTAAATATGTCTACTTGTCTTATTATTAACATATATAATGTAAAAAAAAAAGACAATGGTGCAACACTGGGATATGCTGAAGATCTTACAATTAACAATTATTGTATGCTGCCACAAAATCAATGAGGTTATAAACATAAAATAATTTAACTGATTGTTAAAATTGTTAAGTATACAGTGTTATCAACAATCATATATTTCTACACTATCAACGGAAATAAAAGTAGGTACAATATGGTATTTCATAAAACATGAAGCGTAGATAACTTCGACAAGTTTTTAAATGAAGTTGTAATACCTATACATATTTAGTCACATAAATAGACGCATAAGACTATGCTAGTTATTTAACCACACACACATATGTGTGTAAACAGGAATATTAAGCATTTATTGCAGTAACATCTTAACACAACTAATGACGTGAGTACTTTATGGATATTACCTTTTTGCGGTCCTCCAATTAGTATCACAGCCTTCAACATATTATTATAATTATTATATGTGTTCTTTAGAGTAATTAGTTCAATAAATGCAGCGGTTTAATGATTTATTTTTAATTTTAAACGGAACAACAATCGGCAAACGAAATTGTTACACGTCAATGTCAAATACAATGTCAATTGTCAACAATGCGTCAGCCAGCTGTCGTGTCTCATTTTCTCGCGCCATCTGTTAGTAGTTCTACAAGACTAAACATAAATTAAATAACCAGAGAAATCTATTTAATGTTGATCTTTAATGTTGAATGTCTTGATAACTTTTTCCAAGTTTTATAAAAAAGACATTAGAAGATTAGGTGAGTTTAACAATATTAATGCCACCTAGGGAGCAAAATAATAACGTACCCACTGTATTACAACTACTAATAATAGATGGCGCAAAATATTTAAGTCACAAAACAAAAAGAAAAACCAATTTTTTAATTCAATTTTGTAAAACGCCCCTCAATGAATTGACGAACGAATATGCGACATATATGGGCCGGTACTTGAAGATTCCGCTTCAATATTTCATTAGGAACTTAGAAACACAAATACATTGTAAAGTTTGAGTTATGTTTGACTTAGTATCAATCAGTCTTCCTTAAAGTAGGACGACGCCCCTTTATGGGTGCTAGAAACTTTTAGGAAGCGGTAGACGACTCAGGGGGAAGTTATGCAAATCGCCGTGTTAGTAACTTGTAATAAAGTTAGGGTCATCATGATTATAAACTAAAATTCATCCGCCCAAAGTTTTTCTATTATTCATTCGTGTTATTTTTTTTTGCAATAAATGTCAAATATATCAATTATGTTGTAATGTAACAAAATATTCCAAAATATGGAGACCACCGACCTTAAGGTTTAAGAAGTGCTGGATGCAGGTCACTTTCACCAGGTCGCTATGCAAATCCTTAGGGAGGTCTATGTTCAGCAGTGGACTTCCCATGACTAAAGAGGTAGGCAGAGAGAAATAGAACCTTTTATAAAATGCTGAGGAATTTTACTAAACCGATAATTCGATTGAGAGGTCTTAGGCCGTAGTCCACCACGCTGGCCTAGTGCGGGTTAAAATCTTGTTAGTCTCTGTGGTATGCAGGTTTCCTCACGATGTTTTCCTTCACCGTCAAAATCCGTGGCTATAGTATAGATGTAGTTTAGTACAAGCTATTAGAGTTATTAAACCCGGCCAACCTCTATAGGTACCGAAAACAGATTGCACCGTTCTACTAAAAGCTGGACTATTCGTGTACCGATCAATACATTGAAGTCTAGATGTAATGAAAATGTACCGAATATTGCGCTGAGTAATTTCGTTTTTATTGAGAATTTGGTTTAAGATCTACCTTCTTTTATAAAGACTGTTTTTTTACGTGATACTATTTCGGTTTTAATTAACACACAATAACCTTGTAAAGATGTTCTATAAAATAAAAACGACCACGATTTTGCGATTTAACGTCCGTAATAATAACTTTTTCGTGAAATTATGAGGTTCCAAAGATGATTTAATAGCATCAAAAGTCTCGATGCCTGGTTCAGGTCTCGAACCCGATATCACACAGTTCACGATCCATTTTCATAGAACTGCTAACGTAGTTGTACGAAAATGGATCGTATTATTATATTTTGTATATTTTCAAATTACAATAATTGTATCTTAATGATTTAATCCATCCAAAGGTGGCCTGTCAGAGATCGCAGCGATAAGGCCGCCAATTGTACCCATGTCTTTAGTTTCAAGTGATTTAACTGTTATTGTGTTACTCTCTTTTATTGTGGTGTACAATAAACGATGTCAATAAAAAAAGACAATTTATTTTTACGATTTAGTATATCAACCAAAAAAATATATAAAGTAAAAGAAATACGTACCCAGACCGAACTCAATACTTATACAGGAGCAACGAGATTATTTATGTAATGTCGAACGTGTAAGGACTAGTAATGTATTCAGCTGACCTCTATTTTGTTTAAGACATAATTTTTGTTTGTTAACAAATGTAATATGTCTAACAGCTGGATCTCGCTTTGTTTTTACTTTTTGTATAATACAATTCGGTGAGAGATAAGTTCGTAGTCAGAGATTTTAAGGGGAAATAGAAATGAAATTGAGTGTGAAAATATTAATATATTGCGCTGATAAGCCTTACTACTGTACCTGAGGAGTTACCTATTTTGTTTAAAGTTCAGTAGGAAAAGAAATTAGAAAATTTACTTAAAACTAACGACCGGTAAGTATTCCGATTTTTCGAAATTAAATACCTACATTTCATTTGAACGGAGATCTTTAATACTTAATGTTTTTTTTTAGATTTACACGAATAAAGGTTTCCTAGATTTGCGCGAATGTTACACATTGATATAAAACTATTTTTTACGGATTTTATCCCGTATTCGGTTTGATTTTACATTTTTAACTTTCTAGCTCTCGTGGTCAAGGAGTGGACTGTCTTTAATACTTATGATTAGATCCTAATCATCAACAGACAAACTCTCACATAACCTCTAAAATACATACATACATACATAAACTCACGCCTTTATCCCCGGAGGGGTAGGCAGAGGCGCCACCAGGACACTCACATTTCGCCTTGTATGTTCCGTCTCATGATGTGATAGGGGGCGAGCCTATCGCCATATCGGGTACAAATTCCTGACTCCGGGCTGATAATGAATAGAAAAATCCAATATCACATTGCCCGACCCGGGACTCGAACCCGAGACGTCAGCTTTGTAACCGTACCCTAATACAATACAACTACGCCACCGAGGCAGTCATAAGTCCTGCCATACCTCTAAAATAAGTCTATCTATATCTATATCTATATCAGCCCATATACGTCCCACTGCAGGGCACGGGCCTACTCTACAATCGAGAGAATCGAAGTTTACTCATTTAATATAAATTCATAAAACTATTTTCATAAGACCAAGAAAAATTGATACCTCTGGCCCCGGCAAACACTTGGCATGTTGGAAGCTACAAGGGTTGCGTTTCGCTCGGATTGGCAGTGCGGGCCACTTTTGCTTGTGGAGGACCCTTCATGTCTTCTCGAGGGTTTTTACGGACATTACATTTATTTTGTTGAAAATATATTCATTTGATAATTTTATTTACGTCATTTTCCTTTGGTTTTTAATTCTTGATGTTGGGGTTTTATATCACATTATTGTTTATTTTTACGAGGGCTAGTTTTATTTTGTAGTAGGTCTATCGTTTGCGTAGATAAAAAACACATACATAAACACACGCCTTTATCCCAGAAGGGGTAGGCAATAGGCAGAGGGGCCACCAGGACACCCACATTTCGCCTTGTATGTTCCGTCCCATGATGTGATAGGGGGCGAGCCTATCGCCATATCGGGCACAAACTCCTGACTTCGGGCTAATAATGAATAGAAAAACCCAATATCATTTTGCCCGACCGATTCGAACCCGAGACCGCAGCTTATAGATAAAAAATATTTTTCGGTTTCCGAAGCTTAACAACAGTATATAATCGGTTGATTTGTTTTCAACTCCTAAAAATCATTTTTGTTGCCAACTCCTCCTGTTTTGTTTTTTTCTTCAGACAAGCTAGTGTCCCTAAGAGACTCGCCGAGCTCCGCAGCTCGGTGCCAATTCTTTGCGCGCCACTGTTGATCCTGGCTGGCAGGAGTTGCAGTAGTGTGTGGGCGGGAAAGTATCAAGTATATAACCGCTTTCTTGTACTCCAGTTTGATGGACATAGGATCCAGTGATAACTGACAATTACAATGCCTTAATATTGGGCGACTTGAAGTGACGAGCGCAGGGCAGTCATTCTATGCTTAAGAAAGGATTGAAGCCTGGCAGCTAACTTGATCACAAACCCTAAGCATAGTTTGCACGTGTCCTGAAAGAAACTCACGATTGACCTTAAAAATGTATTTTTTAAGGTCAAATATGCTCAAAACCAGAGCATCCCGAAAAACGAATTTAATAAATATTAATTACCCGGACAAAGACGAATAGCTTAAAGCCAACTGATTGAACAACTAGATCGGGATAGTAACACAGAGTACAGAAATTGCAATGTTTCCTTATGAATCTTTAAACTTTCTATCCCCTTCGTGCCTACTATTTTCAAAAGACTCTACTATTCAGTAAGTACCATCATACCATGGAGGTCTTAGTGTTTATTTTACGTTAATCTGCTTGCTCGTATGCCTTATTTATTTATTCAATCTTGACTGCACAAGTAAAGAAAATAAACATTTAAAACATTACAATTTCATATAAAAAGTACAAATGGCGGTCTTATCGCTCTAGGCGATTTCTTACAGACAACCTTGGGATGGATATAAGAATAGGAAAATACTAGAGGGAACAATAAAATAATAAAGGATACAAGCTCCAATAAGTAAGAGATAAACAATATTATGATGGAAATAGTTTACGTAGCATAAATAAGTTTCTAACTGTAAGGCTTTTGATTTGATCTTGTGTAAACCGTACACGTATAACATGAAACCATTTATACCAATATGCAACGAGAATCAAGAAATAAATTCCCGTAACTTCTCAGATTTTGCATAAATTATCTTGAGTATCTCAATTCAGCTCTGGCGTCAACCTTATTTGTATAATGATTATTCAGAAAAAATAAACTGCCGGGTAAAATAAACATTGATCTTAAGTCAGCTTTTCTTTGTTAGATGCAAAGGAACTGTAGTTCGCGGAGCCTTGTACCTACTTTAGATTTTATACAATTATTTCACAATATTCTGCTGTTGGTAGGATAAAATCGTTACGATAACAATCTGTGTTTGCGGCTTTGAGCAAACAAGCATAATTATGTCAACCAAAAAGTATTGCACAATACGTTATTCTTTCTAACCGATAGGTATGTCACTTATTATAAGGTGCAGTGTAAGGAACAAAAATTTTACTGCCACCATTGGATATTGGCTAAAAACGAGTTTAGACATTTGATAGCCTAGTGCATTTGGTTGGCAAAAGATGTTGACATCAAAACTAATGTGTGTATTACCCGTCGGAAATATCTGTGAACCTGAATAATTAAAGTCATTAGAACATAAGTTCAGCAAATTCAAAATATAGATAAACAAATTGAATTAAAATAGAAAAAAAAATGAAAAATTGAATTCGCATCCATCTCAAAACGTTTTTAATGTAAAGTAACATAGTAGATAGGGGAACACAAAAAAATGAAATGTGAACCGCATGACAGCTAGGTTCACAGATATTTCCGACAATTTATACCAAAATTTCTTTTAAGTCCGAGTGTTGTAAACGTTTTGTAAAAAGTGTTGTACAAAGTTTCACATAATTTCTGATACGGACGACCCTGTGTGTGTGTTTCAGTACCTACTGTATATTTTCATGTTGGATGTATTTATTTACAGTTCAAACAAGAAATTAAATTATGCAAATATGGCGTTTTCATAGCAAACTGAACGATATTATTAGTAGCTTGCGCCAACAATATTGTGTACATTTCGTCCCTTTGAGAAAATATTTTGCAAGTCTCTTAATCCTGCGGTTGAGCGTGGAGCGGAGCGATAGGGTTTAAAGCTTACTCGTGTTTTGCTTAGGTATTCAGGTATTTGTATAGATTAATACACCTGAAAATCATATCATATTAACGTATGGTGAGATAATAAGTAGGGATCGAGTCCTGGCAAACGTACTCTTAGCGTGGGACGTCCTCTGGCCAGATGGCGGGACGACTTGCACAAGAGGGCCGGCAGCGACTGGATGCGTAAAGCAGCAGACCGGGCTCTGTGGCGTACCTTGGGAGAGGCCTATGTCCAGCAGTGGACTACAACGGGCTGATGATGATGATGATGGAGAGATGGGTGGCCTAATATAGGTGCCTCTTATTTTAATTCTTATTGTTTACACACCTACAGCTTCTCATCTGTATACCACCTTAGGTTCGACTGTAAGAGAACAGCTCATTAAATCCACCTAGACAATGTATTTAAAGAGAAACGTGGGTGTGCGAGTAGCACCTCTGTCTACCCCTTCTGGGACAAAGGCGTGAGTTTATGTATGTATGAAAAATATATATACATATCAAAAATAAAAAAAATGGAATATAAATTTAGATATTCTTCTCTACAATTACGTGAATTGATAAGTTCATGTTACCATCAAAACTTCAGTTGTAGCTGTGAAGAAGAAACGGCGCAAGAAGCTCTTTCCGATTCCTTTCTTTTATCACTACAGTGGAAAATAAATTTACAATTGAAACATTTATAAGGGCGTGAAAGCATAATTTTATTTTCATTTCTCTGTTTTTTAAATAATTTCATCAAAACAATTTAATTTAAAGTGCCGGCACGTACTCGTATTTTTGACAGTGGCAGTGCAACAGGGATTACATGCAAATGCACATTTGCATACAACGCTTGTCGGAGTTTTTGCACTTTTGTAAACGAAATCTGTTATTCCATATTTTTACACATTTTATTAACGTGAAAAATTGGAATTCATGAAGCGGGAACTGAATAAATTTTAATATTTTTGGGTTGACGTTATATGGTATATTACTATGGAGATGCAATGAATCTATTATTGCAGACTATATGTCACCAGTCGAACCAATATTTCGAACATTCGAACCCGACACAAAGTTCGTATGTTCGAACGTTCGACGTTCACGTATAAGATCAAAATATTCACTTCTAAAAATCAATACTATTCTCTATGATCCTTATCATTCACTCCGAACTTTGTCAATGATTAAAACGTACGATAGAAGATTTTGTAAGATTTTTTAAGATAGACGATTTTGTAGCGTATTTAGGCACATTCGTACAGTTTTACGTACGACTTTCGAATATTCGTCGTCGTGTAGTATAGAGTAGCCCCCCTGTATATTCACACGCTAATCTTGGATCGATATACTATGACGTCATTATACTGCATGGATCATTATACTCAACTTAATACTATGTATATGATCGATACAAATATCATACCACAGCCAAAAACTGATTGCATCCATGGCGCAGTTGGTTGGGCGTCGTGTCGCCTGTGAAGTGACAGGCCGCGGGTTCGATCCCCGCACCGAGACAAATATTTGAGCCACATGAATTTGTTTCGGGTCTGGGTGTTTGTGAGACCGAGGGGTCTTTCGTAGTTTTTGATACCCACGACACAAGACTCTATCTTAGTGTGGGGTCACTACTATGTATGTGATTGTTGGGTGTATTTATACTTAAGTTTCTACAACATAAGTGCAAATAAAAAATAAACACAATTTGCTATGTTCAATTTAGCAAATTGTGTTTAAATTAAATTGCAAAACATTTATTTTGTACTCAGATCTCAAGTGTCAGCTGCAAGGTTGATTATTTTGAATTCTTTGAGTGTCAGACGGGCGTAGTCAGTTCGAATAGGTCATAAGTGTAGGACTAATTACGTTGCCATGGTAACGCGTGGAGATCCCAATCTTAGTTTAATCAAGACAAATTCGTGTGAACGACCGCTTTGACGAACTCTTATGACAATAAATCTAGTTTTAGGATGTTATAATTGCTCGAGAACAAATTAATTTTGAAGATTTAATTCATAATTTTATGTCGTGTGGGAGGAGGCTGAGAGATTACAATAACTTTCATGAATGCGATTAAATGAGAATAAAATTAAATAAATTCAACCAACCAAATTATATTAAATAAACTTTATAATACAAACATTCAATTTAACATACTATAATTTTAAATAATGATAATTTTAACAGAAAAAACATGCATTTTATTTTTCTATGGGTAGCTGTCTTATCGCTTTCTACGCCAGATGTTAATATAAGTTTTCAAACGCTATAAAACGTTAAAAAATTAGGTAAATATAATTGAGGGCCTATCGGAAAATCTAAATTATTCACCACAAATCTTGCGATCTTCCCAAATTCAATTATAAATCTACTACTACACAACTTATATCTTTATTCATTGAAAAATATAAAACAATAGACTATTTAAATACTTTAACATTAAAATGTGAAGTGTTTCATAAGAAGCTGTTATAATAAATATCAGGCGAATAATTTTACTTCAATCTTGAAAGCACTATAGATGGGTCAATCTCCAAATCGGGCGTATTCGTGTGATCGCTCTGGTGCTTTTCAGTTATTGATATTTAATGGTAATTATGTATCTCATTAAAAAGAATGATATTCAAATAGCACATTTTTACTATTGGCCTTCAATTTACACATATAGTTATTGAAATATTTAAGTTCAAAAAAATTCGCGACCAGAGTAATCATAATTGGTGCCAGAGCAATCATAAATGGTGAAATCAGTGAAACAAAATATAAATATATTGATAAAATATTATTTATTTAGCCGTTTTATTTATTCAGTCTTACAAATTTAAAAAAAAAACGAATATATTGTATACAACATAATTGCTAAAATAACAAATTAACTTATAAATTAAAATATCAACTTTTGGCTTAGTTTCATTTATTTGGAATTAATTAAATCACTTCTAGGTTAGTGAGACAAAATTAAAAACCTATTGAAATCAACTTTAAATACCTGCAGTCTTTTATAGTTATAAAATGACTTAGATTCATTAAAATTTAATTTAAATTATTAAATATTAGTTTTTAAAAAGTATTTAAAGAAAACTAAGGTTTATAAAAAACAAAATTAAATTCTTAAAAATAAACATTTTATTAAAAAAAAGTCTTTTCTAGATTATCTAAGAGATTTGTAATAATCACATTTTTCTTAACTATATATTTAGTGGAAAGTAAAGAATTAAATAGAACAACACAAAGTACAATGCAATTCTGAATATGATCAGATCAGATTGAAATATTGTTTGCAAATTATGATAACTAACAATTAACTAACAATTATATGGAATTCTTTTCTGAAATAAATATTTAATAAAAAAATAAATAATAATAAATAAATGATACAAATTTTAACACCAAGTAAAAAAAATACAATTTCTGTAAGGCTTAGTTGAGCAACAAACTAAGAATATATTAAGGTTTATTGGAAGCTCAGAAAATTGAAAAGTCATCAGAGTTGGAGTCGGGTAAATCTTCTCCTGCAGCACCCTTTGTCATGGTGTTATCGTTTTGCAACGAAGATAAAACTACCTCGGAAATACTTGGAGTAATTTAATTTTCATAGTCAATAGATGGAACTACATCCCAAAAACTGTCCGGCCAGGTCCGAGTTGTGTAATGATTGTTGACTTTGATTTGCAGTTATAGTCTGTCTATTATTTAGCATTTGTGAAAGCTGAATTTGCTTCTCTTGATTGTAATTTTTTGAACGCATAACCAGTGAAGGTCGGCTTGTCTTCCTTGGTACTCGTGACATGTTTGTTCTTGACAACCAAAGCATCTCTTTGGTTCGAATCGCTATTAAGTTGGTAAAAGCCTAAGTGTTTGCCGTGCGGACATTGTATAGCCTCTTGTAAGCAGTTGTCTAAATCACAGCTTAGTCGTCTCATAGCCAAAACGTTTTTAGTATTTGCTGAAAAATAGATTTATAACGTACAATTAATGCGAAATATCATCGCTCTGGTCTTTTTGGACAGAGCAATCACAGCCATAGCGATCAGAAAAAGTCACAAAATCATAAATATAGCCGAATTTAAAAGCAGTAGAAAGTTGTGATTACGTCTCATAAAAAATATCATGACGATCACTTGATTCACATAAAAAACACATTCACAAGCTTATTATTTAATTTTAATAATATGCCATAGCAATCATAAAATTCGAGAACCAAATCCAGAGCAATCATAGACTTACCTTCGTAATGTTGGAGCCCGGGGAAGTGGCACACAAGTATCCTCCTCGGCGGTTAGACCACTACTGGCATTACCCCACGGGAGGGGAATAGAGTGTCTATAACGCGTAACCAGGGATGAGCGCGATGTTTTACCTCAGCGCAGAGCGATGAGATAAAATGCCCGGTCACGATTTTAAATTCAAATTGTGGCAAAAGTATTGTTCATATAACTAAAAATATTTTATTAATATGAAGATTAACTATCTGTTATATAATCTAAATAAGTTGTTTCATATGAACCTTCTCATTAAAAAGTTAAAAAATATTTTTTTCATTCAATCGGGAGTTCGGTCAACCCAGAGCGATCAGGATTTTAGGGTTTAAGATTTTTTTTTTAATATTTATAATAAACTTATTCATAATATTAGCGTTGTATCACGTAGATTAGGCACCAAACTGTATATAAAAAAATATCTTGAAAACGTTTTTCGATTTTAAACGGGGCTTATTCAGTCCGACACGAAAAAAAATGCCTTTGGAGATCGACCCAGATACAAAAGTGAAAATTAATTGATGTAAATTGAATAACTTGGAATTATTAAAGTGGAATTATTTTAGGTGAAAAGTAAATTATATTTTGTCTTGTAAATTTAATTATTTTTAACTTAGAGTGATTTTTTCGTTACTGCAATAAGAATTAAAACAATACAGTCGTTATTTTTATGCCAGTACGACATTGCACCCGACGGCAGATGCAATGTATTGTGTTGTCGAAGGTTAGATTTCCGTATCGTGATTTTGTTAAGTAATCCACAAGTATTTGTTTCAAATCTGGGTAATATGAGACAGAACATTCGTTCGTAGTTTCTGTCACCCGCGACACCACATAATATCTTATTATGGACTTATGAATCAGGACTAATTGTATTGTATTGTATCAACCCATATACGTCCCATTGCAAGGCACGGGCCTCCTCTACAATAGAGAACGATTGAGAGGGGTTAGGCCATATAGTCCTAGGAATATAGGAGTATAGGACTAGTTATATGCAGGTGAGATTATTGTATATACCATTTGGCATTTTAAATCTATATTTTTTCGAAGTGGAATCGAACGTATAGTCAACTCTTTTACACTACTTGAAATTAACTGTGATCTAATTGAGACGCCCACAATCAGTTCATTAAGGCTTTTTAATAATTTATATGGACTCTGCTGAGTGGATAATTTGATCAGCTGACAATACAAACAAACTGCACTCACACCACGGGAAACGACTTCAAAGAGTAACTAATAGAATATTTTACTCGCTTTCTTTAGATGTTTTAAATCAAGCATTTTTTTCAGATTTTACTTTTGCACCGGTTTCATCGCGGATTTCATTTTAATTGTTTAACTTTCCCACATGTTTCGATTATTTTACAGTTTTCGTGGTCACGGGTCGGATTATTATTATTATTTTATTACTTACAATCGATTAGATATTTAATAACACATCTACAATAATAGCAAAAACGTATTTGATGTCTAAAACTCAATTTTCTTGTGTTGAAATCTTGTCTAATGCCGTTCGGTCCCAATCGACGTGTGTCTAGTGGAATCGTTTACGGTTCGCTTGTTGCGCGCTGCCTTCCGTATTCGCCTACCTCAGTCGTTATAGACTCTTCAACCGATGAGGAAAATTTACTGGTATTTTGATAAAGTTCTTTTAACACTTTTATAACACCTACATATAAGTTGTTGTAAGTAGAAGTAGATTATCATAACACCTATTAAGGTGTCATATGTGAGAGTTAAGGACAAGAAATTAATTGAGATTTTTAAGCCGAAACTTTCGCAGTAAATGACCGACCAAGAAATCGAACACAGGCTCTGCCGTCCAACAGGTCATACACGATGCCATTAGATCAATAAGCTAGTTCTTTACTTACACAGTAAAAACCAAAACACACACCAAACTTTTCCTAAAATTCTTATGAAAATACTTTAAAATCATTCAAATTATTTTTGCGCCACACTAACTTTTTTCATAGATAAAATCCTCATTGAATAGAATACGTTATTCGGCACGGATTCCTACCAGCTACGAACCAATATTAGTCTCCATTTCCACTTTGGAGGAACTTTGAAACATCAAAATGTCAGCCACGTGTCTCCTACCGTGTTGTAGACAGTGTGAGTCCTTCCGGAAGGTCAAGTAAGAGTGGTCGTGAGTGCCTACCGATTGGTAATTAGATTGTGTCCGAGCACTCACAGCCCGAGTGCAAGATATCTTGTGCCTGCGTTTTCCGTTTGTATTTTGTTTTAACAAGGAAGTAAAAAGGCCACGTGGTAGACCGCGCAGGAGGTGGAGAGATTATTTCTGATATTTACGCAAATGTTATACATTGAAATAAAACTATTGTTTACGTATTTTGTCACGTTTTTATTTATACATTTTTTAACTTCCCGACATTTATACTTTCATGGTCACGGGGCGGACTAAAATTATGTTTCCATTTTGAAAAATAATAGCAGACTTATTTTAATATTGACTCTAAAGATTTTTTTTATTTTTACGCTATATTTTGTGCTCCAGTGTGCAAAATATGTAAATAATTATAGAAAAACTACTTTACTTAATAAAACGTCACGCTAGTCGTGAATTTAATATTTACAGCCCTTCGTCTAGGGACAGTGGGGTGAAATATAGTGGTATTTACCCCGTCCGTAGTCAAAATCCGTAGTGTCAGGTGGTGAAGTTATTTTCTATTACGTTTTATAGTTTGGCTGAAAGCTTTCTGTGATTTCAGTATTATTTATCGTCACGGGCGATGTAGGGTCATATATTCAAGCATTACAACGCTGGTTTGTAATATATTGTCTTATTTTATAAGACAATGTATAAGTTCTGATAGATTTTTCTTTCTTAAAACCCCTCGATAGCCTTCAATTCGCATCATTTTTCATTTAATTATTTTTTTATTTCTTACATTTTATTCTACATTGAAAAAAATACAAAACTAGCAACTAGAGTGATTTGATTTCGTTAACCTTTAAGATTCACCTGGTGGTAATGTGACGCCACCCTAATTTAATGCATTTCGACGGACATTTTTTCATATACAAGATGATTTTCCTTACCTCCGCCCTCTATAGTTTTATTCTACCAAATTATACAAATTCAAGTATTAGCTGTCTAAACTATAGGTCCTATAGAGTTGAATACACTAATAAAAATATGTGTAAATGTAAAGCAGTATTGCTGGACACGGCACGCATAGTGAGGAGGTTCCTCACTTTGGATCCCGAACCACCGGTGGCTTGGGACTTGAGCCTCGACACCGAAGGGTTTATCATTTCTTTTATATTTTTACATGTATATTGTTTTATTTAATAATAAGTATGTATGAAAGAAGTATAAAAATATAAGAAACTTACAAAATAAACATACATACATACATAAACTCACGCCTTTATCCCAGAAGGGGTAGGCAGTGGCGCCACCAGGGCTCCCAAATTTCGCCTTGTATCCCATGATGTTATAGGGGGCGAACCTATCGCCATATCGGGCCATCGCCACAAAATAAAGAGTAGGATAAAATATGTATAATTATACTTTAATACCATGGTCAAACTATAATGTCACAGAAGCGCAATCTGAAAGCGAAAAAGTAAATGGAAGTGCTGTGTCGCTTAATGCGAGACCATTGTAACGCGTACAAATATTAATGAGCTTTCTATGTAGCCTGTGTGCTTTAATAGCTAATAATAAGACTACTTATGACTACACTTCAAGTAATGTTAAACTGACATGCATATTAATAGTCGGAGTTGAAGAAAAGCTGGACATGAAACGAGCCATTAAAATTGAATTGAAATAAAACAATTTTTTACGGATTTTATCGCGATTTGATTTAATTATTACATTTTTTAACTTCCCGACGTTTCGATTGCTTCGCGTCCACCCCGCGACCACGAAAGCTGTAAAGCTACCACCGCAATGTCTATTTCTCCCGTCAAAGGGCAGTGTAAATGCACTGTTGTGTTCCGGTTTGAAGGATATTGTAACCAGAGTAACTACTGGACATAATGGGACTTAACATCTTATGTCTCAGGATGGCGAGCATAGTGGAATGCCAAGCATGACTTTATAATTCATGGTTTGTTTGGTTTTGTTATTGTCCATGAGCGGTCGTATCGCTTGCCATCAGGCGAATGGAATGCTCGTCTCGCCATTTATCGCAATAAAAATAAGTGATTGTAAGTACGTATTTGTCAGTCTATAATTGCCCCCTGCTGAGCACTATACTCATACAACCATGAAAATGATTACCGTATTGATAATACCGTATAGATAAATGTTTGTGCGGCCCACAAATATTTCTTTCGGGTGTGGGTGTTTGTGAGACCGAAAAGACTCCCGTAGTTCTGATACCTGCAACACAAGACTTAATTGATCTTGATGTGGGGTCAGGACTATGTGTGTGACTGTTGGGTGTATTTATTTATTATTTAATTTCAACCATTATTTAATCTGCCTGGATTCTTTGTACTTGTGACAGTTCAGAGTTAGTTCTCCCTGTATCGATTGACAACTTAGATTAATTGCCAAAACTTACATACATACATCATTCACGCCCTTGTTCCAGAAGGTGTAGGCACAGGTGCTACCAGGACCCACGTTTTGCTTTGTGTTCTCTATCCCTTTGCCAAAATTTGCATTAATACCAACAAAACCTTTTAAAAAATAAACAGCGCTGGTTACACAAGAATATGTTTCAATATGGCGATACGCTCGCCCCCTATCACATCGTGGGATGGAATATACAAGGCGAAATGTGGGTGTCCTGGTGGCGCCTCTGCCTACCTTTTCGGGGATAAAGGCGTGAGTTTATGTATGTATGTATCTATGTTTCAATTACGATACAATAAGATGCAAATGTTCTAAAGACTAGCCCATCTCGTTCAGTCTTATTGCAAACAAATCAATTTATGTGTGTAACTGCGACGCTCCGTAAATAGCGATGCCGACGTCACACGTAATTGAATTGGTCCCGTCAGATCCTGTACGCTCGCATGCGTTCGTTTTACTAAGATATTTCTAAAAGCTACATCGTGTGATCGTCTAGGTCGTACTAGAGGGATATTGAGCCATATTGTGTAAATCGTGTCAACAAGGGATTATCTGCTGGTGTTGGAAATTTTATAGAAAAGTAAATTATATTACGACTGCCTCGGTGGAGTTGTATTACGGTACGGTTACAAAGCTGAGGTCTCGGGTTCGAGTCCCGGGTCGGGCAAAGTGATATTCAGAGTCAGGAATTTGTGCGCGATATGGCGATAGGCTCGACCTCTATCACATCGTGGGACGGAACATACAAGGCGAAATGTGGGTGTCCTGGTGGCGCCTCTGCCTACCCTTTCGGGGATAAAGGCGTGAGTTTATGTATGTATGGGTCAATTAAATTATTTTACTGGTAGGTCTGGTAGGTCTCCCATATGTGAGAGGCCGCCTGGGTAGATACCACCGCAATGTCTATTTCTTCCGTCAAACAGCAGTGTTAATGCACTGTTGTGTTTCGGTTTAAAGGACATTTGTAGCCAGAGTTACTCGACATAATGAGGCTTAACATCTTATGTCTCAGAATGGCGAGCGTATTAGAGTGCCAAGTAATGATTTGTACAACACAATGAATTGTGTTGTTTGCTTTTTTACTGTCCATGAGCGGTCGTATCGCTTGCCATCAGGCGAATGGCATGTTCGTCTCGCCATTCATCAAAATAAAATGATAATTATAATATAATATTAATACTTAATTAATATATCTTAATTTTTAAGGTATTTTATACCATGAAGTTATTTAAAATAATCGAGTGATGTAAAGCATTGTTGAAGCGAGTGTACCAACGCTGTTTTGCATTTTGATCGAGCTTGCTCCGTCAATTATTGTTTATGTACATAATTACTTATTAGGCGAAATAGCGGGGTAATATATGGCCTTGTTTTATTATGAAATTGCTCTTAAATAATTCTATGAAAGCTAGGGATGTAATTAAAGTGTCATATCCCAAACGTGCGTTAAACCGATCACTATTGGTTTCATCCATCCACCCATATATTACAGCCTCCGTGGCGCAGTTGGTTAAACGCCGGCTGTGAAACGAGAGGCCGCGGGTTCGATCCCCGCACCGAGAGAAATGTTTGTGCGGCCCACAAATATTTATTTCGGGTCTGGGTGTTTGTGAGACCGAAAAGTCTCTCGTAGTTCTGATACCTGCGACACAAGACTTAATTGATCTTAATGTGGGGTCGGGACTATGTGTGTGACTGTTGGGTGTATTTATTTATTATATTTATTATTATTATATGGCCTAACCACTCTCAATCGATTCTCTCGATTGTAGAGTAGGTCTGTGCTCTGCAGTGGGACGTATATGGGCTGATATAGGATAGGATAGGATCCATCCATCTATGCTATCTATGCTCGGGGTTTCCCTACAAGATCGAATCAGAAATGAGGAGATTCGTAGGAATAGCTTAAGTAGCCGACATATCCCAGCGGATGAGTAAGTTGAAGAGGCAAAGGGCGGGGCACATAGCGCGGAGAACTGATGGCCGATGGGGCCAGAAAGTTCTCGAATGAAGGCCACAATTAGTTTACTAAGTCCTAATTGTGCAACGTGGTTTATCAAGTTCCACTATAATATTGTTGAAAGTCTTGGGTCTAACAATTGCTTATCCGTGAAAAAGTACATACATAAACTCACGCCTTTTTCCCAGAAGGGGTAGGCCAAGGTACCAGAACACCCACATTTCGCCTTTTATGTTCCGTCCCACAATGTGATAGTGTGCGAGCCTATCGCCATATCGGGCACGAATTCCTGATTCTGGTCTAATTATAGTGAATAGAAAAATCCAATATCACTTTGCCCGACCTGGGATTCAAACCCGAGACCTCAGCTTTGTAATCGCACCGTAGTACAACTACGCTACCGAGGCAGTCAGAGAATAGTCAAATATTATCGATTATAATATTTTCCTTATTACCTTTCACTCAGAATTGTTTACCCAAAACAAGGATTTACATATTCGTCAATATTCGAAGACAAAATAATTTCAATAAAATCCCAGAAAACATTATCATACCAATACTTGTGTGACAATTTCTATCCTTTGTTGAATTGCTATTGATGTGATCCAGAGCTGGAGTTTATTGTGAAATCCAAATTATGTACATGATTTATCAAACATATTGCCAATTTACTAACATCAAATTTGAAGATATTCCTTTTAACGCTCCTTATTTTTCTTGATTACGATCAAATAGAAAAGTAATGCATTGCATGCATTGCTTTCAAATGTAAACCATTTAATCCCAAGTAAAATATAAAATAAAGAATCCTAAAAAGTCGACGCAGACAGAAGCCAAATAACGTTGCATTGAAATCACGAAAAAATATTAATGGAGCTCAAAGAGATTCGTGGATAAAATATATTGTAATAAATAATAGTAATGTTTGTTTGATAGTTTTTTATCTTCTACGTAGAGGTGAAACAGGGTTTGGTCTGAATACAAACCAAAATGTTTGATGTTCAACAAATGAGTGATCATAAAGCACTATTTACACTGAGAGTTTCTCGCCTCAAAGATATTATCGTAAGAATATAAAAAAGTTGCATTGGGTAGACGTTTTTCAGAACACGATAATCTTATGGCGGTTATGTCATGCAATAATACGATTCTCAACTCGAGAAACTCGTGTAAATGGCGCTTAATGTAGTCAACATTTCGTTCTTTCGAATCGAAATATTATGTTTAGCTCTAAAAGACTTGGGTTGTAAAAGCCATTTTTTTCACCGTAGCGCAATTTTAGTATATCGCAAGTGGGTAATTTCAATCGTACTCTCGATTGTAGAGGAGGCCCGTGCCCTGCAACGGGACGTATTTAGGCTGATACAGATACAGCTTCAGGAAGTGTGTAAAATCTGAATGATCTGCATTAAAAGGTCAAACTCTTCAAAATGGTGGTCAGTTCAAAGCGGAAAAGGTCAATATGTAACAAGGTTCAAAGTTCAAACTAACATGACAGCCTTCGTGGCGTAGTCGGTTAGACGTCGGTTGTGAAACGAGAGGTTGCAGGTTCGATTCGAACCCGAGACCTCAGCTTTGTAATAGTACCGTAGCACAACTACGCCACCGAGGCAGTCTTCATATTAATTTCTACTTTTATATTTCGTTTTGCTATTAAATCGTGTTTTTTACCCTCAATGTGAAGTTTTCAGGTTTCAGTTTAATAAACTAGAAAAATGCTTCTACACGTTCTGTCCAAACTAGTTATATGCAAATAATATGTCTATTAAGAAATTTGCGGTTTTAGATAGTTCTATAAAAAAAGTCGCAGTATTATGATTAAATAACATATCTTTTATATTTCAGTTAACGTAAAAATAAAAACACGCACACGTATACACGGGAAAACGTTAGTCGTTTATATATACAGTATAAGGTTTTCTGTTAAGTAATTGACTTCAATAACGGTAATTACCTACACCATAAGTAATTGGAGACTCTAGTCTCGTGAATCTGTATACGGCATATGTACCATGAAGTCGTGGGTTTGATTAGTGATAGAGCATTGAATGACATTACAGACGGACCGACTCGATCGAGGTACAAGCGCTCGCAGAAAACCAACGTGAAGGCACAATTTCGCTGTTTTTGTTCGATGAGTGTCGAGTGAAATTGCACGGGAAAAATTAGTCGTAGGTATTACTTACTAGAGTGTTATTGATTAGTGATAGAGCCATGAAGGACATTACAGACGGACCGACTCGATCGAGGTACAAGCGCTCGCAGAAAACCAACGTGAAGGCACAATTTCGCTGTTTTTGTTCGATGAGTGTCGAGTGAAATTGCACGGGAAAAATTAGTCGTAGGTATTACTTACTAGAGTGTTATTGATTAGTGATAGAGCCATGAAGGACATTACAGACGGACCGACTCGATCGAGGTACAATCGCTCGCAGAAAACCGGCGTGAAGGCACAATTTCGCTGTTTTTGTTCGATGAGTGTCGAGTGAAATTGCACGGGAAAAATTAATCGTAGGTACTGCCTACTAGAGTGTTATTGGTTAGTGATAGAGCCATGAAGGACATTACAGACGGACCGACTCGATCGAGGTACAATCGCTCGCAGAAAACTGACGTGAAGGCACAATATGGCTGTTTTTTGTTCGATGAGTGTCGAGTGAAGGTGCAGGGAACGAAAAATTAGTCGTAGGTATTACTTACTAGAGTGTTGGTAAGTGTTAGAATATTCATCTTCACATCAACCTGTTGGTAGCGGCCTGTATCCAGCGAGTTCCTGCAACCTCAACCAGGTCGTCCGTCCACCTTGTGGGTGGGCGTCCGACACTTCGCTTGCCTGTACGTGGCCTCCACTCCTTCCTTTGGACCTCAGCGGCTAACAGTTCTACGCGCTATGTATATGCCACTACAAATAAATAAATTAATACACCCAACAGACACATACCATAGTCCTGACCCCACACTAAGATCGAGTCTTGTGTCGTGGGTATCAGACGCTACGAGAGACTTTTCGGTCTCACAAACACCCAGACCCGAAACACATACCTGTGGATCACACAAATATTTGTTTCGGTGCGGGGATCGAACTCGCGGCCTTTCGTTTCACAGGCGGCGTCTAACCAACTGCGCCACGGAGGCTGTCATCATGTCACTTGCTGCTTGCTTGCTGTCAACTTGCTAATCATCTTTTCCCTATTCCTACAATACCAGTATAAAACCTGGCGTGTTATAAAAATCCTAGTCAAATAGTTTCCCTTCATCAAAATCTGGACGCGTTGAAGGAAATTCGTGTTCACTTTAGCTTTAACTTCAAATGGGTCGAAAGGCTTTGAAAACTCCGCGGGTCAGGTTACACTGGATATTTAACACGTTGTAAAGGTACCAGTGTGGTTGGAGCTGCGAGTCTTTTATATATTTAAAAGCGGTAAGCCAGTTCGATATATTTTCCCCGGGTGGGCCGAGTCCATTCATTTCTGTTACCTGTATTACTATGAGAGAAATATTTTAATAATATGCGCACTGTGTATGGACTGAATGTAGATTTATAGTATGTTTAAATTTATATTCAATGAATCGGATATCGTGTAGAAGCTGTTTGAAGCCAAAACGGTGGACTATACTGTTCATCCGGTTAGCTCATATAGTTTGAAATTTCAATACCATTTTTTAAATTAAAGCAGATCCACCATTCATTCCAGCAAATAGAAAAACATATATGGTGCTATGTTTCATAGTTTGATTCTAAACAAAAAGGAGTCTTTATTTATTCAACTTCAAAAAAAGATTATTTTCAATTCGACTTGTATATACCGGGTATATCAAGACTGCGACCGAAAACGAAGCCAGGTGGTAGTTTTAGTGGTTACAGACACAATGCAACTAAACATTTCACAAAATAAGTGACAGTCTTTTTTTGTCATAATTGCACTAATTTTTGATATGTTAGTCCGTACTTTATTTTATTACCAGTAGCAAATGTAGATCTTAAAACTCACTTCAATATTACATTTAACCTAGAGATTTGAAACCCAGGGCGTGCAATGGAATTTTAAGTTTTTCAGCATTTACACAAGGCAACTACATATTATACATATAATCATTACGATAGTGTGTGTGTGTATGTGTTTGTGTGAGTGACCTCGTCGCAAACCCGAGCCCTTTCTTCACAAAGAACACATTAATCCGGCGGGGCGGCTTTTTGTTATGCGTCAAAAGACATTAATCCATTTCACAAACTACTAATTCTGGCATTACAATAGTTTTTACTTGTGTTTTGGTGGTTTTATGAAGCGCACTACATACCAAAGCCACCGACCCGGCGACACAGCCAGTCGTCACAAGGCGAAATATGGGTGTGCTGGTTGCACCTCTGCCTACCCATTCTGGAAAAAAGGCGTGAGTTTACGTATGTATTTAGACCGTATGGTTATTTTTTTATTGTTAGTAATAGCAAAGTTAGTAATTCATTTGTATATTTCTTTTCTTTTTGCGATGTTTGTGGCTTCGACAGTTGTTATATCTTAATATTCCCTAGATATCTATTTCAGCCCATATACGTCCCACTGCAGGGCACGGGCCTACTCTACAATCGAGAGAATCGATTGAGAGTGGTTAGGCCATATAGTCCACCACGCTGGCCTAGTGCGGGTTGGCGGACTTATAATTTCTTATTTATTATAATTTCTTATTCCCTAGATATAATTTCTTATTTATTACTCCGGCCTGACTTACTAACAATGCAGTCTCTCGTAAAATATGGCCTCGGTATTTGTCAAATGCAGCCCTCTTTAAGCTGAGTCAGAAGTCTTGTGGCTTTGATATCTCTGGCATCAGGCCAAACGTATAAATTATCCATTGTCTTTTAATAGGCTAACTTGGAGCAAGAAGCTAGTAATACCCTATAAACGAGGACACGAAAACTGTTGGTTGCATTTTATAATATTATGAGTGTTGCACGCGACATCGCCCGTGTGATAAAGATTTTCCGGGATAACATACCCGTTATACAGGGTAAATCTAGACTACGACCGAAAACGAAGCCAGGGGGTAATTTTAGTGATACCAGATTTCAGATTGCATTAAACAATTCGTTTTTAATTTAAACCCTTGCATATTTGCGGCTTTAAAAATAAAAAGGTGTACATTATAATTTTAGACCGCCCACAGACAGCAAGAGACGACGAGGCTGACCTCGGAAGAGATGGCGCGACGACCTTGACCACTTGAGTAAAGTGTGGACGGCAACAACAGAAGATAGGGACAAGTGGAAAGAGTTGAGGGAGACCTTTGCCCAGCAGTGGGACAATACAGGTTAATAAAAATATTAAAAAAAATAATGACTGCCTCGGTGGCGTAGTTGTATTACGGTACGGTTACAAAGCTGAGGTCTCGGGTTCGAATCCCGGGTCGGACAAAGTGATATTGGATTTTTCTATTCATTATCAGCCCAGAGTTAGGAATTTGTGCCCGATATGGCGATAGGCTCGCCCCCTATCACATCGTGGGACGGAACATGCAAGGCGAAATGTGGGTGTCCTAGTGGCGCCTCTGCCTAACCCTTCGGGGATAAAGGCGTGAGTTTATGTATGTATGTATGTAAAAAAAATATAATTTTATACCCAAACACGATGATATTAAAATGTCAAATTGCATTGCGTGTAATCACTAAAACTACCACCTGACTTCGTTTTCGGTCGCAGTCAGGATATGCCCGGTATATTGTCTCGGGACAATAAGTAGCCTATAGGCCTCCACGGTAAATGGAATAACCAAGTTCCTGAGACTAGCGCCTTCAAACAAACAAGCAATTGAACTCTTCAGCTTTACTATATCGCTATATTTACTATAGCATACTATATCGCATCTAACTGAAGAAAAGCCCTTTGAATACAAAGACATGCGTTTACATAACACCCGCCCTCTCACCCGGCATTTCAATTCCTGTAAGCCAGGATCCACAGCATAGTAACTAGGAATACAAAAATTCTACGAGTTTGGCAAAGCTTAATAATTTACCCGTAACGATATAAATATTAAAATTAATGACGAGAGTTGCAATCAAATCATTATCCACTTCCCTTCGCAGCAAAGCGCGGAATAAAAGATGAACAACAAAAGAGTACCTAATCTATGAAAAGACTAACATCCAAGGAAGCCAGCTGAAAAGCTAGGCTGTAATTTTTTATAGTAAGTTTGGCAAAAACAGCAGAAAGCACAGAATTTCCGTCTAGTCGCTGGAGGATCCCGATACCTCTAATATACATACGTATTTTAAATATTTATCCGTATGGGAATCACTCAATATTATACCGTCCGAAGTCAACTTTTTACTAATATTTCAGCCAGTAAAACTCTCCTTTGTACATAAGCCTTCCACTTTTTAATACTTCGCCAATGAAACTTGAAACGTAATTATGACTTGGACTATAGCATGCAGTACGGCAGCACCTCATAGAAAAACCAGCCCATTAGCGCGGCGTCCGTGAATATGTTTAATTAAGACGTTTTGTATAAAAGCTCTTTCTTAGCTTTACACACGCGAGCTTTGCACTGACGCGTGGGGGCTTTCATTAAGTTTTTTCTTAGTTTTATTAAAAAACTAGGGCTATCGCAGAAATATGGTATGTTATGTAATACTCATAACTCATTACATGTTATTTCTGCTCAAAGCAACGCGAATGGGTGTCATTAGGAAAGACTTCTTTTGAAGTAAATTGATTACCTATATGTAGCTATTTGTTAAATTGATACGACATAGTGATTTCAATGCACCTGATGGTAATAATACTATATCCATGGCCCATATACGTCCCACTGCTGGGCACGGGCCTACTCTACAATCGAGAGAATCGATTGAGAGTGGTTACGCCATATAGTCCACCACGTTGGCCTAGTGCGGGTTGGCATGGCAATAATATTTACATAGGAATTAGGAGTTTAAATAAATAATACATAATTATGCCACCCTAATTCTGGCAAAAATATAGAACCCGGAACGCGACGATTGCCTGTGTCCCTATAACGAGTTTCCCACCATTCTGTACGATGGTTACTATCCGGAGTCCGGACGGATGCTAACTTCCTTCTTTTTACGTATCATAAAGTTTCAGGTTCAATTCCCATGTCAAGTAAACTATGTACAGTGTACACATAATTTTCGAAGCATAAAATACACAAAAAAAGAAAATACTTAATCCATCAGCCAAAGGACGTCCACTGCTGAACATAGGCCTCTCCTAATGATTTCCACAGTGACCTGTTGGAGGCAGCCTGCATCCAGCGACGTCCCGCCACCTTTACCAGGTCGTCTGACCATCTTGTGGGTGGACATCCTACGCTGCGCTTTCCGCTACGTTCATCTACTTAATCTACTTAACCCAGGAATTAAATCCAAGACCTCATTACCACTAAACCAGAAAGATAACCGGAATATTTACCGTCAATTTAAATTCAATGTTTCGTCTTTCTATTAAGATTAACTATAAAGATAGGCTCGGAGGACCAAGGAGGGCGGACTTTGAGTTAATTCCCCGCTAACAAAGGTATTAGGGACGTTGTGAAGGAATTATGTGCCTGTTAGGTCACTGACCTCGGAGGACGGTTTGAATACATTACGGTGATTTTCAACGAGAATTTTTATGTGTAATTTCAGAGAGATTTTTATAACAATGCTTTTTCCACATATGGAGTGAAAAATTCGTTGCCTAGTATTGAAAAAATATATTTTTGATAGAATTTGATTTTATGATTCAATACAGTTGCCTTCGAGGGCGATACAACGATTTTTATAGTACGATTTGTCTTTAGCCTCAAAATAGACTTCAGTTTCGACGATTACCTCTTCATCGGCGCGAAACTTCTGTCCAGTGAGCATCCTTTTGAGCTCTTAGGACTGGATGTGGAAGCAATTTGAAGCACAATTCATACAATTTTGCCATAGTTTTTATTGATTTGTGACACGATGAACTGTCTTGATGAAACAGTACTTTCTTCTTCTTCAAATTAGGCCGTTTTTTCCGCGATTTGGTCTTTCAAACGCTCCAATAATGCTACGTAATAGTCGCTTTTTTAAGATAGACAATGAATATTATACTGTGCTTATCCCAAAATATTGACGCCATAACCTTGCCAACCGACTTTTGCATCTTTCCAGGCTTTGGAGTCGGTTCATGCGCAGTCCACTCGGCTGACTGTCGATTGGACTCCGGTGTGAAATGATGGAGCCATGTTTCATCCATTGTCAAACGTGAGGCTACGGGTTCGATCTCCGCACTGAAACAAATATTTGTGTGATCCACCGGTATTTGTTTCGGGTCTGTATGTTTGTGAGACCGAAAAGTCTCTCGTAGTTCCTAATACCCACGACACAGGACTAGATCTAAGTGTCAGGTCAGGACTATGATTATGACTGTTGGGTGTATGTATTTATATTCTACTCATAAATGAATAATTATTCCGAAAATCGATACCTATACGTTTGTAGTACCATACAAATTATATCGTTATAAAAAAATATGGTATATATTCATAGAATTCTACTCCAGAGACCGTCGGTATGAATCGCTTGATACACCTTTGACCTATACGGAGAAACCCGTCAATCAGATTGCCTCAATTCCGGGAAACACTCGGCCGTTTGTAATCCCACTTATTGATCGGAGTCTGTTGAAACGTCCCGATGTTAATATTAATAACACATTTGTATTACTTTTGATATTTTCGTCAACTCAGGTTTTTCTCTACGAAATGTTATCGAGAGATTATTGACCAGCAAACGAGTGGAACAGATGTCATGGTTAATAAATCTATATCTATATCAGCCCATATACGTCCCATTGCATGGCACGGGCCTACTCTAGAATCGAGACAATCAATTGAGAGTGGTTAGGCCATATAGTCCACCACGCTGGCCTAGTGCGGGTTGGCGGACTTACATACCGTAGAAATTAATAAATAAATACACGAGTTGTTACAACCCCCCTCTCTATCGTACTCTCGATTGTGGAGGAGGCTCGTGCCTTACAGTAGGACGTATATGGACTGTTATAGTACAGTACAAGCTAACTTCACAGTAAGATGCAAAATTTAACGATTTTTGGTCTCAATTAGTTATTTAGGGTCATACATACGTCGCCATTATTACATCATCATCATCATCATCATCATCATCAGCCCGTTGCAGTCCACTGCTGGACATAGGCCTCTCCCAAGGTACGCCACAGAGCCCGGTTTGCTGCTTTACGCATCCAGTCGATGCCGGCCCTCCTGTGCAAGTCGTCCCGCCATCTGGCCAGTGGACGTCCCACGCTACGTTTTCCAAGACGCGGTCTCCACTCCAAAATACGCTTACTCCAGCGGTTATCCGTTCTGCGACATATGTGGCCAGCCCATTGCCACTTCAACATACTAACTTTCAGAGCTATGTCGGTCACCATGGTTCTCTAATCATCGACAATTCAGTTTCTGCATCTTAGTATGCTGGCTGAGACAAGCTAAAGCTGCTGTATGCTGGTCACTTCCAAAAGTTTGCTATCAAAACCTTCAAAGAGCATAAAATTTGGAGAGAATGATAAATTTAAGACTCCCTCGGTGGCGTAGTTGTATTACGGTACGACTACAAGAGAGGTCTCGGGTTCGAATCCCGGGTCGGGCAAAGTGATATTGGGTTTTTCTATTAATTATCAGCCCGGAGTCAGGAATTTGTGCCCGTTATAGGCTCGCCCCCTATCACATCATGGGACGGAACATACAAGGCGAAATGCGGTTGTCCTGATGGCTACTCTGCCTACCCCTTCTGGGATAAAGGCGTGAGTTTATGTATGTATGTAAGACAGAGAAAAAATAAATAATTAAAAGATACGCCTACGGTTGGAAAGTGACGATAAAGACACAATAGTAAATGAAATTAAAAACTTTCCTAAATCTTTCACTTTTGGTGTCAGGGCGCACCCTATTGACTCTGAAATTAACGCATAAAATGTATTTCATTTCCGAAACAGTCTTATCAACATTTTTATGAAACGATTATTAACTTATCTCCCTTCAAAATCCGAGTAATAATTTAACTTATTTAATAAGTCTGAAAATAAATATTTGCGTTTGAACAATTACTTCCTAATCCGGTCTGAGTTGGACATTTAATTCCCGGCGCTGTTTCTCTTCAAAACAACTGACACTCGACGATATCCTTGCAAAACTTGTGAATAACTTTTCCGTTTATACCTTGTTATCAAGTTTTTAACGGGACAGTAGCGGACATGTTTATTTGTCAGAGTTTTTAATAAACAAAACCACATATATTTTTTCTATTTAATCTACTTATATTGGGTTATGTAATTTATTTATTTTCAAATAATTTATACGTTTTATTAAGGAATACCCAGGCCCGGACAAAAAATTACGCGACGGAATGCATTTATGGCTTTGGTTTTAAATCAGCACGGCGAAATGCATAAGAAATAATATGTCTAGTCTTCAAACCAGTCGATAATTTTTGGGGTAGCTACTTACTGCATTCACTTACGGTATTGCTCTTGTAATAGTTAACATGGACTAATAACAGTGAGGTCCTAAGATCGATATCAAAGAAATAGAAAAGAAAAAAGTTATCAATGCGAAACAAATATTTATACATACATAAACTCACGCCTTATTACCAGGACAACCACATTTCGCCTTGCATGTTCCGTCCCACGATGTGTGAATCTCTTGGCTGATAATCGATATAAAAATTCTATACTAGTAGATCCACTAAAGCTAGGTCTATCGAGTGTCGTTAGAATTCATCAGGCCGGTATATTTATTAAGACGATTGAGAGAAAGCCCACATTGAAATACTAATTTATCAACTTTTTCGGAACATGAGGCGTCATTACCACCGATGCGGCAAGCTATTAATCGTCGCCGACCCGCTGGCGTATTTTGATGGATTAACTACTGAACATTCCAAATGTGGATGTGATGTGATGGATTAACTGTCGATCTCAAGGACAATGATGACATTGAAAGGGAGCGAAGGTCACTGTCTTTGCGTGGTAATATGATAGCCCGTAGGTTTGCTCGATGTTCGGGGGAGGTGAAGACTATGCTCTTCAAAGCATATTGTACATCCCTCTACACTTGTACTTTATGGGCTGACTATACGACGAAAAGTTACGGTGGCCTTCGCGTCCTTTATAATAATGCATTTAGAGCGGTGATGGGGCTGCCTCGTTTCTGCAGTGCCTCGGGCATGTTCGCGGAAACACGTACAACATGCTTCCACGCAATGGTGCGTAAACGATGCGCATCCTTAGTGCGTAGAGTGCGAGCTAGTTCTAACTCAGTCCTAGCTATGATTACCAGCAGGTTGGACTGCCCCTACATACGGCATTGCTGCGATAGACATATTGCAGTAACGCCGCCTATTAGGATTTATTAATTTCTCTTTTGTTTTTCTCAATTAATTAATTGTATTTTTAATAATCGTATTTTGTGACATTTGTATTCTTAATTTGTTTTGATATATTTTTGTATATTCTGCTTCAGTTATTTTTGTAATTTTTTGTAATCTTTGTAATTTTGTATTTTGTATTTTGTATTTTGTATTTTTTTTTTTTATGGGTCTTTTTACCTGAAATAAATGAGCTTTATTATTATTATTATTAAATGTCTTGTGTAAAACAGTGGCTTTGGTACATACACATTGAGACTAGGTGATGTGACCGATGTAGTAGGATTTTTTTTTGCCGATTATTTTTTCCCTAGAAACTAATCTGTTATTTTAGCTTGTTTTACGAGTAATATGCCACTCAAGATCTGTTTATCAGCGAAATATAAAAATATTTTAAACCTGAATACTCTATTACACTGCACTAACCGGAGCATTGTAGTTACTTTGTCATGTCAGTATCAAAAAGTCTAAACCGGGCTTTGAAAGCGGGCTTACAATGTCCACCACAATCAAATAAAATCCAACATTACCAAAGCCATTTTCCAAACCTAATTTCAATAACCCCACAAAAACATTAATTTATTGAATGTCTCGAATAAAAGCCGAATACCTCCACAGCACATTTACATTTAATGATTAATTATTCAATATTTATAGTAAAATTAATGGCTTGCAGAACAAAGGGCTTGAAGGAGGTCCCGCGTTCTCATTATGGAACAATGGTTAAATTAATTTCACTTTCACAAAAGATTTGCTGGCTCATGTGTGCTTTTAAGGATGTGTTTGCTAAGGTCTATGTAGTTATGTGGTATGGCGCTTATGTTCTTTCAGTTTTGAGATATCGACTTAGGTAGTGTTGAGATTCACGCGTTGCTTCTTCAACGGTAGCGTGTTTCGGAAAGGTGTATCCACACTATTATTTAGCCGGTCTTTTCTAGCCACCACATAGCGCAACCAGAACTTGGTATTATTACGTAGTCTTTTTTTATTTTAATTGGTTTCCCACATCATCTAGAATGGTTGCTGTCCTAGACGATAACCTATCTTGAAGTAATGGCTCCTCTCGATAGCCGGCATTGAATATTGAAAACTTAGTTATAGAAATGTTGTTGGTTGAAAAAATCCGACGGTAAAACGCCTGGAATGCCAATTATTGCTTTGTAATTTATTATTAATGGTGTTGTTTAGTTTTCCTAGTGTCCATGAGCGTTCGTATCGCTTACTATCAAAGGAAAGGCATACTCGTCTCGTCATTCATCTCAATAACAAAAGTAAGATATCGATTAAACACCTAAAAAAACATACAAGGTATATCCAGACCGCGACCGAAAACGAAGCCAGGTGGTAGTATTAGTGACTTCAGACACAATGCAAGCAAAAATTTCGGAAAAAAGCTCGACAATTTTTTTTTTGTAATTTTTTATTTATCTTCGTATTTGGGTGATATATACATAGTTTTCCTAAAATAAACATGTACACCTCTTTATTTTTAAACACGCAATGGTACGTAAGGGTTTAAATTAGTATTTTCGCAAAAACTAGGTATTTACCACCCAAAAACGATGATTTTTAAAAAATTCTAAAAACATCTGTCTTTGTTTTAGCGAAATTTTTATTTGCATCGTGTTTGTAACCACTAAAACTACCACCTGGCTTCGTTTTCGGTCGCGGTCTTGATATACCCTGTATAGTTACTAAAATAATAATGTACACTGTTTTATTTTTAAAGACGCTATGGTATGCAAGGATTTAAATTACTATTTTTGCAAAAACTAGGTATTTACCGCTCAAATAGTATTTAATAAATAAAAATTTGCAGATAAATATCTGTCGCTTAATTTGCGAATTTTTTTATTGTATTGTGTCTGTAACCACTAAAATTACCACCTGGCTTCGTTTTCTGTCGCAGTCTTGATATACCGGTATATCCATTTAAATATCGGTTTTTTCATAGAAAAACATATGTCCTTTTACCGTAATTCGTCAGCTAACTCAATTTCGTCAGACATTTCTGAAACTAGGTTCTCTATATTCGATATTAGAATTCGGGGTCAAATTCAGTATGTATAAAAGTAATTTGTAACACGGAGTATGAAAGGGTCGCGTCCCGACGTCCTTATATTTTAATGTTATCGGCTTGCGTATGAGAATTGGGTCAAGAACGCAGGAAATCTGTGTGGAATATTTCATAACACGATCATGGCATAATCGTTGACATTGACTGTTACAAATGAGTAATAATAAGATTATTTTAAAGGTATTTTTAAAAATCCCATATTTACTGAGAAATTTTCAACTAAATATTTAGGCGTTAAAAAATCCTTTTTTATGCCGAAGGCTATAAGCAGTGACTTTGTTGTGCTCGACTCCTGGCTCTGCGAAGGTCCATAAGCGGCTGTGACCGCTTACCATCGGCGGGCCACATACTGCCTGCGAAGGCTATGAAAAAAACTGGTACCAACTATCGTCGATGGCAGAATGGTCTGAGACATACCTCTTAGAATATACAAGCTTACATACCTACTAGTTCTTATAAGAAGTGCATAAAAAAGATATCAATTTGCGATATACTCTATATTCCTATTCACAAGGTTTCTTCAGCTGCAGTTATTTATCGAAGCGCATATGCAATGAATACCCCGCTGTATCTATTATCTCCGAGTTCGGAACAAGAGCAAAGATAGATGCGGAAGTCCTATTGTGTTCTACTCATATGATTTTCCTATAGTGGAGGTAAGGTTACCTTCATTCTATAAATGTAGGTTAAAGGAATTTGAAAGCCGTTCTTTTGTTTCGGAATACAGATTTATTTTTGAAGTTTTTTATTATCAACATGAATGGCGAGACGAGCATGCCATTCGCCTGATGGTAACTGATACGACCGCTCATGGACAGTAGCAAAACCAAACAACACATGAATTACAAATTAATGCTTGGCATTCCACAGCGCTCGCCATCATGAGACATAAGATGTTAAGTCTCATTATGTCTAGTAGTAACACAACAGTGTATTCACACTGTTGTTTGGCGGAAGAAATAGATGCCTACCCTATCTGTAAATTTACATACATACATATAAACATACCTACATATATAAACTCACGCCTTTTTCCCAGAAGGGTTAGGTAGGGGTGCTACCAGGACCCCACTGGCCTTATATCTATATAATATTATAAACACGATACTATAATAATTGTTTATAAATAAATCTATCTCGAATTAAATAAACACTTAAATATTAATACCAAATTATAACCAAATATTACGAATGAAATATTCTGTGACAGTATCAAATATTCATTCCCCTTGAGTGGGGAATTCTATATAATTTATACAAGCTTTTAAACCTTAGCCTGTAAATGGTTAATAATTGTATTACAAGGAGCGAATCGAAACCAACCGCCCACTGATTTGTGACCCGTGGTTGTTTAAATATATTAATGCAATTTTACTATGGATGCGGCTCTTTTAACTTTGGTCTTTATTTAGTGTCGAATTTTAGATATATTCAAATGTAATTTAAAGTGAATACCTACAAAGTTCAGGTAGTAATTAAATTCATTTGTCAAGCTCGCAAAATGGAAAATGATAAGGATGGGAGGAAAAATGGCCTATTGGGCCCCCGGCAATATCACTCACCGAAGGAAAGAAAATGTATGTATGCTTTGGCTCGGCAAAAGAACAGTTCTACATTGGAAAGTACGTAAAGTGCTTTTCAGACACAGCATCGGAGGCTAAAGACGCTTGACCTCTTGATAAAATCTAATTTAATATCTAAACATTATCATTTCATATTACAATACGCATTTGCGTTTATAGTGGTACCTTGTACAGTAGTACCGAAGACTGAAGAGCCCTTGGCACATGGCCAACGGCCAAATTGCCAACGCTTTGCTTGCCCACAAAAGCAATTGCGTCCAATGTTTTAGCCAAAATGTGCATTGGGCAGCTGTGCCAAGTAATTCTACATAATTATGCCGGGTAATAGTGCGTGGTTACAAATCAGGAGCTATCAAACGGTGGTCAGGAGTTCAAATACCAAGGCACACGACAGAGTCTGAGTTTTCGCAGTTATGTGTTTATTGATAGTAAATCAGCTGAAAATCAGTGCTGTTGTAAAACAGCGTATCCTGATCTGGTATCCTTCTACGCGCATATTTCGGCAGATGTTAATGTAGACCTTTTCCTTGTATTATATTATTATTTAGTTGTATTGTGTGTGTGGAAGAAATAAATGTTATAAATGGTTTAAATCATGTACTTTTATGTTAAAGCAAAACTTCGAAACCTACCTAAGCCATACCATAGATATCAATGAAAGAATTTTGATGTTACACATGTAAAGTCTCCCAATTCTCAATAAACTAGGATAGTGTGGCTATGTCCTTTCCTTTTTACATAGATCATTAAAAGGAAGCCGGCTGGAATCGAGTTGTATAGACACTTTACCAATCTAAAGCGAACACCGCCTAGCATATTGAAAACCATACTTCGATATAAATTAATAAACTCCGTAAAAGTTAGACTGCAGTCTATTGAAAATGCCACAATAAAAGGCCAAAAATGCCGAGGTCCGGAGATAAAAGTTGAAAAGGATTCCCTTCAATAACCGAGTTGGAGAAAATGAAATGATATTAAAAACTCTTTGTCCCTCCGCCGCGACTCCAGACTGCTTTTGTTGGTGTACCGGGATAGAAAGACCACTGGATGTGACCTAGGTCTGAGAAATTCTGGTGGCTAAGTTAAAAGAATTAGAACGGTTTAAAATTGTGCTGCGTAGTTAGGTAAGGTAAGCGAACTTTGTCGGTTTAAACTTTAAACATTGGCTTCTAGCTTGGCAATCTAGCTTCATATATTGCTGTTAACCTAAATGTTCTATATTATACCCTTGAATTGAGCAATCCACATGATTTAAATTCGCTCTGAACAATATCGGTAACTAGCGGCCCGACCTGGGGTCGCCCGGGTGCAAATAGTTTTTGAGTCCAGTCCATGTCCACAATATATTTTAATATCATTCAATTTAATTTTTATATTTTTTAACAACTCGACATTTCGATTGCTTTACAGCTGAGGTGGTCACGGGTTAGACAGAGGTATAGGTCATCCGCTCAAAATTAGTTTAAAAATTAAGTCTCTTCTATTATCCATATATCAACGTGTTAAGGATTTGCTTTCACATTGTGTTGTGAAAATTTAATTATTACTCTTTACAAAGGTGGACTTGTGACTTCGTTATTCAGGCGCAGTTTAATCTTCTCAAGTGTACATTATATTTTATATATGGAATTAATTTTAGGAAAAAAAAAATTGGAATTCATGGTTGTACAGGCCTAAGGGCAGATTATTTATTTATTTATATATTCTTTATGGTACACCAGGAAAAGACAGAGATTTTAACTAAATTTTACCACTATAACTACCACCTGGCTTCGTTTTCAGTCGCAGTCTTGATATATCCGATATAATTGGTTGGTATTATTGGTAGTAAATGGTTTGGTATTTTATTATAAAAGCGCACACAAATTTCCAGAGAGTTTTAATCAAATTAAAACTTACATTCATGTTTAACCATCGCGTGTTTAATAAGTTTCACGTGTAGTTTCATTTGATTAGCCAATAAAAACACGAATCTTAGTAATCTGTCACGAATGTCGCCAAGACCAATAATCCGCGGTCACGGAGACACTCAAAATTAATATTTGCCTTAATCCTACGCCCAACTATGTTTATACAAGGGGTTGCTTAAGGTAACAACGTAATTGTAATATGCAGGTGGAATAAACCACAAAGCGAGACGTTTAAAAATATGAAATACTTCACAAAAAAGGCTAAAATAAAAGTAAACATTTTTTTATAGCAATGCTTCGCATTCCCCTGTGCTTGTCATCCTGGGACATAAGATGTGAAGTCCATATGTCCAGTAGTTATTCTGGCTTCAATGTTCTTTGAAGTTTAAACCGGAATACAACAGTGCATTTACACTGCTGTTTGGCGGGAGAAATAGACTTTGCGGTGGTACCTACCCAGGCGGCCTCTCACATATCAGAGACCTACCACCAGTGTGAGACCACCATACATACTTATATGACAACATGGTTTACACAGCCCGGCTTGGCAGCAGAAATAGATACAATAGGTACTCACCTAGCCAGCTTTACGTGTGAAGGACCTGGTAAACAAATCAATATGTTACAACCTTTATCAAACACACCAACATACAATACACATTCACAAACATTTGGCAGCCTCCGTGGCGCAGTTGGTTAGACGCCAAGAAGAACGAGAGGTCGCGGGTTCGATCCCTGCACTGAAATAAATATATGTGTGAGCCACTGGTATTTGTTTGGGGTCTGGGTGTTTGTGAGACCGAAAAGTCTCTCGTAGCTCCTGATACCCACGTCACAAGACTCGATCTTAGTGCAGGGTCAGGACTATGTATGTGACTGTATGTATTTATTTATTACTAAAAAAGTTATTAAAATCATCCTGTATATTACACATCAAGTTAACGTGAATATGCTCAAGTAATGTTATTTAATCGCCGGCTTATAAGCTTTATTGATTCAAGTTGTTCTCCGAGATTAACGCGAACTGTATGAATATACATGAGACACATGTATACTGTAATTCGATGGAAGGATTAAAGGACCAGTTGACGCGATGTAAAATACATGTACGATATAGATTTGTGTTTCTATGTGAATTGTTGGTTTACATACATAAATAAACTCACGCCTTTATCCCAGAAGGGGCAGGCAGTGGTGCCACCAGGACACTCACATTTCGCCTTGTATGTTCCGTCCCACGATGTGATAGGGGGCGAGCCTATCGCTATATCGGGCACAAAATCCTGACATCAGGCTGATAATTAATAGAAAAATCCAATATCACTTTGCCCGACCCGGGCTTCGAACCCGAGACCTTAGCTTTGTAACCATACCGTAGTACAACTACGCCACCGAAGCAGTCATTGCATTTTATAGTGCCCATTATGCATCTGATAACTATTATTTCACAATTCTACGAAAAATTATAAAATAAATGATAAAGTAAAATCTGATAACTATTATTTCACAATTTATAAAATAAATGATAAAGTAAATAAACCCGGCAACTCCTCACCATTGCAAATAGAAGTGCAAGTTAATTGTAGAAATGGAAAAATTGCAATCTAGCTTCGTTATGGCGGCCCGGCTCTCGTAAACTGGTTATTTTACTCCCGCTTTATTATTTTATGCGTTTTTATTTATGTTTACTGGAAGTGGGTTAGTAAGGTATTGCGGTGGTAAGGGAGATAGTTCGAAATAATTCAGATAGTATTCCCTATAATTAATACACCAATAGCCTTTACGATTGCCTATATTAAAATCGGCGCAATGAACCCTGGATCCCGTTTGTATGTGGATCATATTGAGACGTAACATCTTATGTCTTAAGATGGCGATCGCAGTGGAATGCCAAGCATTGCCTTGTAATTCATAGTGTTGTTTGGTTTTGCTACTGTCCATGAGTGGTCATATCGCTTACCATTAGGCGAAAGGCATGCTCGTCTCACCAATCATTGCAAATAATAAAAATTACAAAGAATAGGAAGCTGGTAACAGTTACTGGCCTAATTTAGGCCCCCAAATTCTTTCATTACGATTAGAATCGAAACTTAATGATATTTTTGGTAATATTGAAGGCTATAGTGGCGTATGATTTTGCAATATTTTAATGCACTAAATAAAAATGGGGGGCAAAAGTACCTCAGCTGAAAACTGTTTTACCAATCTGTCTCCACAAACTTTGAAATATTGTACAGCCGAAATTCATCTAGTATTTTATACCCAGTAATAAACAATTCTGGGTCAGCCTATCCCTTGGGATGAATTATTAAAAGTGTGAAAGATGTAACGAGCTACATTTAAACATCAATTAATGTTACGTGTCTAGTTTTCGTGAACACGGGAATCAGTATTTTTACGTGTTTACATTAATTGAATTAAAAAGCTTTATTATTAAATAAACATAGGTTATATTTTTTCTTTTTACATTACTCAAATATGTTAGTAATTACGTAGGTAGTTTTTAATTCACTTTTAAAATCTAGTCGTGTAAAGTTTCCCAAACTAAAATTCTCATACATAAACTCAGGCCTTTTTTCCAGAAGAGGTAGGCAGAGTTTTCCTTTGTAGCAACTAGGACACCCACGTTTCGCCTTGTATGTTCCGGCCTACGATGTGAAAGGGGGCGAGCCTATCGCCATATCATCGGGCACAAATTTCTGACTTCAGGCTGATAATGAATAGAAAACCCTACATATCACTTTGCCCGACCTGGGATACGAACCCGAGATCTCAGCTTTGTAACCGATTTGTGGTACAACTACGCCACCGAGCCAATCCGTTTACCAGTCACCACGCACTTACTGATACTAAGTGTTATCCATAAAAACATACAATTTTTATTGAAATTTCCAACACGCTCGCAACAGAAAAAGTGAAAACAAAATTAATTGCAAAGCTAATTGCTAACACAAAGGTATTTCCATTAGTTAATAGAACAATACGTAGTTTAAATTGAAAAAGAATAGGTTGTAACAAATTTAGCATTTACAATGTTTAATGGATGGTTTAGTGGTTTCATGGCAATTATGTCGGCCAGGTATGTAATTAGGCGGTGTGTTGTGGTCTATATTCATACTGTTAACTCCATGTTAGCGTTAAATTGTACTACTATTTTGTGCCAATCAAAACTTCGTGGGTTTGTGGTTTCATAACGGAATAGAATAGAGTGGGTGGGTAATTGGAATTAGTCAGTGGCGACATACAGTGAGATAATATAATAGAACTAATTCGGGTATTATGTTAGTTTGACAAATATTCTAATTACCGATATTGGTGTGCTTTTCCACTAATTAATTATAAAACCATCGATTATATTATTATCTTTATCGCTCATATGTGAGAGGCCCCTGGGGTAGGTACCGCCGCAATGTCTATTTCTCCCGCCAAACAGTATTATAGATGCACTGTTGTGTTCCGGTTTGAAGGACTTTATAGACAGAGTAACTACTGAACATAACATCTTATGTCTCAGGATGGCAAGCGCAGTGGAATGCCAAGCATTGCTTTGTAATTCGTGGTGTTGTTTGGGTTTGCTACTGTCCATGAGCTGTCGTATCGCATACCATCAGGCGAATGGTATGCCGGTCTCGTCATTGCGTCACTGCTACAATTATTTTTGATATCCCCCAGCTAACCCCCCCCCCCCCAATCCACCCCTGCACTAGGCGTTTTATTCATTTTGTTCACCCGCCTGCGGCACTTAAATACGTTATAAAAGTGCCATAATAAATAATTTGTGCCCGTATCCCCGTTGCGGTTATATATTTTTTATTATATTTTATCACGTTGTGATACTAACATTTCTGCATTAATGTCATTACCCCTGACTTCGTTCGCTATTACGGCCCAGGTATAATTCAGAACCGTCAATATTTTTTTATTAGACACAACAAGTATGTTCATATATGTACAAAATATAACTTTTTATAATAATTACAAAGTGTAATTTTTTTTTTTTTTTTTTAATTATTTATATTTATATTTTTTTGAACAAATAACTACTATACATTTTAAATTATTCCATTATTTATAGAGGTCACAACCCCACCCCCTTAATCAAATAAACCACCCGTCATCATTCCTGGAGCAAACGAGCCCAAAATACAGGAGGCATTTCCTCTTTGGATGGCAATAGCTATCCTTTGCGTAAGGAACCACCCAGAGCGATAGTCCCTACCCAGATCTCTAAGACGACGGCCAATATCTTTAACCAACATTTTGGCTTCAGATCCCCAACAGCCAGTCACCTCAACAGCAAAGGGAACAAAAAAGTAGTCCCTTAAAAGTGGAGCATATTTTGCTCGCTTCGACTCAGCAGCTACTTCAGCAGCAGCTGCAGCCGCCCTCGTCGTTCGGCCTAAGTGGCTCACAGCGAAGGTGCTAACGCACGTGGCGTCCCAAACCAGGCACTTACCTCTGAGCCAAGGCAACAAAGTAAGACCATCAGGCCTTTTACCATCGGTGCGTATTAAACCCGGGGTCTCCAGCAAGCAAGGCACATTTGCGGACACGAGAGCCCTCCTGATAATATCGTTGAGAGCATGATGACGCGCAAATCTACCCGAACAACGGAAACAACTCAGTGCGTGATGGCCGTTGGCTGCCACTATAGAACCACAAGTGCAAGTGTGCGTCTCACACACATTGCAACCCAAACGCAGGGCTACGGCCACACACAGAGAGTCGCCGTCGAGAAGTGTGCCCAGGTGAGGTGATGGTAAGGCGTGTAACCATGCTCCCGATTCAGGAGTGGATACTCCTTTCAGCCTAGCCACATCCACCCCCGTAGCGCCCTCTATAAGTTGGTCCCGCAATCTCTTCGCTCCAACATCATCCCACAAGCGCTGTCTATTAAGAAATTTAGGAAGCTCCGCTCCCGGATTGCAGACCGACCAAGCTTCACAAGCGTCAGAGGCGAATGGTATATCCATCCGATCACAATTGGGAGATAAAATACATGTGACCAGATCTGCAACACCATTGGCCGACGCAAGAAAAGCAGGCAGACCTACATCCCGGGCTCGTCTTATACCCAAACCCCCATGCCGAATCGGTAAAGCTGCTTGGTCCCACTGTGCCTCGTTTAAAGAAACGTTCAACAAGGTCTCCACTGACATTTTAAGGACGTTGTCAAAGTTCGAGATTTCGACAGGGAATAACCATGTGGGCGCAGTACGTAATAAATACGTGATTCTTGGTACAGCGAAGCACATTCGCAACAGAACTAAAGCAACATGTGGAGTAAGGTTATTTAACCGTGCTTGAGCAGCAAGAAGGAGTTCCCTACGCTGGTCAACAGCCGCCGGAACACCCTCAGTAAAGATAGGCGAACCCAATAAGGTGAAAGTCTCGGCGGTGAGTTCAGTAAGACCAGGGAGGATTGCGTTAAATCGGGATACCAACTGATGCGTTCCAGGCCCACAAGAGTAAAGTTGGCACTTGGTGGAATTCAAACTAAGACCGAATTCACTGAAACGGGGAATCAAAGAAAGCAAATCGCCCTCCACTTGCTCAGGCATCCCCCCTATGGTGCCGTCATCCAAGTACCAAATATTTAACGGGGACTTCAAATCGGAAATAACCTTTTTGATACTGAGGCTAAAGATAAGCGGTCCAAGAGGATCCCCCTGTTGAGCCCCTACAAGAGAGGGTATAAGAGTATCGCCGTAGTAAAGCTTGGTTGGAGCACTGTAGGCCTGATACAGGAAAGGATAAATTGCAGGGATATTTTCTTTTACCTCCCTTAACATCACGTCCCTTTCTAAGGTGTTGAAAGCATTTTTTAGGTCCAGTTTTATAATTAACTTATTACAGTTTGTGGGGTCTAAAGCAAATGCGCGTGTAGCATGGATAGCTGCCTCGCACCCTAACGGGGTCCCAAAACCCAGTTGCTGCGGCTGTAAATACTCTGTCATTTTCTCTCTTACAGAATGGCATGCGATTTTAGCAGTAAGTCTTCTGAAAACGCTCCCCACCGCTATAGGCCGCACACCTCCTTCTCTCTTATTCAAGGCACACAACGATCCTCCATATAGATAGGGGCACACATCCGGGTTAAGTTCACCGCCGAGTAAAAAGTTAACCAACCTCGTTAGACTTTCCAATAAACGCATTCCGCTATCACCGGCTGAACTGGAAATGAGTTCTTTTAAATGCCCCGGACGTACTCCGTCCAGACCTGCAGCGGAACCCGTTCGGAAGGATAGCAGGGCTTGAGCCACCTCTTCACTTTTCACCACAAGGCGTTGCGTAGAATTATCCGGCGCATCCGGAAAAGAAAGGGTACGCGATGGTGAAGGATGTTTCAAACGAAGAGACGACAAAGTTTCCGCGCTGGCATCAGCCAACGATTTGTCAGAAACTAGCAGTCGTACGGCACCCCCCAAATCGCCTTCGTATACCTTGGATTCTATATATTTTTCTATGCCTCGACGTCCACAGAACTTTCTACGGATAAAGGGTTCATAAGAAAAGGGAAAATTTTCAGAAATTAAATTAGCTTTGACTTTTTGTGTTAAATTTCCCTCTCCTGACTCGACAGGGACCCTTAACGAACGATAAGAAAAAGTAAGTAAGGAGCACCAGTCATCTAAACTATTGGACTCTAAGATCCTGTTTATTAGGCTGCATAGCTGATTGGCTGCCAAATTTCGCGCTGCTTTCGGGATATGCCGTAAGACAGGCACGTTCTGTTTTAAAATATGCAAAGTATCGATGTGTAAACGTTGGGACCCTAATGAAGACAGGGAGACTGAAGCACAAATATTCATACCAGATCTGGCAGCCCGAGCAACGTTTTTTTATTATGCTTAAAAAGTTATATAGCGGTGTATCTATTTCTATAAGTAAACTAAGTTATTTTGCAAGAAAATGTCTTAGATATAGTATAACAGCGTTACGACATGAAAGAAGAACAAACCAATAAACTTTCTTTCACATTTATATGTATGAAGCACGGACTAAAATTATAGCTAAAATTGGTGCATTTTATTGCGATTATTTGTTTTCAAATATTGCGTAAAATATTAGTACCTTGTGTTCACTGGTTTGTATCATATTTCAGTATATTTGGTTGGTGAAATAATATTAAAAGACTGTATTAAAACTGTTATTTAATTTAAATATATTTTTAATACTTCTACAGGATGTTCCGTGGTACAATATATCCTTCTTATATTATAATTTAATTGGTGTGGAGAAGGTTAATACTAGTGAGCAGTAAATGGGACAAAATGTATTTTTAAGCGAGTTAGGCCTTAAGGTCGCAGCTCATTGGAGCCGCCCGGCACCCGACCCGCACCGCCTCATCGCTCCCCATCCACTCGTTGTCAGCAGGTGGTCTACGGGTAGACGCCGTGTTATTGTGCGCATTGTCGTCGCGTGAATCACTCGCGAGCCGCGCGCAGTCCACTCGATGGCAGCACGCGGTTCACTCGAGGCTTGTGCTTTGACAATGCGCAGTAATTCAAAGCAAGCATGCGAACACCGAGTTGCCACCGAGAGGTCAACTCAACGCGACGTCCGCGCGTGGACCTGGCTTACGACCAAGGCGACCCGGTGACGCTATGGAGTTGATGTATTGAGCGCATGTGCATCAAAGTTCATATAAATAATACTAACAGCACGAGGCGAGGCTGTGGGGTACGGGTGCCGGTTGGCTCTAATGAGCCGTAACCTTTGAGGCCGATCCACTAGAACGTAGCATACAAACACTATGCTATGACCGACCACTGCACCGTGTTAGAACCCACCTATGAAAGAAGTGTCTGACTGCTATAATTTATCTTAATTCTATTGGCGTGTGGCGATATTTAGATCTACATATAATATTGAAATAAAACTATTTTATACGGATTTTATCGCGATTTGGTTTAATTTTTAAATTTTTTAACTTCCCGACGTTTCGATTACTTTACAGCTTTCGTGGTCACGGGGCGGACTGAGGTATTAGTCATCCGCTCAGTGACTGTTACAATTTAACTACCCTTAATTTACAATAATTAAATTAAAAAGTTAATTTAAAAAAGCTAACTAAACTTTTTAATGTGTAACATTCGCGTAAATCTAAGAAACCATTATACATATAATATTTTAGAAATATCTAATATAATTCATTGTTTGAGATATGTTTAATACCTATATGTAAACAAATAGCATTTATACTCGTAATGTAATAGCATTTACATGTCCAATATAATAAAATGTGAAAAGAGAACCTTTTCTTAATATTTTGACAACAGACAACAACGCATTCGGACGCCAGAAGACCGTAGACGACCTATACGGTTCTGAACCGATTTAAAGAAAACTGTAGAAATTAAATTTATGCTTTGATTACTATAAATATTTAACATGATTTACTAAGTTTCAAGGGATGTTGCTTCTGACCCTGAGTCCTGTATATTGGCAGGCGTGGTGCTCACAATCAGGCAAACGACCGTCTCACCACGTCAATTTCGTAAATAAAAAAACGAACTAGTCCAGACTGGTAATAAATAAAAATATCCAAAGTAACAAACAACAGATAAACACAAAATAAACTACATCAGGCAAAAACGTTTAGATAAATACCTTGCCGAAGTTGATACTTACAACTTAAACGTAGTTGTGAAACTTTAGCACAAGTTCATGACACGCAGAAACGGTCCCCCGCGGGTAGTGTTGCAGTAATTGTTATTTAATTACGGGCCCCGTGGGACCCAGTGAAGCAGTAATTACGGCCCTGAGCGAACGTATTAGAATGAAATGTTAATGTGTGTAATTTATAATTTGTTTTCTTTTTATATGGCTTCTGTGGTTCGGATTATTTTGAGTATCAAGAGGCAATGACTGAAAGGTTCTTGGTTAACCGTTTATTTATATTTTTATTGTTGGAATATGAGACAATAATGTTTTTATACAAGTTACCGCAGCATACCCACCGCTTTTTTCTATTGTCATAACAATTTCATAATATTGCCTCACCTGCCTAAAACAGCATGTGTGTATAGACCGTGAGGTCCTGGGTTTGATATTTAAATGAAGCAATCTACTTTCATTTTGATTAATAATTATGCCGAGCTCTGGGTTTTCCGGGAGGGCTAAGCCGCAATGCGTTATATTATTTATAAGTAAAATCGTTTTGCATCGCGGATAAAGTTGATTCACCCCAAATCTATGTTTTTCAAGATGAGGCCAGATGGGAGGAAGGAAAGTCACTTATAATATCAACAGAAAATATATAAAGTTGATGGAAACCGTGCGAGAAGTAACATATCCCGACATCTTGAGGGGAATAAATATTCTATTTGTATGATGAAATGTTGCAAATAAGTGAGCGATCGAGTTCTGTCCTCGGGGAGACATGCTTCGAGGGAAACGCGAGCAAAATACTAAGGAACAAAGCCAATTCAGAGTTTTATTAACCAGTACTGAGGGTTCGTGTAGTTTTATTTGAATATTTATTGATATTACAGTTGATTTTTACGAATGGTTTATGAATTAAGGTATAAAAATGTATACCTTGAAATTGAAAGGCGTACTAAATATGTAAATAAATAAAATGTCAAAGGTGTATTCAATATGAGTCTGGACCATTAAATATCTTACGTCGATGATTTTTGTACTTGGGACGTATATGGGCCGATACAATACAATACAATATTATTTATACTAATAAATTTAAGGCACAGAAAACGTTGCAAAAATATATATGTATAGGTAGTACACAAAATATTATATTCTTTAATTTTTTGTCTGTGTTTCCTCAGACCATAAAGCAACAGTTTTAGTTTAATGAACTCAAAGTGATAACTCTTGCCCCAGTTAGCATTAGGGGTACATTCTATCTTTTGCACAGATTCGTTATTCATAACCACTTTTCTTTCTTCTGCCTGCTCTGATCCTACATCTGGGGTCACCGCAACATGTACTGACAGCCACGTCAATAATTTCGATTTTTATTTACGATACCATATAAGGCTTAATAGTCCTGACCCCACATTAAGATCGAGCCTTGTGTCGTGGGTATCAGAAACTACAAGAGACTCCGGTCCTACAACACCCAGACCCGAAACAAATACTTATGGGTCACTCAAACATTTGTCTCGGTGCGGATCGAACCCACGGCCTCTCGTCTAACAGCCGGCGTCTTAGCAACTGCACCATGGAGGCTCTCGCTATAGGTGCCAAAAGCCGAACGTGATCTTCGATTAGGATAGCCAGATCCCTAGGTACTCAACAAGCATATCTTTCATCTATTATCTACCTCAATTAATTAAACACATCAGCAAAACATCAACTGTTGGTAAACAAACCTGACGCGACTGCCAACATGTTCACGTAGTCACGGGTTAAAATCCTAGAGCACACCTCTGACATTTCGAAGTCATGTGTGTATTGATAGTCAATCACCACGGACTATAACGGTGACGGAAACATCGTGAGGAAACCTACCGTAGCGATTTGTAATTTCTATGGTATGTAAAGTCCGCCAACGCGCACTAGGTCAGCGGGATCGACTACATAGGCAGGAGTGGTGCAGTCCCTGCAGTGGGACGTATATGGGCTGATACAGAACAGTACAGCAAAACATTAAAAAAGCTTTAATAAACATACATACATATATAAACTCACGCCTTTATCCCCGAAGCGGTAGGCAGAGGCGCCACCAGGACACCCACATTTCGCCTTTTATTTTCCGTCCCATGATGTGATAGGGGGCGAGCCTATCGCCATATAAGCTTAAATAAAATCATCCAGAAATCAACATAAAACTAATCCTCAATGTATGGACCAGGCTCTTGTAACGTATAAAAGCCGTAGCTCTCTGCCCACTCCACTCTGCTAATTGGCTCTCGGGCTTATCGATTTGTACCCACCACCGAATGGAACCCGATACAGTTCATTGTAGTTACTAGTGCATCGGCGGTAGGAATTCAAAATTTAACGGCGAGGTCAAGGTCGCAAGGTCACGGTCAAGGTCACGTTTGTAAGGTCAAGGTCGGGTTGGTTATTTCAAGATCATGTTAAATTTATTGAAATTTATTATTGTCTATTTTGACGTTTATATAATTATAAACGGGTACAAGTGCAAGATCTTACAATTTCATGAAAAATTATGCTTTCTAAATGTCTTTTGCGTTCTACCTACTGTGATGTTCTAAAAACAGTGAAATATTAAATCAGTCGAGAAACATGGGCATAAAAGTGGGTATTTATTATTTATGAAATATTTTTCTTCAAGACGAGTGAGAGCGTCCTCTGCGTTCGTCCGTGACCTATCCAGCACAAATCACTTCAAGGCGAAATGTCACGTCATGACGTCACGAGAGAAGCGAGCGATTGCTACTGAATTTAAGATGCTGGAAAAATAAAACATTATAATTGGGAAAGTGTTTTTGTTGATTTGTTATTTTATGTAGCAATATACTATTTTATCACCTGTTTAGTATCATTGTGAATTATTTATATTTAGATATGGTTGCAAAGCTGAGGTGTCGGGTTCGAATCCTGGGTCGAGCCAACTGATATATTCATTATCAGCCCGGAGTCAGGAATTTGTGCCGGATATGGCGACAGGCTCGCCCCCTATCACAGCGTGGGGCGGAAAATACATGACGAAACGTGGGTGTCCTGGTTGCAGGGGAACCTCAGGCTACCCCTTCCGGGAAAAAGGCGTGAGTTTATGTATGTATGTAAATGGAACTGCGTAAATGTTAGTCTACTGTGCAGGACGACTGCACATAACTTTAGTCTTAAGTGTCTTTTATTATGTACTGTATTATATAAAGCTTATTGTAAATAATCTTATTGGAAATTGTGTATTGTGTTCTTATAAGACTGAAAGAATTAACAAATAAAGGCTGCGATTATAATAAAATAGGTAGAATAGTATTAGAATAAGTGTTAACCAGTATTATGTATAATGTTATGTAAAATATCGAACAATATATTTTTATAGTAAATAAGCGAACACATGGGGTAACGCCCCGCGCGCCCGCGGACCGAGCTACCGCCCCGCGCGCCGACGCAGCGACGCATCGAACCAAGGCGTCCTATTGGACGAACGCGTCGCCGTCGCGCGCGGACCCGGCACCGGGGATTAAGCCCGAACTAGCAATAAAAATAGCAGCCCCGGGCCGGGTAAAATCAGTTCGGTTCGGATCTCTCCAAGCGCACAAGAAACCTCAAGAAGTCAAGAAACCTCAAGAAACAGCAAATAGTCAGCAAGTAGTCAGCAAGTAAGAAGTGATCGTGTCAACGTTGGACCGCTGCTACTCCGTGACGTCATCGTCGTGTCGTCACTCGCCGTGCTGCCGCCAGTCAAATAGATCGTCTTTTGTACTTTTCAGTACGAAATAAATTGTTTCTTCCGAATCATAATCACTGGTATTATTTCCGCACACACCCAGCACGTATCCTGATCTACATTAAATTGTACGGGATTGTTCGAAGGCGGTCCCGTACATTCTGGTCCTTCAGTTCGCCGGATACGTGTGTGGAATAATGCCAGTGACAAGATCGGTGGGAAGGCACACCGCCTCGGCTTCGGCCTCGGCGTCTGCCACGGTGACATCCGCCACTGCCACGACGGACGTGACCGGTGCCTCGCGCACCGCTACGACCGTCACCGGCACTGATGAAACCGCCACCACCTCGGTCACAGATCAGTCAAAACAACCCGCCGCGGTCGAACCTCTGGTGACGGAACCCGCCACCTCCGCCGGGATTGAAGACCAAGAAAAGAACAAATCGCGGACGGCGTCAAGAAGCAAGAAGACCTCAAAGTCGCGCCGTCTCGCCGCCGCCCGAGCCGAACTCGCTCGACTCAAGGTCGAGCTCGCCGCCGCTCGAGTCCAGGAAATCGAAGAGGACTCCAGCTCTGAAGACGATAGCGCAACCGTCACAGAAGTTGAACAGGAACTCCGTGTCCGCACATGGCTGCGGAATAGTCAACTTCTAGCCATCGACAGCGAGCCGCATCAGGCGACGCCGCCGCGCGCCGATGCCGCCGCGCTCGCACCGTCGGGAGTCACTGCCGCACACCCGCCGCGCCCGACGTCGGTTGAAGAGGGCGCACCCGCGCCTCTTCTCGACCTGCAAGCGCCTCCGCCAGCGACCACTGCCGAGTCCTGGGGACCGAACTCCGGCGCTGCGCACCCGCCGCCAGCGGCCACTGCCGCGCCCTGGCAGGCGAACCCCGACGTCACGCACCCGCTGCCGACCGCCGCCGCCGCTGCCGCGGCCTGGCAGCCGAACACTCAAGATCAACAGCAGCCGCCGCCCGCCCTCGCCGCCTGGTTCACCGAGCAAGCAGCGCGCGCCCCTCCGCCAGCGACCACTGCCGCGTCCTGGCGACCGAACTCCGGGGTTGCGCAGCCGCCGCCGCTCGTCGCCGCGTGGTTGCGTGGCAATGAAGCGCCACCGCAAACCGCGCCATGGGGCTCGGCCGCAGCCGCTACCACCGACGGCCTCACAGCTGTCGCAGCCGCCAACGCATCGTGGCAACTAGGCCACGCCGCACCGCCGCCGCAGCTGCCACCGCCGCCGAACAGGACAGAACCTGCCGCCGCTCCGCTCGCACCGGATGGACAAGTCGCCGTGCCGCAGCGGAAGACGGAGATGCAGCAACTGGCTGCAGCCATAACGAACGCCGTGCAAGCCGCACAAGTGAAACAAACGAGGTATGTCGAGTTACCATTCTTTAACGGTGATCATCAAGAGTGGCTTACGTTCCGCGCCTCGTATGAAGAATCCGCGCATAACTTCACGAACCTAGAGAACATGTCCCGCCTGCGCCGGAGCCTGCGCGGGACAGCCAGAGAGGCAGTGCAAGGCCTCCTGATAACAAACGCGGATCCAGACAGTGTTATGCGCACATTGGAAATACGTTTCGGCCGACCGGAGTCCATCGCGGCGGCCGAAATTGAGCGGCTCAGAATACTACCACGCCTCGCCGAAACTCCGCGGGACGTGTGCACCTTCGCCACAAAAATCAGTAACGCGGTAAACACGTTGCGAGCATTAAGGTGCATTTATTACATGTATAACCCGGAGACTGCACGCGCAGTAATAGAAAAATTAACTCCAACACTGAGGCACAAATGGTACGAGTTCGCCGCCGTTCAACCAAGAGAGGAACCGGACCTCTCAAAATTGGAACGCTTCCTCCAAAAAGAAGCGCAAATCTGCAGCCCATTTGCAACGGCAGAAGCGATCACAAGCGAACGGTTCCGAGCGCCTCGACCGGAACCAAAGACCCGACAAAAGGTGTTCACTACGGAAGTCACCCACAGGCCGAATTTTGCGTGCGTCCTATGTCGCAAGGAGGGACACGCAGTAACCGAGTGCACGCGATTTAAGCAAGCAAGCATCGACGAACGGTGGGACACAGCGAAGAGAAATAAACTATGTTTCCGATGCTTACGGCGCCGCACACAGCAACACAGTTGCAAAACGAAGAGGTGCGATATTGACGGGTGCGAACACCTGCACCACCAGCTGCTGCACTCAACAAGGGGCGCACCACGCAAAACTGAAGAGGAGCGAGAACAAGTGAACTCCGCGTGGAACTCTTCAGTGTCATATCTGAAAATAGCGCCGGTACGAGTTTCGGGACCGGCGGGAGTCCACGAGACGTACGCGCTGCTCGATGACGGGTCTACCGTAACCCTCATCGATGAAGCACTCGCGGACACGATAGGCGCCGACGGACCGGATAACCCGCTTCGTATTAGTACATACGACGGGCACACCACGGAGAACAAAACGTCGCGCCATGTAAGGATAAGGATCCAGGGGCGAGGTCGTCACACCCAACAAATACACGCCCGAACTGTTCCTGACCTGCGCCTGGCGGCGCAACGAATCTCTGAGGAAGCGATTGGTGACTGCCCGCACCTCAAAGATGTACTCCACACCGTCACCACGAGCCAGGTGGTACCAAAAATCCTTATCGGACAAGACAACTGGCACCTCCTGATCGCCACGAAGACGCGATCAGGGAGAAGAGACCAACCAGTGGCATCGCTCACGCCACTGGGATGGGTGGTGCATGGCAGCAGGACTCGAAGCCTCGGACACCACGTGAACTTTGTCGGCCACACCGCCGCGGATGACGAGATAGAAAAAATTGTGCGAGAATTCATCACGGCCGACAATACGTATGTGTCACCAAAGCGCCCAGAAAACGACCCCGAACAGAAAGCCCTCCAAATACTGGAGGCCAAAACGGTCCAGCTACCCGAGGGGGGGTACCAAACGGCGTTATTATGGAAATCGGAGGAGGCGTCGCTCCCCGATAATTACGAAAATACGCTCCGTCGACTTTACGGAGTCGAGAAGAAAATTGACAAAAATCCTGCATTAAAAAGCAAGTATAACGCCGAGATGAACAAACTGATCTCCAAGGGCTACGCAGAGCCAGCACCGACTACAAAAACGCCAGGAAAAACCTGGTACCTGCCTCATTTCGCCGTCGTCAACGCACTGGAACCGGAGAAATTAAGAGTCGTCCACGATGCAGCCGCCAAGACCAGAGGCGTGTCACTAAACGACATGCTCCTGACCGGACCCGACCTCCTGCAACCGCTCCCGGGAGTGCTGATGCGCTTCCGCGAACGTAGGATCGCCGTCACTGCAGACATCGCGGAAATGTTTATGCGGGTCCAATTACGAGAACAAGACAGGGACGCTCTCAGGTACCTGTGGCGAGGGGATCGCCGAGACGACGCACCACCGGAGGAATTCAGGATGAAGTCGCTGATATTCGGAGCGTCGTGCTCGCCCGCCACCGCTATCTACACAATGAATAAGAACGCACGAAACCACGAACATCGGTACCCGGAAGCGGCAGCGGCCATTATAAGGAAGCACTATATGGACGACTACTTAGACAGCTTCGACGACGTGGAACGAGCCGCGACCATAGTCAATCAAATACAAGAAATACACAGCGCGGCGAATTTCCACTTGAGAAAATGGAAGTCCAATTCACCTGAGCTTCTGGAAAGGATAGGCGAGGAAACAGAAAATGCATCAGTAAGTTTTGAAGGCAAATCGGCGGAAAAGGTACTCGGTTTGACGTGGGAACCACAGGCGGACGCGTTCCAATTCAACCTGGACGCGACCCGCATCCCGCCGAGCTTACTCGAAAGACCGCCGACAAAACGAGAAGCGCTGAAAATAATAATGTCCATATTTGACCCACTCGGACTCATTACTCCCGTGACAATAGAAGCAAAACAACTTTTACAGGAAGTCGTGCGAAACGGAATCCAGTGGGACGAACAACTTAAAGGGAACCTGGCGGAACATTGGCAAAAATGGATCATCTTATTACGTAAAACTAACCAAATAACCATCCCTCGTCTATATCCTAATTACAGCACAGCCGAACGCCTTGAACTACACGTCTTCTGCGACGCGAGCGAGAGGGCGTATGCGACCGCACTATATTGGCGCGCGGTCGACCGACACGGGGGCGTGTCCACCACACTGGCGGCCGCCAAGGCGAAGGTGGCGCCACTGAAATTATTATCCATCCCGCGCCTCGAACTACAGGCAGCCTTGCTCGGCGCGAGGATGGCGGCAGCAGTGAAAAAAGAACACTGCAGAACTCCCGACGCGACTACGTACTGGACGGACAGTCGAACCGCGCTCGCATGGATAAGGACCGGCGCGAGGTCCTATAAGTCATACGTCGCACATCGAATAGCGGCGATTGAAGAAATCACACAAACGACAGAATGGCGTTGGGTACCGACCCGATGGAACGTCGCGGACGATGCCACCCGCGACGTCCCAGAAGATTTCAGCAACGAACACAGGTGGTTCCGGGGCCCGGAATTCCTGCAGCAGGATCCGGTGACATGGCCGTCAGAAGAATCTACCACACCACCGACATCGGGTGAAGAGCGCGTGCACAATTTGCGCCGTGTGGAGCGCAAAAGTGTACTGCCCGAAGCCACACGCTTTTCGAATTGGACCCGATATTTGAGGGCCACTGCAAGAGTCTTGCAAGCAGTGGTCGTGTTTAAAAATCTCATTACAGAAAAACTCCATTACAAGCGGACCAGGAAGAGCCCGCGCGCTGACCCCGAGTGGCGAGTCAACCCAAGGAGAGGTCGCGCCGCTGAAATACAGAAACCAAGAACGGCGCCAGAAGACAGATTCCCCACTCTGCCAGCGGAGTTACAAAAAACCGCGGAACTACTCATAATACGTAACATACAAGAAGACGCCTTTAGCGTCGAACTAAAGGCCCTAGAAGCCGGCAGGACTGTGGAACGAGGCAGTCGTCTCTATCGCCTCAGCATTCAATTAAAAAACGGCCTGATAACACTGAAAAGCCGTATCGATGCCGCCACCGGGGTACCGGAGGAGGCGAAAAATCCCCCGGTGGTGGATGGAAATCACCACGCCACACAGCTATGGATACGACACGTGCACGAGTCATTGCACCACGCGGGTGTCGAAGCTACACTGAATCAAGTGAAACAAAGTAAATGGGTAATTAGATTGCGACCCACGATCAAGACTGTAATATCAAGTTGCAGATTTTGCCACGCCAGAACTGCAGCACCACCACAGCCAGCCACAGGGGACCTACCAGCGTGCCGACTGGCACATCACCGCCGGCCCTTCACATACACAGGGCTGGATTACTTCGGCCCACTGACAGTCACAGTGGGACGTAGCGTGCAAAAAAGGTATGTCGCACTGTTCACATGTCTCACAGTGCGAGCGGTACACTTGGAAGTGGTGTCCTCGTTGAGTACCGAATCGGCGGTCATGGCGTTGCGCAGGATGATCGCGCGCCGCGGCTGCCCGCAAGAAATTTGGTCAGACAATGCGACCAACTTTCGTGGCGCAGACGCCGAGATCCGTCAGACACTACTACGGGGCGCCGAACAAGAGGCGTCCAAGAAAACTATATCATGGAGGTTCATCCCTCCTGGTGCACCGTTCATGGGGGGCGCCTGGGAGAGGTTGGTGCGCTCAGTGAAGACCGCACTCACCGCCGTACTCCACCAAAGAAGCCCGAACGAGGAAACCCTCCACACGCTTCTTACAGAAGTCGAACTTACACTTAATAGTCGTCCGCTTGTTTGTTATGTGTCAGTAGATCCCGCCGACCCTGAGTCTCTGACACCTAGCCACTTCCTGCTAGGCGGTCAGGGACACTCTGCTGCCACAAGCCTGCCAGCGGACCACAGCACGAGCCCGTACGCCAGCCTGCGTGCGACGCAGGCCCTCGCCGACGCTTTTTGGGCGCGTTGGCTGAAAGAATATCTACCCGAACTTCGCAACCGGCGGGAGCCCCATGGACGGGGCTTAGAACTCCAAGTCGGCGACCTGGTCAGGATCGTCGACAAGAACCTCCCGAGGAACACCTGGGTGCGTGGGCGCATCAGCGCCACCTACCCGGGACCGGACAGCGTCGTGCGGACCGTCGACGTCGCCACGAAGGGCGGCGTGCTGCGACGGCCAGCTAAGAAGATCATCCTCCTTCACCGAAGCGAAGAGGAGCAGTCGCCCTGCACCCAATGAACATGCACCGTCGTCGCGACACGATGCACGGCGGGAGAAATGTGCAGGACGACTGCACATAACTTTAGTCTTAAGTGTCTTTTATTATGTACTGTATTATATAAAGCTTATTGTAAATAATCTTATTGGAAATTGTGTATTGTGTTCTTATAAGACTGAAAGAATTAACAAATAAAGGCTGCGATTATAATAAAATAGGTAGAATAGTATTAGAATAAGTGTTAACCAGTATTATGTATAATGTTATGTAAAATATCGAACAATATATTTTTATAGTAAATAAGCGAACACATGGGGTAACGCCCCGCGCGCCCGCGGACCGAGCTACCGCCCCGCGCGCCGACGCAGCGACGCATCGAACCAAGGCGTCCTATTGGACGAACGCGTCGCCGTCGCGCGCGGACCCGGCACCGGGGATTAAGCCCGAACTAGCAATAAAAATAGCAGCCCCGGGCCGGGTAAAATCAGTTCGGTTCGGATCTCTCCAAGCGCACAAGAAACCTCAAGAAGTCAAGAAACCTCAAGAAACAGCAAATAGTCAGCAAGTAGTCAGCAAGTAAGAAGTGATCGTGTCAACGTTGGACCGCTGCTACTCCGTGACGTCATCGTCGTGTCGTCACTCGCCGTGCTGCCGCCAGTCAAATAGATCGTCTTTTGTACTTTTCAGTACGAAATAAATTGTTTCTTCCGAATCATAATCACTGGTATTATTTCCGCACACACCCAGCACGTATCCTGATCTACATTAAATTGTACGGGATTGTTCGAAGGCGGTCCCGTACATCTACCATGAGTTCCTTTTGAATTTTTCAATACAAAATATGAGTCCTCTTGCCTGTCGACATTATGCTGGCCCGATTGTAATCGGATATATGAACGCGAAACACAACACATGGGTTGTTATGACGGGTGTTTAACCGCACTGGTCATTATCGGGCGTAATGATGTATATCCGGATAATGAGCAATGCGGTTAAAACTAGTATCGACTAACTAATGTATGACCATTATAATAAATTAGGTTGAATGCTTTAATAACAAGTTTTAAACTCATTCTTCAGTCCATATTGCACAATAGTGCCGGGAAAAGTAAATGATCGATTGCATTATAACTCTCAATCGACTTCAAATAAAAAAATTAAAACAAAACGTCAAAAAAAATAGTTGGCATATTCAAGAATTTAAAAGATTAATTTTATTTCTCTCTTTTTAATTAATTGTAATTATTATTAAAGTCGGTTTATTTATTTTAAAGTATTTTTTATAGTTAACGGACTTCTGAGAGGAATGCAGTTTGAATAAGTATTGATAGATGTCACTATAATACTTATATTTATCTTTCAAAACTTGCAACTTTCAATTCATTTTTGATAAATAATATCCAAATATTTACTCCGCCTCTGTAAAGAGTTGTTAATATAGTCTATGGTATTATTGTTTATGGACACATCTGTCATTAAGTTGTACACTCATCGGTCATGCTTGGTTTAGAATGTAGCTCTAAGTTTGTAATAAAGTTAACAAAACTAATTAAAGTGAATAAATGATCCAACAAATAACAAGTATTTTATAGCCTCAGATCCTAACTCACTAAGTTATAAAGTTGTCCTGTACCTAATAGTGGAGCTAATCTAATTAAAGTCAGATAGTTACTACATCTATAGTCTTATTTATGTATCAAGGTTTTAATTAATCATCATTGTTTTGTCATCAGTGGACTTCCTATATTGAAGAGAGAGGAATATTGGAAGCCGCTTGGGGTAAAGAAAGAGAGAGAGAAAAAGTAATTGGAAGCAGCTTGAATCAAGCTTTGTGGAATATTTATTAACATTTTATTAACAACTAGCTTCTGCCCGCTAACTTCGTCTGCGTGATTAACTTTGTTTAAAAAATATACATGTATAGATTATTTGGTATTTCTCATCCCGTCCCATCCCGTCCCGTTATATCCCGCCCGCCCTATCTCATTCTCACTCAAGGTATGTAATCTACGCCCATCGCATCCCTTTGAGTATAAAAAGTAACAAATATATCGAATTTCCGTCCTCATCCCACGGGAACACTTAATTTATCTGGATAAAATGTAGCCTAAGTGTTAATCCAGTGTTAATATGGGGAATATTAGTTTTTCTCATTTATCTTCCATAATACAAAGAAACACCCTGTATGTAAATAAGACATATACCAGTTTTTAAGTTGGACTTGTACCTATATAACTGTGAAACCGCATCTCATTTCGTCTTGTAGTTTTTGCGTTATGCGCAAGTAAATAAAAAGAAACAGCCTGTATGTAAATGAAATATATACCAGTTTTTAAGTTGGACCTGCATCAATGTAATTGTGAAAACTGCATCGCAATTGGTGCGGTAGTTTATGAGTAATGTGCAAGCAAATAAAAAGAAACACCCTGTATGTCAATGCAACATATACCAGTTTTTAAGTTGAACCTGCAGCAATACAACTGTGAAAACCGCATTTCATTTGGTGCAGTAGTTTTTGCGTGATGCGCAAGCAAACATACAGACAGACAGACAGACAAAAATTCTAATAAAAATTGTTTTGGATACTGTTGCTGTTATAAAGACCCCCCGCGTTGAAATTTCTTAAATATGTTCCATGTACAGACATCGACCATTTACATTTTTATTATATGTATAGATATAGATGAGAAAATAAACACTTATAACCCCGAACTACTTGAAACTGTTTGCAGATTCCCTGTTACAAGTTAGCAAGTTAGCAAAGGCATTCCCTGCGTTCACATTGCGCGGAACTTTGCGGGGGTAGTTTATTGTTTACAGCACCGTAACTAAGTTACCAGTTCTGAGTGGAATGTAGTTCTAACACGTGCCGATAGATGTCATTTTATTGATAAATAACTTCAACATTTTATGTAGAAAATGTGTGAGGCATTCAAAATATTACGCTTATTACTGAAGCGGCAAAGTTAGGGATTGATAACCCTGAAGATACTTTCATCCAAAAATGCTCCGGAGAAATTTATTTTATTTTGAGAATATCGAAATTATTACGTCGACTAAGAAAGGTACTCCCTCTCGACGGTGGATATATTTGGTTTGCAGGGCACTTAGCCACTTATCATGCAATGTAGTCTTTGTCCGACCAGCATAAAAAAACTAACTACTTAACCGTTACAGACGTATCCTTTAGGGATAGGTAGAGACTAAGTATCTCCACTTAGATCCTGCCGTATCATTTTCACTCTACTATCTTTTCACCCACTTTTGCCTGTTACAGTTAAACAAACAAATCAAAACAGTTTAGCCCCAAGAGAACATTAATGAAACTCCGTGTAACTGCACTGCAATCTTTGTTTAACTTCACTGTTAACGGGAGATTAAATTATTTAAAAGTTGTGGTGGTTGGCACGTTAATTGCGAGAAAAAGTATTTTCCTCCACCGTTTTTAAAGTTGCAGATTGAAGGCCCATTTGCTAGGGTCAAGATTCATGCCTGTTGCGTACAATGAGGTTAAAGCAATAATTGATGGGCAAAGTAAAAAATGCTGATATTGTAAAAAAAAAATGGAAAGTACGAAATGTTTGTTTGGGTCAAATTCTATGTAATGTACTAAGTACGTCTTTCTCCTTTTCTCAAATCCATCCTATGATTCAATCCAGTCAATTAAAATGTTACATTTTTTGGTCCTTAGCGTCATCCGAAAAACGCAATCCCCAAAATGTAACTTTTCAATGGACTCTTCATTGCCTACAGCGATAAAACCGACAATTATACTTTTTTGTTATTTCTATTCATTGTTGTTGTATTTCTTTTGTACAATAAATCTAAACAAATAAAGTGCATATATAAAATAAATAATAAATACACCCAACAGTCACATACATAGTCCTGACCCCACACTAAGATCGAGTCTTGTGTCGTGGGTATCAAAAGCTACGAGAGACTTTTCGGTCTCACAAACACCCAGACCCGAAACAAATACCTGTGGATCACACAAATATTTGTTTCGGTGCGGGGATCGAACCCGCGGCCTCTCGTTTCACAGGCGGCGTCAAACCAACTGCGCCACGGAGGCTGTCTAATATAGCGATTAAAACATAGTTATATTTTTCTTATAGTGCAGAAATGTTGCAGAACAGTTTCCAGCGCGCATATAAATTAATTATTTTTAACTTTATTATATACAACAGGCAAGAAACTAGCACGGTGCAAATGGACCTTTATGAAATGAAAGTTTGAATTAAAATGTCTTTGTATATTTTTCTTGGAATTGTAAGTAACATTATTTTTAAGGAGTTAACTAACTTAGTTGGTAATTCTGAAACGGATGGTCAAGTATTCGAACCTAGGGCACATATCTCTAAGCAGCTGCTTGCTGCTGTGGACGCCTAGGGCGTCATTGTGTTCGAGCTGCAAATTAAGCGGCAGTGTGCAGGAACGGTTCCGGTAGAAGCTGGGGCGCTCTTGCTTCGGGTTCCCGGGGCCGTTTCAATTGTGCTGAAGAGGGCAACGCGGGGTTTTGGTTGGTATGCCGTCGACTGGTGAACCCAACATAATCGCCCAACTTTCCCCGAGGTGGGGCGGTAGCGGTAACCCGGTTTCCCCGCGACAACAAAAAAAAAAAAAAAAAGGGCACATATCTCTGAGTCGGAAAAATAAGATGCAGTAGATGCTTAATTTGGTGAAAGCAAACGCTCCAAAGAAATCGGCATACTATCTCTATAGATATAATTTTTTTGTGTCAAGAGAGACAGTAAAGCTCTTCTTTCGGTACCCCGGAGGAGCCTACCAGCCCGACACGCTGTCGATATTGAGGCCAAGCCGGGCCCCTTACGAAAACCTACGCCAGCATACCGACTAAAACCCTTCGGAGGCCATCGCGCGCAATTAAGGCGGCATTTGATATTTATTTTTATTTAGTAGTGTATGTGGCTTCAATGTCCGTCAAACCTGAAACCCAACAGTGCATTTACACTGCTGTTTGGCGGGAGAATAGACATTGCATTCACATAATATGAGAGACCTACCACCAGTTAAAACTAAATTACGTCTAGATCAGAATTTCTATAGTATGTGATGTCCACTAAACCGTATTAAGCTAGCGTGTTGGGTTATGACTAAGCCCTCTCAATCGAATTTTCAGTTCTAGAAGAATCCCCAGATACAGAACAATAAGAAAGTTTTATCTAAAAAAAATTAAAACACAAAAACTTTGCTCATGGTTTCGTTTGTGAAGTTGAGTCTACACGTACCCACGCAAAGGATTGCATGAACTTTAAACCTACCTAATGTTTTCACTAGGGCTGGCTACCTGTAAAAGCAACAGGTTTTTTGTATTCTGCAGAAAGATTTTACAAAATCAAAATGATACTATGGGAAAAATCAAATCATTACCAAACCATCCGATGATTATTGTTATTATCAAAAAGGAATACCGATTCGCTCAACTTAAGAATAAAAACCAGAGTCGAATCGCAAAAGATATGCTAGTGCAAGCGTCAAAACTTATACAGAAAAAAAAACATCAATTTGAATAAATTCGCGAAACGACATATCCTCGAACACTTAAAAGAAAATGAAAGATATCAAAAACAGACTTACCACGTGAAACCACCGATCAACGATCACTTCACCACAAAGAATGCAATAACACTTCACTGTTCGCTTTACGCCTCGCCTAGACATGAAGTCTTTTTGTAAATTATGCCGGTACCTGTTATTTTAATTATTAATTTAAGAAAGGCATACCTACAAAATATGCATTATACAACAATTGTAAAATATGCTGACGTACATGCCTATGCAATATAGGTAGGTACTTGAAAAGCGGGGTAAAAATATAAGGAATACATACTTACATAAACTCACGCCTTTTTCCCAGAAGTGGGCAGAAGTGCTACCAGGACACCCACATTTCGGCTTGTATGTCCCACGATGTGATAAGGAGGTGAAATATAAGTAATATCCTATAGAAAGGCACCTAGGTACTAGGTAATGTAATCCTCGCCATTTATATCTTGCAGAAAATGGCTAATACTTACCAGAGTTAAATTTTAATCATCAAAAAACTACTTGTCATAAAATACAACATAACGAAAAAATTATACATGATTTATATTTTATATCAGCGTATATAAATAACGTATAATTTTTATCTTACCTATTAAATAACCGGCTCTTAGAAATAATAATAATTATTTTTTTCTACCAACAAGCACAACCCTAGTAATATACATCTGCACAGGTTTGGGCTGCCCGAGGGTAATTACTTGTATCGAAACTCCCAGTTTTAGTTTCCAGTTACAGTTTCCAACATGTCTGGCTTGTCGTCTCCGTTTCTAATTATACCGGTAACAGAAAACCTGAATAACTTAGATCTAAAATTGAAATACAAATTACGGTCACAAGTATATATTTTGCCTGTATAAGCCTCCATAGGATTTCCATAATGGTCTCTGTACCACTATTTTAAAAGAAAAACCGACTTGAAAAGACATATTTGCTGTCGTGTTTCGCGCAGGGAGTAAGATTGCTGGATGCCCAAATATCTTTCTACTGTCTCTCAACACCCATCTTAATATCCTTCTCATCTTTTCTTTTCATTATGAACCGGCAACATACTTACTTCACTGATGGTAGGTCTCTCAAATGTGGCAGACCACCTGGGTAGGTACCACCGCAATGTCTAATGTTGCCGCCAAACAGCAGTGTTAAGTGGAATACCAAGCATTGCTTTGTGATTCATAGTGTTGTTTGGTTTTGTGCTGTCCATGAGCGTTCGTATCGATTAGGTACAATCAGGCGAATGGCATGCCCGTCTCGCCATTCATTGCAGTAAAAAAGAAACCCGATCACCCAAGTGTATAGGCTCATAATGGCATATATTGCTGTCATAATATGACCCGTTTGCCCGTATAGCAGACTAAAGAAATACCTTTACTAACACGTAGACTTAAATTCAGGTGAACATTTGTGCCAGGTTGAATTATTACGGTCAAATTCAGTTTTTATTTCCCCCGGCGCCATTATAACTCCTCGCGTCCCTCGGGAACCTCCTTAGTACAAGACTTTGTTTTTTGTTTGATCGCTACACCACGATTTATAGATTTCACTGTCCCTTGGGCTCGGTGTAATTTAAATGACGGCTTGCGATATTAATGGATTTCGTTCGGGGATTTATCCTTACATATTTTGTTTAAAAAGTGTGTTTTTTTTGGAAGTATAAGTAACATGTAAGATGAGTTTTTTTAACTGGTAGATACCACCATATCTAAGAGTCACTACAATTCTGATAAGTAGCTAAGTGATTGTTCTATTCTCGATGTCTTAAATTCTATCGGAAAACTCAAATAGAATGTCCTGTGGCTAACCTGGAATTGAGCCAGGAACTTCAAAGCACAGCTTCACGCTGCTGCTAGACTGAAGAACCTCTACAATCGTGCGTATAAGATTTTTTTCGAAGTAGTAGAGCCACGCCGTTGTCAGTCATGACTCAGGATGAAAGGGCGGGCTCGTCCGGGGCGGTAACACTGTCTCACGGGAGACTAGCGTGGAGCCACAGGTTTGCTGTCGCGTTTCATTCTGTGAATGACATTGCCGGATATCCCTTTATTTTTGCCATCCTCATTCCTTCCCGCTCCCGGGCTTTCATGGGCCGGCAACACATCTATACTCCAAGCGCTGAGGATGTTCATGGGGGCCAGTGATCATTTACCATCAGGTGAACTCTGCTCGTCTACCGGACCAATCATACAGGGTATATCAAGACCGCGACCGAAAACGAAGCCAGGTGGTAGTATTAGTGACTTCAGACAAAAAGCAAGTGAAAATTTCGCAAAAAAAATCGACAGCTTTTGTTTTGTAATTTTTTACTTATCGTCGTATTTGGGTGATATATACATAGATTTCCTAAAATAAAGATGTACACCTCTTTTTTTTTTAAATGCAATGGTACGTAAGGATTTAAATTAGTATTTTCGCAAAAACTAGGTATTTACCACCAACAAGACGATTTTTAAAAAATTCTAAAAAATATCTGTCACTGTTTTGGTGAATTTTTATTTGCGTCGTGTCTGTAACCACTAAAGCTACCACCTGGCTTCGTTTTCGGTCGCAGTCTTGATATACCCGGTATAAAGAAAAATAGGATCTTCAAAAACATTCCTATTTCCAAAAGTCATGTGTAGAATGATGAAGGAACTCACGAAAACTCGCGACTCACTGCGAAAACTACGTGTCATTTGACAAATGTATTTGCTGGGAATTGTCGATGATTGATTGTATTGCTCGACTTATTTTGAGACTCGGACATAATATATTGAAATTTAGAATCAGCAAATATTTTATGGTGGTGGTAGGTCTGTCATATTTGAGAGGCCGCCTGGGTAGGTACCACCGTAATGTCTATTTCTCCCGCAAAACAGTAGTGTAAATGCATTGTTGTGTTCCCGTTTGAATGACATTGTAGCCAGAGAGAATACTGGATATATTGAAAATAAGAATCAGTACTTTTTCGCCCATTGTTGAGAAGCGTATTTTCTTCTACAATCGCGAGTTCTATTAAAAGGGCTTAGTGGCCTAAAGTGGCCATTGTCCACCAAGTTGGCCTAGTGCGGCAATTCCACATACCATAAAAGACCTTGTTAAGATCTCTTAATATGTTTTTCCGTCACTATCAAACCTACTGCCTTGATAATAATTCTTCTAAGGTTGTAAAACGCTAATTAATGTAAAATATTAAAAAAAAAGTAAAACGAAATTTTAAAACATCAAATCAATTAAAAAGTGATATTTTTATAATAAGGCGTTATTTGACGCGCGTGTAGGACGGAAAATTCCGGCGCCGTAGGCGGTATTTTGGCTTTCATTATGAAATTTATTCGAAAATATGTGGAAAATTCGGTATGTCGGGAATTATTGTTAATTAACCCTCCGGCGACGTCAGCTTATCAGCTTACAGATTTCCCAGATTCATTTAATCTCACATTCTATGGCGGTGGTATTCTCGAGTCTTAAGCCTTCAATAAGATTATATTACACAAGTCTTGTGTGTTGGCCATCAGGTTTCACAAACTTTCAGACTTGAAATGAATTCTCACAAAACACGAAGATACAATCTACTTTATTCACTTTTCTGTACAACTGCTTAAGTTATAGCACAGATAGACATATAAACGATTTATTTGTCACGGGCACTGAAAATTATAAGCAACATACAAATTATATTAAAGGTACCTACATACTATACATATTGTAAGGAAAAAAGATATAAAACAGTACAAGCAATAGTGGCTGTGACAGGTGGCATACACATTTTTTAAATTATTGACATTCTTAAAAAGTGCGTGGTGGCCTGTTGGTAACGGACCAAACGCGGCTGCCTACATTTTCACGGTGGTCGCGGGTTCAATCCCAGGGCACACCTCTGACTTTTCGGAGTCATGTTTGTATTGATAGTCAATCACCACATACTATTACGGTGAAGAAACATCATGACGAAGCCTACATACCATAGCGATTTGGAAGAATTTCTATAGAATGTAAAGTCCGACAACCTGCACTAGGAAGGCCAGCGTGGAGGAATAATGGCCTAACTCCTCTCAATCGTACCCTCGATTTTAGAGTAGACCCATGCAGTGGGACGTACATGATACAATACAAAAAAAGAAAATATATTTGTCAGCAGTCGCAATAAAAACAACAAATATTTCATAATCATTTATTTCCAACTATAATTTTTAAATCACATAAATACATTTGAAACAGTGAAAACATCGAAAAAACAACCGACTACACGGAGGATAAACACGGTTTAACTACGGTTTATAACTGTGGGCGGAGCTTAGTACAAGTTCGAATATTTTAAAGTTGGCATGTTTGAATAACCTATAAACGGAGAAGGAATATTCGATAGAGCCATAAATTTTAAAAAACTAAGTCATATGCTATAACAAGAATCAAAATCAAGGATATTACACTGGCACTACAAAGTGGTACATCTGATGTTAAGCGCAGTGCATTCTAGATACGTAGTTGTAGTTGAGAGACATAGTTGTTTCTCCGCAGTCCACGCGATTTGAAGAAGAAGAAGAAGAAGACAAGAACTGAAGAACTGGTATATGAACAGACTACATTTTGAACGCAATACTGCGGTGGAGTACTCATTATGATAGGTGTTCCACTATTGTTAACAGTTGCTATCACGGCAAATATGAATGCCTTACTAGCAGCAAAAACATTAAAGTATTTAATCAATTCAAAAGTCTAGACTCCAATTCAACAATAGAAATAAAACAATATTTTACGGATTTTATCACGGATTTTGTTTAGTTTTATGTTTTTAATTTCCCGTCGTTTAGATTGCTTTCCAGTTTTCGTGATCACGGGGCGAACTGAGGTATTAGTTATCCGCTCAATTACTGTTACAATTAACTGCCCTTACTTTACAATTATTAAATTAAAAATTATTAGATTATAACCATTATCCAAATAGATAAGTCATTAAACTGACATTAGACTTTTTCCTTTCTATAGATTTAAATTAACAAGCATTTATGAGCCTATTACTTGTACTTAATAAAAATAATCCATTATTAAAGACTAGCAATGTAATAACATTAAGCTAAAAAAACACAGAAGGTAATGAAAATGAAATAATGATTGACACGGACTTAATAGAACATTAATTTTCCCCTTGTTTACTCAATTAGGGATATTGTAAAAGCTAATTTTCAGTATTGCTTTTATGACGAGACGGTTAGACCTACAAGGAATATGAAAGATATTAATGAATAAATGAATTAGTTCGCCAGATAGGGCAATGAGGTATTTACAAATAAAATGGCAATTAGAAGCATGTCTATAATACAGGCATTTAAGAACGGTTATGATTTTAGCATAAATGTTTACTTACTTTTATAATTTTAAAGTTTAAAATAATTTGAAACACCAAAACTAACCTTTTATCAATAACATTGAACAACAATTTTGAATAACACCAACCAAAATTAATTCCATACGAATAACTCCAAATAATATGTAATTAATATATTAATTTATAACAGGCTTTATAACGAACACCTAGTAATAGTCCTTTGTTACGAAATATCCGTACAACACGTTCCTGTGAAAATCTGTTACATTTCCGACCTGAAAGCGATTGCATTCAAATGAAACGGGTATTCCAGTTGCGGGTATTAAATACCCTGAATGCTATCGGACCAGCCTGAATTCTGGCAAATAGTGATTCAGTTGAATAGACCCTGTATTCGTAATTTACGTGAAAAGCTATTATTTGGGGAAACTCTAATTAAATCTTACTGAACAATTGAATTGTGCGAAATAGTATGGTTGGTGGGATTTGCGATGTCAATAACCAAATATGTTTTGTTTTGACGAACTTGCATAGACACCTTCATCTGCCTTAAATTCCCTGGGCCTCGACATAGCATTGAAACATAATCAAAGAATTTAGTAATTAATAGCATAATAAATGCGTCGAGTCAAACCTCATTGAGATGGTAGTTTAATTGATATCTATATCAGCCCATATACGTCCCACTGCAGGGCACGGGCCTACTCTACAATCGAGAGAATCGATTGAGAGTGGTTAGGCCATATAGTTCACCACGCTGGCCTAGTGCGGGTTGGCGGACTTACATACCGTAGAAATTCTTTAAAATCGCTACGGTATGCAGGTTTCCTCACGATGTTTTCCTTCACCGTTAAAGTGCGTGGTGATTGACTATCAATACACACATAACTCCGAAAAGTCAGAGGTGTGCCCTGGGATTTGAACCCGCGACCACCGTGAACATGTAGGCAGCCGCGTCTGGTCCGTTTACCAACAGGCCACCACGCACTTTTTAATTAATATCATTATGGCCAATTTCCCATGTATAAAAGATAAATTCTCTCTTACCAGGCATATTAAGATATTATTTATTTTACAAGAAACAGTCAACGTACTCACATTTTCGTAAACCATGGAAACATTGTACCTCCAATGTTGGCGAAAAAACCCACTTATTGACCACGATCAGTACTATTTATACGTTTATATCAGTTTCCATTTTCAAACTATTACAACGCACCAAAATACCATTATTCAAAACTTTCAATAGAATATTTTCATATCCACGCTAAACAATTTACGTAAGAACTCGAGACTACAATGTCGAGCGCGTTTAACTAGATAATCCGAATTTATGTGACACGGGAGAAGGTAATGGCGGGAGAAATAGATTTTTGCTAGTACCCACGCACTACGTTTAGTTATGGTTAAGTTGGCAATATGTGTTTCATGTTAGTAATAGTTTTCGTATTGTGGGATATTTTTCTGTATATGAAGACCGCAATGTGAAAATTGTTTACTTTTTATTTATTATAATTGGATTGTTTCAATAATTTGTTCGTTTAGAAGTTTAAGTTAAGTAGACAATATAACACATCCTACTTCCTCTCATCTAATACTATAAAGGCGAAATTTTGTGTGTTTATTTCTTCACGCTCAATAGGCTGGAGCCGAAAACAAATTTTGGTGAAATTTGGATGCAGGTAGCTGATACCGTGGATTAACGCTGTTACTTTTTATCCCCAAAATGTAGCGATCCCGTGTGATGAGCAAGGTGCTTGCATAACGTTTTTCAGTTATTGGACCTTTATACAGGGTATATCAAGACTGCGACCGAAAACGAAGCCAGGTGGTAATATTAGTGACTTCAGACACAATGCAAGTAAAAATTTCGGAAAAAAAATCGACAACTTTTTTTTTTTTTTACTTATCATCGTTTTTGGGTGATAAATACATAGTTTTCCTAAAATAATGATGCAGACCTCTTTATTATTCAACACTCAATGGTACGTAAGGGTTTAAATTATTATTTTCGCAAAAACTAGGATTTTACCACCCGAACAAGATGATTTTTAAAAAATTCTAAAAAAATATCTGTCGCTGTTTTGATGAAATTTTTATTTGCGTTGTGTCTGTAACCATTAAAACTACCACCTGGCTTCGTTTTCGGTCGCGGTCTTGAGATACCCTGTATTTAACTATGAAGTACCTTAACCGCAGATTTCCTGATCACTTATGCTTTAAAATTTCAAATCAACGAATCCAATGACAGACATAGGTAGCAATTAATATTTATTATATTATGATTGTTACAAATAGAAACTAGAGAAAAATCTATAACATTAACTTGCACAAGCTCCGCCACACTCTTACCTAAATCCTTAGAAAAGTCTCTCTCGATAGATCGCAGCGTTGGAAATCGTCCATAATAGATGAACGGGAAGATTACAGAAATAATATACAACACACCCAACAATCATATTCAGTCGAAAAGACATCTCAACTTTTTATTTATGTCAACGATAAAATATGAAATATTTAACAAAAAGAGTATTTAATATTTCATATCTTTTTTATGGCAATACCACGCGTGGAACGTCAGACGCTAAACTTTTTTCGCTAGCAACATTATCATTGACGTAAACAAACTAAAATAACTCTATAAAAAGTGTAGTAGAAAGTTTTCATTATAGAAAAATATAGCTAGTTATTCTAATAGTAACACGTATTACATCTATACATTTCAATAGTTTTTACCACAAGCGTATAACTTATGTATGTATTTAAAACTTAACCTAACGTATTTACATGTGAGGTAAGGATTAACAAAATGGCGGATTTATGAATAAAATAAACAATGTTTAAATCTTGCCTTTTAAAGTTTTCGACGGTTTAACATTGCGTATGTTTCAATATACAATGTTTTATAATGTGTAACCAAATCAGTATCTTGATTCATAATAGTACTAAACTGGAGTGTAATAAATAAGTTCTCCTAAATAATAAAATTAATATTCAAAAATAAATCACAGACCGACTTATTTGTTGACTATCTTTTTATGAAATAGAAATAATAAAATTTTGTTTATTAATACAGTTCAAATGACAACAAAATCTAAATTTTCATACTTAACTAAAAGTACGTAACAGGGATTGCATAAAAAACTCATTTAAAAATTGCTGTGAAACACCAACGAATGTATTCCTAGCGGTAAGCGTCACACTCAAGGATTGTCTGTACTGCATCCACCTCATATAAAATGTATGAAACTCGCGCCTCTGAGCCCTTGCGATTGTATAATCTGTATCCTGTTTGACAGTTGATTTAATTAGGCATGTAGGATGCATAAAAAGATGTAAATATGGAAAAAAAGATTATTAACGAACATAGGAATTCGAAAAAGTTGTTTATAGAAAGTGTAAAGGTTAGAGGACAAGCAAACAGATGGTCAATCTAAAAAAATCGTCAAGTAATCGCCACGTATCTGCAAAAAGCACAACGACCAGCCTTCCAAAGTAATTAAACACCTAGTATATTATACAAGATCATTTGGACAAGGCTAAGTGCCGTAACGGACTTTTTGCGGCTGAAGATATTGAAATAAAAACAAGCTTACAGAAGCAGAATCATTAGAAATGATACGAAAGAAGAGATCATTAGTCAGCACTGGAATGATTTTGAGTCTAAAAGGAACGATGAATGATACTCGTAAGGCATAATAAGTAAATCTTAACTATAAAAAAAAACTTAATGATTTAATGGATTCTTAGATTTACGCGAATATTACACATTGAATAAAAACTAATTTCACGGATTTTATCGCGGTTACCTACTCACTTTTATGTCAAAAGTTTTATCGCCATCTGAGAAATTAAAGTCTTAAGTCTGTACCTTTTTGAATAGTTAAGTGATCCAGCTACGTCATAAATATTAGACTAAGGAAAACACACCATACAGCCGAGGTAAGTGAAAATGTCGCTCAGCTGTCACTCGTATCAATAATTCAGGAACACACATTGTACATTTATGAAGGCAATAAGTGTTTTAAAAGTTAGCGGGTGTCGCTGACTCGATGGGAAAGTTTGACGAGTGTATTCCACGTGTATAAGTTTTGTGAATCGTGGTTACTTTTTTTTATTGACTACGTACACCACTTTTATGTATGCGAAAATATGAGTGTGGAAGAAATTGCAGTTAATTTTTTTTTAAATTTGAGCTTCGGTCATTAAAACAAGATTAATGCCTCATGCCTCAATATATGAATAGTGATGATGAAGCTGTCACCAAAATTGTATTTATTTGCATGAAAAGCATCATCTAGACACACGGTAGCGTGAGCGAAGTATATTTTCCAGGCGTTTTCTTCTCCGACATCTAGTTTCTTTGGTATTTATAATATTCATATGGTGGAGTTTGATATTTCGACTTGGTTAATTGTGAGCATTCATTTTTCCTTAAAACAAAACTGTAATTTCTGAACAATATATCGCAAAATTATAGAAAAAGCTGTAAGTATTTGATTTACTTTCACATGTAAATACGTACCTACTAATACTGACGTTGACTATTCTAAAGATTAACCATGGACTTAAATAATTAATAATAGTGTTTTAAATGATCTTCCAAAAACAAAATCAGAGCCGGTCATGATCCTGAAAACATGATATTAAAGAAAATGTTTCCATTATATTTTATTATATTTCATAAACAATTGTAAAAAGGGTGATATGAGGTAAGCTGTTTATAAACAAAATATTAAAAAAAAACACTTAAAACACTATTAACATGGATTAAACACGATATTATTCTAATGGAAATTTCTTAAAGTACTTAAAACATTTGAAATTAAAATATAAAAACAGAATTCAAATATAAACTTTCAAACTTTTAAAACAAAATAATAAAAATAAACCAAATGGCCTAAAGGCAAGATTGCCGAGCTGAAAACAAATGCCTAATATAAAAGTTTTTAAAATCTTATAAATAGTTAAATATTAACGACAGTTTATCAGAAAAGTTTTCATTACATGACACAATTTTATAGTACAATTTAGCTAAAAGATTACTATTCTTTGAACATTCGTAACGACATTTTGCTAGACACACTTCGAGAAAAATTGTCTTAATAGAAGATTAATTTATTATACCAGAAAACCTATTAAAAACATGTTTTTCATACTTTATCGCCACATAGAAAAATCTAAGAAGTTATAATAGTGACATTTCATTATCTATGGTCAAAAGAAAAAAACTAAATGTCATTGCAAACGGCAAAAAAGATTCTACGCAAATGGATATTCATTTATAAAGAAAGATATACCACAACCAGAAATAAAAGGATTTTTTCCATATAAAAATCTTACCAACTAACAAACATGATTGAAAATATATCGGGTTATGAAATAATGACGCAATCCAGTCATAGGAATGAATGGGTTACCATAAATCTGTAAGGACAGACCCTTCGTAGAAAATGAAATCTACTATTCAATTTATTTAATATGATAAATTCGATATTTTATTATAATAAATTGTAATGAAAGAACTAATTGGGGTGATTATTGATATTCCTGTGCTTAGAGAAAACATTTCAACAATAAATTTTGCAATGTGTAGAATTGATCACCATCGAGAACAAGAATAAATTATCATGATGTCAATATCATGAGACAGACTACTGACACATGTTCGCCTTCTCTCTCGCACTTCTGCGCTATTTCTTACTTGTTAGCTGTTTCTGATTGTGCGGTTTTCGGCGATATTTACGATAGTTAACGGTACTGTGTAATAAATGTATGTAACACAGAGGCAAAAGATGTTTCATATAATATATTTCATTCATTCACTCACTCTAAATCATCGAGCACAGATTAAAAACGATACGTCGCGTCATTGTCATAAAATAATGCTAATGAAACGGAACATATAAAAATTAAATACTGGCTCCTAAGAAACACATTCGATAGATTTCAATTTTTAAAAGGCCACACATTCATCTACAAATTCGTTATGAATATAAAAATTTAAAGATATTTAAAGTACGTTAAATTAAAAAGTGGGATTATGCCCACAAATAAATGTATTCCGCAATTTTCTAAATAACGTTACACAGAAATATTGGTGTAGATAGATTGTAGAATCAGCGGTGTTAAATACAGTTTAAACACTTCCGAAGAAACTAGGTATGCGTGATGTGAGCAGTCATTTTCGCGAACTTACTACTTTTTTATGGAACTAATAAGTCAACGAAACTTTTTTCTCTCTCCCTAGGTTCGAAGAGAAAGCCAACAACATGACAAAATGACGTTGAAAATAGTGAATAAATATTTTAGCGAAGTACACAATTGTGATGAAATAATTAAAAACTTACCAACTGCATTGCGCACTTTCTGGTTGTCAAAGTTAGATAACCTTAATACCTTGTTTTATTGTAAAATTCCCGCGACTTTCAGTAACAGAGAATACAACAAAGGACATCAATACAGCTGATTCTACAATCGAAATACTTAAAGACAGCGGCTCGACAATAGAACATTTACAAGACGTGCAAATTCTCACAGGACTTCGACTTGGATATGTCGTTGATGCAGATCTTCTGTAGCAGTTCTCGGGCGATGCTCAACGAGATGTGTGTCCGCGAGCTGGCTAGTTTAGACGGCTTTGCCTCCTGCTGCAGAAAATAAGGAGGTTAGTTGTGACAATCTCTTTGATGCAGTTGGTTAAAACGGTTGCGAATTCCCGTATTCCGAGAGAAATGTATGTGTGATGTATGAATGTTTTGGGCGTGGGTGTTGTGAGATCAAAGTCTCGTGTTTTGTGATAATTGGCAAACGGTTTTACAATCGACTAAAGTAGGTCGTTTAGTTAACTTTCACATGACACAGGTTTCGTCATAACATTTTTCATCACCGTTTAATAAAGCGATATTTAAGAAAAACGTATAACAATGTTACCTATGACGAAACGAGAGATATAAAAAAATGAGAGAACGCATCGGCAATGGTACACATAACATACAGCTACATATCAACCGCTGATTAATGAAATGTAAACTATTCGATATTTAAAACCAACAAAATATATTTCCACACTTGACGTTCTTTATGAATAAACCAAAATGCCTTTCAAAATTTGAATGTAGAATTTAAAATTCAAACCACAAACAACAGATTAAGGGAGCTTTTGAAGAATAAGTATCTTTTTGAAACTTTTCATGGAGCCCAGTACTTCAATAAACTGGATTTTATATTGTTCGGCACATACCGGTATATTCAGTTATAGATAGCACGTACAAAGTTGACGGCATAACTTTGCGCCATATCTAGCAGACTATATTTCATACTATAATGCACGTTGTTAATTTACCCCTTGAAAAGGTTACGTCATTTTCAAATTTTAAGGATGTGTAAACCTCATAAAGCACGTCGTTTGTGTGCAAAAATGACTAAATGTTGGCAATTCTTAACATAAGTTAGTCTAATGGGATATATTTTTAAATTTCAAAATCATTTACCTGGGCTGTCCCACGTAGGAAAAGAATCTAAGGCTTTAGAGTCACTAACTCATTTATATTAGTACCACTACCTCAGCAATAAATAAAAAATAAAAAACTCGTCCTTTTCCACGGTCCTTATTAATCACAAAACTTTTGAAACACGAATCCCAAAATCACGGCAAAAAATAAAAAACAAAAGAATTTACCCGTCATTGTTTTCAGCCAGTAATTACACAGGAAAATGAGTAAAAAAGAAAAAAATCCAAACAATATGGACGGCTATGTTCCGAGAACTTCAAAAGACAGGCTTCTTACAAATTAGTTCGGCTTAGTGAACTTGAGGTCAACTTTTAGTAATTTTAGCATTTCTTATGGGGCTCCCAGACCCCAGTTTTTGTCATTACTAGTAGACTTTTGTCATTACCCGGCAACTAATTAAAATCTGGAGGTACGCCTACTGTTTCTATGCCGGTATTATTTTACCTTTGCGTGTGTGCGTAATAATTTTGGGCAAAAATTTAAGATAATCAAAGTTACCATGTGTTCCAAAGTGGTTTAAGAAAATGTTCATAAAGATGAATGAGTCTGCTCTACGGGGATTGTCGGCACTACTGTTTCACAGAAAATTGCCATAAAGTAAGAACCTGTTACCGTTTTTCGGTCTTAACACTCTGCTCCTTTCTCTAATTCGATAAGCCATCCTAGAACTTACCTTTGATAGCTTGCTAATCTTGCTCCCCAAACCGTGCCATGAACGTATCAGGAACAAAGTATTCCGTTCATGAAATGGTGTAGAACGCTACCCACGATAGGTTTCAATATTTTTTGTTTTTAATACGTCCTATACTTTATATAAAAAAAACTACGATCACCACGTCGCCACTCCGTGACTAATTTCCAAGACAAAATTAAACAACTCAGCGCAAAGGAACTCTTCAGTACAGCCTTCACAATTCATTACAAAACACAGTGAGCACAGATAATAGACAATCTCGGACAATTATCGGCGAGTGAAAAAGAACGACAGTTCACAAAGAACGAATGATACAAACGTTCGTTCACTCGCACGGGTGAGATTCACGTAGCGCGATGCCCCGATGCCCCGCAAGTATTTCTCATTTTATAGTAGGACGCTTTGCGCTTATTTTTTTTCGACGCTCTGAATAAAGTGGAGGTTTATCGATAGATCTTATTTAAGATTGTGCAGAAATTCTTTATCTAGCACAAGGAATAATTTCACAAAAAATGTGATTCCCGAGTTGTTTTTTCAAGTAACACGGCAACATTGCTAGTATTATCATTATCATGCATTGAGACACCAGTAAAATAATGTTAACTGTATTTGTAGATCCTGAACGTACATAACATTAGCATGCAAAAAATATACCATCAAAATATCGTGCTATTTAACCCGGATGATTTTGATTTTACAACAATAACACTTTCAAATCACACAAACATTTAACTCGTTAACAAAATCAACCTCGTTCCCCAACTTATCTTTTCACTGTCAACTTTTATCCAACGCATCACACCAAACATACAAACCACACGCAACCATAACCACGAAGGTTCTAGAAGATTCCACGGCACATCCTCACCTGCTTCCCCTGTTTCTTGGCCTGCTTCTTGTCCCTGGTCTCCTTGAGTCGGATCTGCTTGAGGATGCCCACGAGCAGCTCGTCCACGTTGTGCTGGATGCCGGATGACGTCTCTATGAACTTGCAGTCTCTGGTTGTGGCTAGAGCTTTGCCCTCTGTGTGAAATAAATTGATGTGTGATTTTTTTATTCTAGCATACTGTACCGCACTTAATAGTAACACTGTCATACTTCGCTACATTGTAGTGAACAAATACATAATAATAAAATAATACTAATAAATACATGGACTATATGGCCTAACCACTCTCAATCGATTCTCTCGATTGTAGAATAGGCCCTTGATAATATATGGGCTGATATAGATATAGATAATAAAAACACCTAAATAGATTAAAGATAAAATTAGATTATTATTTACATTTAATTTAAAGAAAGCTAAGTTACTCAAAGACGGCGTTTGAAGGAAAACGTAGGAATTATACATGGACACCTGAAGGGTTAAGAAAATGCTACCGTAAAATGTGAAAAGTACAATACAGTCTAGAAAACGTGTCAATTGATCACAAAACATTATCTTTTGCTTTCAATGACTTTGCTGTCGCCTGAAGATTAAGGATGTGCTGAAACGATTTAACAGTTATGCTTCCGAATTTCAGTTAAAAACCAAATAGTAGCTGAAAATTCTTGTTGTTTGAAAAATAAACTTTTAGTTTTGGTTTAGTTTCAATAGGCTTTTTTGTTGAAGCTCACTCGTTTGATCGGCGGACGTATTTTTTGGTTCTAGAAATATTCAGGTCCATTTTAGTTGTTTGTTTACGTTTTGAAAGTGCATCCACGATTGGGAGGAACTACTAGTAACATATTGTATTGGCAAGTCTAGGTATGTGTTATAGTCAAGTGTACTTATTATCTCCAAATTCTAAACTAACTAAATCATCATTTTAAATTGTATCTTCTTTTCAGTGTATCCCCAAGAGCATATTACCAAAACATTGACTCCGTTTTACCAAACTTTAAACAAAACAAAATCTCAAAGCGAGATGTTTGTAACTTAAACATTTACATAAATAAGTATCCAAATAAAGTTCCCGTTCCATTTGTAGAATGCGCCTTACATTGTTTCTAAAAAGAACTGAAAGGCTTCGTTTTCATATTAGATTTAATTCAAAGAAAGCTGAGTTACTCAAAGACGGCGTCCGTTTGAAGGAAAAACGTTGGAATTAATAAAATGCTACCGTAAAAAAGTTACAACATAAAAGCAGTTTTTTTCCTCAATTTAAAACATCTGTCGACGCCCGCTGCGTTACATAAGCCTAAGATTTTGGGTAAAATGTTTAATTTTTCTGGTGATTTTTTTGTACAACGACCGACAAAGTGTAGGATGGAAATGTGTGCTTGAGATTTTGGGATATGATCATCCTAGTACTAATTAGGATCACCGGCTGATATACACACCGAACGAAAGGCAAAACTTTTTCATCACCTTAATTTTCTATGAGACAGTGGCGCCTAAGTCGATCCTATCCATAGGTACCATTACCATTACAAAATAAGTACGTCTAACAAGCCAAAACAATACGCCATATGGCCGCCACACGCGTAACGATATAACTGTGCAAGTCTGAGTTTGCACCAGTATACCCGAACCTGTATGGGCAAATAACTGCGCAAACTTTTTCCGACTTTCTTTTCGAGACTTGTGCAAACTCGCGTTTGCGCAAAGGCTATTAGATCTAGGTCTTGTAGCGTCTCCAATAACGCGAGAGAACTTTTTGGTCCCGAAAAATTGTAAGACAAACATTTGTCTACACGGGATCAGTCACACAGCATATGTTTCCAAATGCTCTCAACCAATCACAGAAACCATTATACACCACACTTGGAGACTGTCCCGCCCTCACACCCGCCACTGCAACTCCTGTAAGCCAGGATCAACAGTGGCACGCATTTTAATGACACGACACTGAGCATTGAAGCTCAGCGAGTCTCCGGGAATGTCTAACTTGTCTTTAACCCGCAACGAAATCAATCAAAAAATTAAATTAATAGGAGGAGTTGGAAATAATAACACACTTACCATTAGTAGACACCTGTCTCGCCCGTGCCAGGTCCGCTTTATTCCCGACCAGTACCACGGTTCGCTCCACCGTGAATTGTTCCCGGGCAAGGTAGGATAGTAGCTCAGCAGCCCTCAGGAACGAGCTCTTCGCCACCACGGAGTAGACCACCACGCAAGCATGCGGCTCGTAGGTTGACATGCTATTCTCGATCTGGTGTAATAGAGAATGAAGTGGTATGTAAGCTGTAAATTATGAAACTTATAACGCCTACAATGGTTGATGGTAAGGTCCTCAGTTAGATTGGACGATTCAGTTGGTGAAAGTGTTTTGTTTAAATTCAATTGGAGGTTTTGTTCAAAGGTATAAAATATATGTCTCGATATGGCGATAGGCTCGCCCCCATCACATCGTGGGACGGAAAATACAAGGCGAAACGTGGGTGTCCTGGTTGCCAGGGGAACCTCTGACTACCCCTTCCGGGAATAAGGCGTGAGTTTATGTATGTACATGTTTAAAATATTTTTCTACAAGCACGATTTTTTTTTGATCCAGTTAGTGTGTAAGATGGGGGCGACTAAAATTTACGTTTTATTCGTTGGTTATTTATTTATTTATTAATCCTTTATTGCACAAAAAGAAACATTTACAGTACATAAATAAATGACATAATAATACTCGTAGTACAATAGGTGGCCTTATCACACTAGGCAATTTCTTACAGACTTTCTTACGTCATATTTATCCACGACAAGTTTTGTTAAATTAGATAATATTTTAAAAAATCCTCAATTTCAACCTGAAATACTGGTATAATACATATTATAGGCACTTTTAAAAAAAAAATAGTTGTAGCCATGGGTTCTTACTTTGAAAACACCAATAATTTAATAAACATCCACGTAGGTAATTCATAATGAATGACACAAATAAAAATCACTTTTAAACCAACTCACAAGGCTGAATAAAATATTTCCTTTGCCTCAAAAAAACTCAATACAAACAACTTAAGACACTCATCCGAGGGCAAAGGTTAAACCACTCAATGATCTGGCGCGTCCCGATTGCTTTTATATTCATCATTCAATTATTCAGGGTCCCATCAACACACATTTGAACGGTTCTGGCTTGTAATATTAAATATTTATCAAGAGTAATATTTCTTTCTATATTAGTGGTGCGATAAAGTGGCAAAACATCACCAGGTTATATTGATGAATATGACGACAAAATCACATTTGAAGTACCTAGTAATGCTAGTATTATAAATAACTTCTTAATCCAAATAAAAATTTAGTCAGAATTGTCATATGACTAAGTAAACGCAATCTCCGTTTTCGTGATATCTTCTTGTTTAGGCATATAAATTACGAAAACTATCAAACCGTAATTGGTAGCATTCACAAAATTTTGGCTCCGTACAATTCTTTCCACACAATCATTAAACATTAATCTCCCCACACAATATACCGGGTATATCAAGACCGCGACCGAAAACGAAGCCAGGTGGTAGTATTAGTGACTTCAGACACAATGCAAGTAAAAATTTCGCAAAAACATCGACTACTTTCTTGTCGTAATTTTTTACTTATCGTCGTATTTGGGTGATAAATACATAGTTTTCCTAAAATAAAGATGTACACCTCTTTATTTTTAAACACGCAATGGTACGTAAGGGTTTAAATTTTCGCAAAACCTATATCTGTCTCTGTTTTGGCGAAACTTTTATTTGAATTGTGTTTGTAATCACTAAAACTACCACCTGGCTTCATTTTCGGTCGCAGTCTTGATATACCCGGTATAAACAAAATATCAACCAGTCATTTCTTAACCTCCCCCTCAGCCTCCCCACCTAGTCCTCGCTACCTTCTACATAATATGCCTTGTCTTATCGTCATACAAAGCCTTTGATACGCAACACGGCAATGAAAATTGCACGTGAACATAACAATCAGCTCACTCAGATTGCGGATACACACGCGTCTTGTAATTTAATTGATTCTTTACCGTGTTGGTAAGTAGCAGGGAAAATATCACACTTGTCTCTGAAGGGGTAAGTAGAGGTGCTAATAATTGTATCCATATTTCGAGTTTACGCCTAACTTATATCAGGCTGTCAACGATAAGGACATGAAGAATGATTCTGGATTATAATTATGCAAATGTTTTCTGGCTTGATTTTAAGTGTCTCCTGTCGGTTGGGAAACTTCACATAGCTTCGAAACTCATCTAAAAAGCTGTCAAGCATGAATATATTTTTGGAAGTCCCACGCTGTCTTATCCGTACCACTGTTCCATCGACGTAGAGCGACAGTTTTTCTTTCGCATTTCGTGCGGTGAGTGAGATTCTATCTATATCTATATCAGCCCATATACGTCCCGCTGCAGGGCACGGGCCTACTCTACAATCGAGAGAATCGATTGAGAGTGGTTAGGCCATACAGTCCACCACGCTGGCCAAGTGCGGGTTGGCGGACTTACATACCGTAGAAATGAGTGAGATTACCGGATGCCCAATAGCCGTTTACTCTCCCCATCCTTTTTCTTCCCGGTCTCTCCACAATTTCATGGTCCGGCAACACTTCCATGATCCAGCGTTGTGGATGTTCATGGGCGGCAGTGATCACTTATTACAGGTCACCTGTTTACTGGTTCGCGGGGTCTAATCAAAAAAATATCACAATAAAAAAAATGGTCGCAATAAAAAAAATATCTTAATATTTATCTTCGCCATTTACGAGATAATTCACTAAGAATACCCACGTAATTTGAAAAGTTAGTTATGCATACCTAGGGTTAGAACCCGTGACTAAATGAAAGTCTGATTGAAATATCGTTTATATTTTTGTATAAATAAATACGGTACTTTAACGGTGAAGGAAAACATCGTGAGGAAACCTGCATACCGTAGCGATTTTAAACAATTTCTACGGTATGTAAGTCCGCCAACCCGCACTAGGCCTGCGTGGTGGACTATATGGCCTAACCAGTCTCCATCGATTCCCTCGATTGTAGAGTAGGCCCGTGCCCTGCAGTGGGACGTATATGGGCTGATATAGATAGATAAATAAATAAAATTAAATTAAATACACCGAATAGTCACATACATAAGTCCAGGCCACACACTAAGATCGAGTCTTGTGTCGTGGGTATCAGGAACTAGGAGAGACTTTTCGGTATATACAGGGTATATCAAGACTGCGACCGGTAACGAAGCCAGGTGGTAGTATTAGTGACTTCAGACACAATGCAAGTAAAAATTTCGCAAAAAAAATCGACAACTTTTTTTTGTAATTTTTTACTTATCGTCGTATTTGGGTGATATATACAAACTTTTCCTAAAATAATGATGTACACCTCTTTATTTTTAAACACGCAATGGTACCTAAGGGTTAAAATTAGTATTTTCGCAAAAACTAGGTATTTACCACCCAAACATGATGATATTAAAAAAATTCTAAAAAAATATCTGTGACCGTTTTGACGAAATTTTTATTTGCATCGTGTTTGGGACCACTAAAACTACCACCTGGCTTCGTTTTCGGTCGCGGTCTTGAGATACCCTGTATATATACCTACTTGCTATAACTTTAATTGATTTTGATTTTCCCTCCCTTTGTTTAAGTATCAACAACAGCTATACCAGATGAAACAAATCCTTCAACAAAGCTTGGATATTGTAATCCTAATACTAGCTGCTAAATATTTAGCATGCGCAAATAGCGCTCGGGGTGGATAAATGTTGTACGAGGGAGCATTTCACCTCGACATCCAAGCACTATTGCTTAGGGACCTATTCGACGTACAAGTATGAAACTAGCTTTAGGATTATTATAGAAATGAGCAGTGTAGTTTGTGATGATTTAATTTTTCGTGTAAGCCTAATACCACATTTCAGTGGCACCTTTTTTAAAGGTGAAAAACTACTTACAGGGATCCAAATAAAGTAAATAGGAGTTTACCTTTGGTGGATAGATGGTATGTCGGATTTTTACCGGCTATAAACCCTATAACCTCCTTCAGCACGATTAAAGGACTCGGGGACGGTAAGCGATACGACTGCTCATGGACAGTAAACAACCAAACAACACCATTAAATACAAAGCATTGCTTGGCACTGTGCTCGCCATCCTGAGACATAAGATGTTAAGTCTCAATATGTCCAGTAGTTACTCTAATAAATAAATAAATAAATAAATACACCCAACAGTCACATACATAGTCCTCACCCCACACTAAGATCGAGTCTTGTGTCGTGGGTATCAGAAGCTACGAGAGACTTTCGGTCTCACAAACACCCAGACCCGAAACAAATACTTGTGGTTCTCACAAACATTTGTCTCGGAGTGGTGATCGAACCCACGGCCTCTCGTTTCACAAGCGGCGTCTAACCAACTGCGCCACGGAGGCTGTCTTACTCTGGCTACAATGTTCTTCAAACCGGAACACAACAGTGCATTTACACTAGACACGAGAGAAATAAAAATTGCGGTGGTGCCTACCCAGGCGGCCTCTAGCATATGAGAGACCTACCAGGAAACTAACTCTTAAATATAAAGATCATACTTACAGACATCTCAGTGCTGGGATGGTCGATGAATATAAGCTCAGACTCTTCTCCGTCAAGCAACACCGACACAGACTTCTCGCCGAACTCGTCGTCTGCAACAAACAGCGGTATTACCACGCGCCACACGTGAATTTTTATGGGATGGATATTTAGAAGGCGCATTGTATAACCTTTTCCTAACCTAACTATCTCTTTGTCTAGACCTAAGTATTAATACATTTATTCTGTCTTACAATTCTGCGAAACATTGAACGGCGCTTTCTAGAACGCATCACGAGTAGAATCCGCCTGAACGTTGGGAAGACGCATTGCAAAACAGCGACGTTTTACAATCCGACGCACTGTAATACAGCGGATTATACAATGCGCCTGCGACAAATACATATGGCTCAGGTTAATGGATTAGACCATACGATATTAAAATAAAGAAAAAAGTGATCTCTTCTTCACATTTTCCACGGAAGGTAAATTTAAAGTCAAGAAAATGGGATGACATTTTACGAAGAAAGCTGTATACTTTGTGATACCCTACGAATGGGCGAAAACGATATGAGTTATGACTTATGACCCAATATGCAGTTATACCGTATATTAACCTTCCAGCCCTTCTTATGGAGTTAGAAAGCTGGTTTGGAGCCAAACAAATTTAAGGCAAGCATAATGACAACCATACTTAATCGTCTAAGTGAGCGTCACAAAAAGGCTTTTAAAAAAAATCTAGTCTTCGATTTTACAACCAAAAGAGGTCCATTCAGCCGCGTGCCCTTTAATTATTACAGGTTAATTAATCACGAAAATCACTAATGAAGTTCGCGACATAAAAGAGTAGGTAAACATTAAAATAATTATGTTTTTGTTAGATGTTTGAAAGGAGTACTCTCTACATATATTTGTGTTGCGACTTATGTGTGGGTGTGTGCGCGTAGGACTTTAGAAATTACTTAATTTAAACACTGTTCAAATCAAACTTTAATCAAATTTTAGACTTTACAATTATAATAAGTACATTATACAACTATACGGAGTCATGGCGAGCGAGTTCTGGCTAGTGGGGGTGGCGGCGCTTGGGCACCGATCGCAGCTCCTGGCGCGCTCCGATCACGCCACAATCCTCCGCGCTGGTTGGTTGCCGCGCGAACGCCGACCAATCCGGTGCGATGTAGATGGCGCTGTACACGCCGCGAGCGGCACTGCGCATTGGCGCAGGCCCGCATCGCGCCATAATTCGGTTTCGTCATTGGCTGGTCGCCACGCCGTTTTCATAGGACGGCGCGGCGCAAGCGACTACCTAACGTTTCGATAGATGGCGTAAGTTCGTACAAATCCTCAACATACTCCCGGCCTTGGAAGCAGTAGGTTCCAAAAGTTTCGAGCGATGTGGCAGGATTGCGTAGCATCTGCATGAAGCGGCGTAGGCGTAGTTAATCGTGAAGCGGGAGCGGGCATAACTTCGAAAATGCTCGCCTAACGATCCCATCGGCCTTGCGTATATCAGCGACCCTGGAAATGCCGTCCCTGCCAGGATAAATTTTAATTATTCGTCCTAGACTCCATCGGAGTGGTGGTGAATTGTCTTCCTTGATAAGCACCAACATGTTTTCCTCTAGACCGCTCTTTTGTTTGTACCACTTGGTTCTGGTCTGCATCTCTGAGACATACTCCTTTGCCCAACGGTTCCAAAAGTGTTGTCGTAACTGTTCTACCCTTTGATATCGGGTAATTCTGCTGGCGGGGGCGTCCTGAAGGTCGTCAGTTGCCGGTGCAGTTAGTGGGCGGCCGACCAGAAAATGAGCTGGAGTAAGAGGAAGGTAGTCATGTGGGTCGGTGGACATAGGGGAAAGAGGTCGAGAATTCAGGATGGCCTCTACTTGTGACAATACCGTGCTTAGCTCCTCGTATGTTAAATGCGCGTTACCTACTACACGGCGCAGATGGTACTTGCAACTCTTTACGCCTGCCTCCCATAAACCTCCAAAATGGCTAGAATAAGAAGGTATCATTCTAAAACGAATGTTCTGTGAAATAGTATACTCTCTTATATTTTCCGAACAAGATTTCAAAAAGTTTGCAAATTCATTCATAGCGCCGACAAAGTTGCGTCCATTATCAGAATAAATTTCTATAGGTTTCCCACGTCGAGAAATGAAACGTTTGAGCGCCAATACGTAAGCATTCGATGTGAGATCAGTCACCAGCTCTATGTGTACTGCGCGTGACACAAAGCAAATGAAAATACAGATATAAGCTTTATATAGCCGAGCGCCTCTACCCTTCCGATTTAAAATAAACATGGGTCCTGCGTAATCCACTCCGCAACGCAAGAACGGAAACCCGGGCATTAAGCGTTCTTCTGGTAGATTCCCCATTAGTGGGTTTGGTATAATTGCACGGTGTCGTGCGCACTTCACGCAAGAATGTACGACCCTTTTAGCAAGGTTGCGACCTCCTATCGGCCACCAGCACTCCCTTAACGTAAATAGAAGTAACTGTGGTGCAGCGTGCATCATTCGTTGATGCTCATACCGGCATAGTAAAAAAGTAAAGCGATGTTTAGCGTGTAACAATATAGGATGCCGCTTGTCGTAGTCAAATTCCCGTGAATTCTGTAAACGTCCTCCAACGCGAATCAAATTACCCTTATCCAAGAATACGTGAAGCTTTAACAATTGTGGAATTTTTATAGATTTCTTGTTGAGAAGGGCTTCATAACTATCGGAAAAGGATTCTTGTTGACTGAACCTAGCTAAAAGTAACTCAGCATTGTTTAGTTCGTCAATTGTCAATAAGCCTGTACGTCTATTTTTATTATTTCGAGCATTGTATATAAATCGTAACATATAACTCGCCGCGCGCTTCATTCGCATGTACTGAGAAAAATTTGAAAATGGAAATAAAACTACATCGTTTGTTTGGTTAACTAGTTGGCACAAAACATTAGTTGATTTTATTTCCGGTAAATCATAAATATACTTAGAGTCACAAACACCCGGTACGCTAAAATCAGCATCGTGTAGAAATTGGGGGCCCTTCCACCATAATTCCGATGTGCTAAGCGCATCTAAATGCAAGCCTCGCGAGACTAAATCCGCAGGGTTTTGTTTGCCGCTTACGTGACGCCACAAACAATCGCTTGTTAAGCTATGAATTTCAGCAGTTCTACTTTGAACAAACTGTTTAAGTAAATTTGGGTGCATGCCTAACCATCCTAAGACTATAGTAGAATCCGTCCAACATACAATTTTATCAAACCTGCTACGCAACGCTTCGTTTACTTGTTTAAACAGTCGCGCGCTTAATAATGCGCCACATAGCTCCAACCTCGGTATAGTAATAGGTTTTGTCGGAGCTACTTTGCCCTTTGCACATAACAGGCGCGTTGTCACTATAGAAGCACTATTAATAGTACGTATATATGCACAAGCTCCGTATGCAGTTTGTGAAGCGTCAGAAAATATATGTAGTTCTACAGCGGTAGGATCAGTACACATAACATGACGCGGTATGTGTATACAGCTAAAATATGGCAAACAACTAATAAATCGCGACCAAACTATCGTGACATCGTGTGGAACCGGTTCGTCCCAGTCTAACTTCGATAACCAACATTTTTGAATTAATGTTTTTGCTATTGTGATTACTGGACTAATTAAACCTAATGGGTCGTAAATTTGTGATACTCTAGATAGTATATTTCGCTTAGTAAATATAACGTCATTTATTTCGTCCTTAGTTTGTGAATAAAACACTAAACAATCCGATTTATTGTTCCAGCCTAAACCTAACATTTTATTTTGAACTTTGTTATCAATGACAAGCGGCCTCATAATATCATTGCGATCAGAATTTAAACGTTTCATATTGTCAGAATCATAAGAGTTCGCGCGGCGAGTTATAAATCCATTTACGAAGATGAAAACCTCCTGACTTCAAAAGTTTTGCTGTACCTTCACATATTTGAATTAATTGAGTGATATCATTATTGTTACAACTTAAATCATCAACAAAAAAACAATTATTTATGGTTTCCTTTATATATGGAACTTCGCATTCTATAGCTAATTGTTTTAAACACCTGCAGCTAAGAAAGGGTGCCGAAGTGGTACCATATGTTACAGTATTTAACTGATACACCCGTAGGGGTTCCGATGGATCGTCGCGCCATAAAATAAGTTGCAAATCTCGTTCATCTTTTTCTAAAATCACTTGTCTGTACATTTTTTCTATGTCGGCACATGCAACGTACCTATTTTCGCGAAACCTGAGTAAAATTGCAAGTAAATCGCCTTGTATAGCAGGTCCAACCATTTGTAAATCGTTTAGAGAGACCCCAGAGGTGGTAGGCATGCTGGCATCGAATACTACACGTAATTTGGTAGTGATAGAGTGTTCCCGAAACACTCCATGATGGGGTAAAAAATAATGAGGCGTGCCATACGTGTGTACAAGACTCATATGTTCCAAATTAATATATTCATTTATAAATTCAGTGTAGCATTTCTTGTACAAAGGATCACGTTGAAATCTCCTTTCTAAAGCATAGAACCGGCGTTCAGCTTGTTGACGAGATTCACCTAATAGTGTTGGTGAGTGTTTGAATGGGAATCGAACCCTAAACCGGCCGTCAACTTCTCGTTTCATTGATCGCGTAAAATGTTCCTCGCACGCACGCTCCTCAGGGTTGCCTACGTTGTCGGAACTGTTGGGTAATTCTTCAATTTCCCAAAATCTGCGTAAAATCTGATTTAATGAGCCTACGTCATTGACTATAGATTGCGCGAAATGACAGTTAATATTTGACATCACTTTATGTATATAAGGAATCGAACCAGACACAATCCAACCAAGTTGCGTGTTTTGGAGGAACGGGCCCGCTTTTAAGCGCATTTTTCCATCTTTTATTAGTTCCCAAAACAAATCTGCACCTATCAACAAATCTATAGGCTGACTACTATAGAAGTTCGGGTCTGCAAGATTAATATTATCGGGTATAATGAACCTGCCCTTGCATAATGATATTGTAGGTAATTGTGATGTAATTTGCGGTAGAATTAAACATTGAATGCGTGCGTTGAAACTACCATTACGTGATTTCAGATTAATAATACAGGATTTAGTGCACTGTGTTATTGAGTTACCTACACCGTGTATTTGTTGAGTGGACTGTATATTTTGCGTGTTTAGCTTGTTAGCTAGAGATTGTGTGATAAATGAGCGTTCACTACCACTGTCGAGGACGGCGCGTGCCTGGTAGTAGACCCCCGACTGGCTGGACAGTTCGACAATAGCTGTTGATAATAAAACTACTTTCGTTGTCGGCGTGTCATCTGTGTTAGTATAACTGTGAACAGATTGTGCCTTTAACGAGTGAACTTGTGTATTATCTGAACTTGTAGTGTGACTACTCGTGGTTTCGTTAGCCGCGAGTATTAATGTTTGCGCGTTAGTTTCTTTAATTGCGTCACAAATTAATGAATTGTGTTTTTTGTCGCATTTCCGACATGGCCCGAACATACAAGTATTAACAGTGTGGCCAGAGCGCATACAGTTTATACACAACTGTTTATCTTTAATGAATTTTAACTTGTTTTCTGCTTTTAGGTCTAAAAATCTTTGACATGAATATAGTGGATGTTGCGCGTCACACATCATGCAAGATTTGAATCTGTGTGTTGTTTTTGCGTGTCTTTTGTTTGTTACTACGTTACAGTGTACCTGTGAGTATTTAGACTGATTATGGGATGTGAATGTATGTTTTTTGGTGTCAGTCGAGCTTTGTGAGCCTAATTTGTTATGCGATATGATTAGTGTTTCCAAAATATCGGCTCTACCCCTTAAAAATTCTAACAAATCGTCTAGCCTAATCAATGTTTTAGAATCCCTTTCACTTTTTGACAAGGTAAGCTTATGTTGTTCCCACTCGCGCTCAGAGATCTGGTCTAACTTTGTCACAATAATATAGATAATTAACGTGTCCCAGTACTCAGTGGGCTGGCCTAAAAGTTTCAACGCACGTAAGTTACGTAAAATGGTATCAATAAGTTTTCTTAATTGAGTTGGAGATTCTTTATTTAAGGATTGAATAGAAAATATAGACTTTACGTGATTTTGAATAAGTAATTTTGTGTTATCAAATCTGTTTACGAGTAACTCCCAGGCCACGTCGTAGTTATTTGAAGAAAATTCTAAGGAATCTATAACCGTTTTTGCGTTGCCTTTGAGTGACGATTTGAGATAGTGGAATTTTTGTATTTTTGTAATTGTATTGCAATTATGAACTAATGATGAGAACGTGTCTCGGAACTCTAACCAATTTTCGTATGAACCATCGAAACTAGGAATCATTATCGTAGGTAACTTGATGCAGTTTGATTTCGTGTTTGCACCGGGAGTGTTGGTCGACTCGATCTCAAATGATTTTTCCGTCGTCGTGAGGCATTCGGCTACTGCTAATATGGAATAGTATTCGCGCTCGAATTCTTCTCGTGCTATAAGCTGTGATTCTATTTCTGACTCCGTACTAATATCTTCGAGTTGTGTTTGGACATTATTAAAGTCTGTCATCAAGTTTTGTGATCCTACTACGCGTAATTTTAGTTCCGCCCTTTCGATTTCAGATAGATTAATATTTTCGAATGAATCTACAAACTTTCTAAAATGTGTTAATCGACACTTAATAGAACCGCGTTTTCTCTTTAAATTTTTAATAATTATGTCAGCACTAGGATCGGTAGCCATTTTGGGTGATGTATGGGCAGGTACTTACGGTTTTACGCGCACGTAGACACACGTGGTTGAGTTGGCTGAGTAGCAAGCACACCTCTGCAAGCAGGCACAAGCGTGGATATTGCAAGCACTGGAATTTGAACATAAGCACAGTATCAGACATGCGAAAAGGATGGGCTTGGAGGGGAATCTGGTTGGATCACCTCACCAAAATAGCGTCAACCACCCGTTGTCTTTTATTTCTCGTTTGGCAGTCCTCTGTCCAACTTTCGTCTTCTGGCGTGCGGTACCTCTGGTCAGGGAAGCGTGGCAGTCGTTCGGCTCGTAGGTCCAAATTTTTATGTTGCGACTTATGTGTGGGTGTGTGCGCGTAGGACTTTAGAAATTACTTAATTTAAACACTGTTCAAATCAAACTTTAATCAAATTTTAGACTTTACAATTATAATAAGTACATTATACAACTATACGGAGTCATGGCGAGCGAGTTCTGGCTAGTGGGGGTGGCGGCGCTTGGGCACCGATCGCAGCTCCTGGCGCGCTCCGATCACGCCACAATCCTCCGCGCTGGTTGGTTGCCGCGCGAACGCCGACCAATCCGGTGCGATGTAGATGGCGCTGTACACGCCGCGAGCGGCACTGCGCATTGGCGCAGGCCCGCATCGCGCCATAATTCGGTTTCGTCATTGGCTGGTCGCCACGCCGTTTTCATAGGACGGCGCGGCGCAAGCGACTACCTAACGTTTCGATAGATGGCGTAAGTTCGTACAAATCCTCAACAATTTGTATATTTGCAAATTTAATATTTAGAACAAAAGCCAACATTACACTACGTATAATGTTTATCATGAACTGATTAATTAAATGTTGCATCAGTTTTCAGTGCATTGCACTACGGCTTCCATGTTTATCGATTGTAAAACAAAGCCGGTACATCTAAAGCTAAGCACCCACTAAGCGCATTTCAGACGAAACGTATATCAATATCTCACACCTCAATACCTCCACACCAATCTCCAATAGATTGTAATAAATTACTTTATTAAAATAAATGCGTCCGTACGAAAATTTTAAAAGACCTAATGGACGGTTAGCATTACATCGCATTTGTATTATGTAAGGCTTCCGAGCAGAGATTATGCTTACATCAACATACCGGGATATTATTGTGAAAGGAAATTCTCAGTACTCAGGCTTGTTTATCAGTATGTTTTTCGCGGCTTTGTTTCCACGGATTTTGTTTGTGCATAAATATTTTTGTTTACATAAATGCTTTTTATTTTTTTTGGTATTGGTCCTGTGGGCGTAGGTTTTTGTGGATTACTACAATTACGTTAAATGTCAGAAATTGTATTGGGCTTTTTGGCTTAAAATTTTCTTAGATACATATTAACAGCACATATAAAACAACATATACCTAAAACCCTACATAATAATGGAATAAACGGCATATTTTAATGCAGCCGCAATAAGTAATGATTCGCCATGTTTAAAATTTCACGTTCAACCAAATAATTAAATTGGACGCCAATTACTCCCGCTGAACATTTTATTCGCAAACTGCACATGTCAAGGCTTTATTTATACACTCAAATGATTGTGTAATTATGCTTATTTAATTAATTAACCATAATATTGTTTCGACAAATATACACTGAGCTGCGATGCAGTTAAACATGTTAAACAATGACGTTCTCTTTTATTTGGATAATTAGAGAACAAAATTAATATTGCCAGTAATAACTAGTCGTCGATACTAATAAATAATAATACGAGTATGTCTGTCTGTTTGTCCTTTCTTCAGCCATTATGAGGCCGAGAAGCATTATGATTTATTGCGAAAAATATATGTAAAGGAATGAGATATTAAATAAAAGTGATCACTGAGCTTCATAAAAAAAAAACAATTCAATAACCCGGGTAAGAACGCAGGATATAGCTAGTAATCAATAAAACTTCATTTCCTAAAGTACGACGTAATAACACGTCATAACATTTGGTAAACATCAACGCATGGAAACGGGCCATTAAATCCATTAAACATGAGCCATATGCTTACTTCTAATGTCTACCAAGTGACATGTGTAAGGACATTATGTTAGTAATGGAGAGAATGGGGGAAAAGTGGTCTTATATAAATAATTATAAAATAGGGAGTTTGGATAATATACTTACCATACTTCCAGATGCTTTCTTCAATATCCGTATTATTTATTTAAACATTACAGGCTTAGTATAGAAGAGACCATCAGACCAGTTTATTACAGACACGTCAATTTGGTTGCCAAGCCGACGTAATAAAACGTCCATACAATATATGATAATCTGTGATAGCTGACATCTCGTATCAAATAGTATGATACTAGTCGTAAAATTGAGTTTATTATATAATTATTTTCTTCATGATAGGAATTGAAAAAATATTATCTCATCGTAATAAATACAAAGAGGGTTCAATGTCTAACTGAAAGAAATGTTGTGTTGTTGTTTATATATAAAGGACAATGAGTAGTGAGAAATAGGTACTTGGAAGTTGGAATATTAATAAAATTTGTACTTACCGTATCCGTATCAAATAAACAACTGTGCATTTTTACATGACGTCTAAACCCGTCATATCCATCAGCTGTACATGACGCATATTTACGTGACAGCATTGGTTGCAAAAACTAAACATCGATGCAAAAAGCCCAACGCTTTACAAAAAACATATATTACAACTAAAAATCAATTTTGCGTTTTAAAAATAATACACAGACCTGAAAGAAGTGTTAATCTATTACTAGTAAATAGCCAATTTATTAAAATAAACGGTTATTAGAATAAAATAAAGGTGTCTAGAAGCGGATCGCGAAGCAATCATAGTGTTCGACTTACCACGTTTGGCTTCGCCAAGTGAGCAAGCAAAAAGAAGTTGTGTGTTTATTACAGAAGAGATAGCCTCAGCCACGTTCAATAGGTTGCGGTCACATTCAGGACGAGAGCGGGGTTATAAAGCTATAATTATAGATATATTTATTTTAAATATTAATGGGTTGTACATAATTTACATAAACTCTTTATCAACTTAATTTACTTGTAACCACTTGTAACCCAAGTAATTACTGGTTTATAATTATATATTATGATATCTTCAAACTTTAATAAAATGTAATTTTGCCAGCATTATAGTATATAAGCTGAATTTCGGATATGTTGTTAAGACAACTATAAAAAGGTGTTTTGCTTAGCAGCTGGACACTTTTAATGGTTCTCTCATCTTGCCAGACACATTAAAGCTGATAACACGAGCACGCACGAGCACGAGCTGCAAAGCCAACACGATCGGAACTTCACATTATATTATATTTAGAACTTTATACACTACAATCCAATATAATAAAAATAAAATGCTTATAAACCCGCTCTCGCCCGCTTTCATCGCTATAACCAAAGCTCAACATCAGCCTTTCTACGTTATAATCATTATTTCTAATACCTTTATATGTGGCAGTCAATTTCCTCAAATTCCATTACCGTACGAAGGGCTATTGTGGTCTTTACGTTGTCAGAAAATAGTTATTTAATAAAAGACTTACGGCCTTATTTATAGACAAAGAAAACCTATTTTAGTTATCGAATGTTTTGTCCGTTTCGAACGACTTTAGAATTCAGTTTGAGCGAAGAAGACAAAACATACGATAGCGAAAATAGGTTTTAAATCTATCTGTGAATGAGGCCGGCGCTGTTTGCCTGACGTACATTTATAGTTACTCATAGCTTAGATATTTTGTTTTGAAAACAATTTCGAGGAAACTTATTGCCATTTTTATAACATTTCTTATTTAAAGTATTCACATTTTGAATTTAGATTATTATTTAATTATAAATTATTTAATAATATAGAGATTGCGTGCAGCTAAGTTGTTGTTATTTAATTTTGAATAATAAAATCGTTAAATTATCACTAATTGGAAATGAAAACGCTTTCATTAATTTGGCTATCAAGTAACTAATTTTTAATATCCAAATTAATTGAGTATTCAATCAACAAGTATTCAATTAACGAGTATAAAATTATATATTAACAATTTTTAACCACCTTATTAATTTTTCACAACAAAAGAATTCGTTCTATGTCGTAATTTTCAATAAATGTTACGTTGAATTCGCCCTACAGAATTTTCAGATGGTATAATTTATAACCTCATCGAAATCTCGTAGGCCATGACATCAAATTAATTCTGAAATATTAAACATTAAAATCGTGTCATGAAGAGGCTGCTTTGTCTCCAGTTATCTTCAATAAAACAGAACTTTAGCTGCCCGCACTATTTAGATCATTTTACATGCACACTTTGCTAAATTTTGTTAGCATGCACAAGGGCGTAGCAAGGGAGAGATTTAATAAAACTTCAAGTTTAAAACACCTGCTGATTATTTAAAGAAGAATTTGATTCCATTTCCTCTCCTCTCTCCCAAGCTACGATTTTAGTCATGCATGAAGTAATGCTTACGAATATTACAATACATAAACATGGAAACAATAATGAGATAAAATGAGAAAGAAATATGCCTTTTTAGGGGAGTGACAGGGACAAAATATTTTTTAAATCTACATATTACACACTTCTTAAAGTCATAAAATGTATCTACATATCTAATTCACAGTCATGCTGAGGATTAATTTATCTAATTGCCAACATCACAATACGTACTTGGGAATCGTATGTACAAATGTCAATTTCTGATCAGGATATATCTACAATTAATATATACCGGGTATAACAAGACTACGACCGAAAACGAAGCCATGTGGTAGTTTTAGTGGTTACAAAGACGATGCAAATAAAAATTTCGCCAAAACAGTAACAGATATTTTTTTTTAATTTTATTGAATATCATCGTGATTGGGTGGTAAATACCTAGTTTTTGCGAAAATACTAATTTAATCCCTTACGTACCATTGCGTGTTTAAAAATAAAGAGGTGTACATCATTATTTTAGGAAAACTATGTATATATCACCCAAATACGACGATAAGTAAAAAAATTACAAAAAGAAGTTGTCGATTTGTTTTGCGAATTTTTTACATGCATTGTGTCTGTAACCACTAAAACTACCACCTGGCTTCGTTTTCAGTCGCGGTCTTGAGATACCCTGTATATGTATAATGTATATAGGTACTCGTAATTATCAATTTCATAACACAATATATGTACGATATAAACATACCGAGTCAATTATATCTGTTATTAGCGATGGTTTATTGGCTCGCTTGTAGCGTTTATAGTGTTAACATGCAGACCACAAATATTTGGGTAAAGCTTAGAAATACATTACAACTAATAACATGATGCAAATAAAATATAAATCAGAATATTCTCTGCTTTGTTCATGCATGACAAGGGTTTAATGTTGCAAATTTTCAGGCATCTTCTTATGTAACATAAGACGTTAAATATAAATTTAAACAAAGTTTATTGTATTAATTGAAATATAATGAGTTTGTTCTATATGAGTATACATACAGGGTATATCAAGACCGTGACCGAAAATGAAGCCAGGTGGTAGTTTTAGCGGCTACAGACACAATGCAACTAAAAATTTTGCAAAATCAGCGAGGGATTTTTTTTTTTAATTTTTTAAAAATCATTGTTTTTGAGGTGTAAATGCCTAGTTTTTGCAAAAATAGTAATTTAAACCCTTACGTACCATTGCGTGTTTAAAAATAAAGCGATGTACGTCATTATTTTAGAAAAACTATGTATTTATCACTCAAATACGACGATATATAAAAACAACAAAAAAAAATTGATATATTTTTGGTTTCTTAGATTTACGCGAATGTTACACATTGAAATAAAACTATTTTATACGGATTTTATCGCGGATCGGATCGCAAATACTAGCTAACTTCTTAAATTAACTTTCTAATTTAATAATTATAAATTAAGGGTAGTTTAATTGTAACAGTCACTGAGCGGATGACTAATACCTCAGTCCGCCCCGTGACCACGAAAGCTGTAAAGTAATCGAAACGTCGGGAAGTTAAAAAATGTAAAAATTAAACCAAATCGCGATAAAATCCGTATAAAATAGTTTTATTTCAATGATATATTTTTTGTAATATTTTTACTTGCATTGTGCTTGATATCACTAATACTACCTCCTGGCTTCGTTTTCGGTCGCGGTCTTGATATACCCTGTATATTGGAAAATATTTGCCTCTTGTCTAACTTGTCACTAATCTATAATACCTAATGACTTTTTTATGGCCTATTCTTGTAAATCCAAATTTCGGGAAATTCCGATAATCACCAAATTGTTATCATTAATTCCTTTAAATGACTGCCACGGTGGCGTAATTGTACCACGGTACGGTTACAAAGCTGAGATCTCTGGTTCGAATCCCGGGTCGGGCAGTGGTATTGGATTTTTCTATTCATTATCAGCCAGCAGTCGGGAATTTGTGCCTGATATCGCGATAGGCTCGCCCCCTATCACATCGTGGGACAAAACACGCAAGACGAAATGTGTATCCTGGTTGTTACCAAGGAAACCTCTGCCTACCCTTTTTGGGAAAAAAGGCGTGACTTTATGTAAGTAATTCCTTTAAAGGGTCTGAGTCAACCGAACTGGGCGAGAGCATTGGCATGGCGGTTAGATTAAAGTTGTTGAAGCAAAATATACTGCCGTATATAAGAGAATCGAGTGATTATCGGAATTCCCAGACATTCGGGTTTCCCCTTATTGACCATACTGTATTATCAACAAATACTAATATTATTCTTTGCCAAAGATCTTAAATAAATATACCGAACAGTCACACAAATACGGATCCCACAGTGAGCTACGCCTCGTATCTGACACTGCCAAGTCCAGACTATGAGTTATAAGCAGGCAGAGATTTATCCAAATCAGAACTTCCGTTTTCGGATCATAGTTACATAATTTAATTTTTGTAAAATAAGTACTATTGTCCATTGAGCTACTGCTCTTTCTACACGCATATAACAGCACATATGCAATTTATTTTACAGTAGGAATTTTTAGTACCTAATTATGGACAATATGGCCTAACCCCTCTCAATCGTACTCTTGATTGTAGAGGAGGATATATGGGCTGATAAAGATACCTTCAGTGTTATTTAATATTTTGTACTTATAAAAAAATAAATGGTTTAAGTTGGTCTACGAGACAAAAAGTTAGAAGACTTATGGTATAAACATTTTCCCTATATTCTACACTAACGGCCCGACCCGGCTCCATCCGGGTGCAGACTTTTTGAGTCCAGTCCACATCAGACACATATTATTTCTCGTACTGTTTAATATTTAAGCTCAATGTGATTGCCGTCCTTTATACTGCTTTTCTCGTCCCGTCCCGTTATATCCCGCTCTGTCCAGTCTCAGCTTGTTCCATGACTTAATTCCTGTCCTATATCCAATTTTATCCGCCCTATATTCTATCCCAAACTATCCCTCTGAGTGTGAAAGAGTAGCAAATATACATATTTGTATGTCTTGCTCATCCCACGGGGACACTACATTTTTGGGATAAAAATAGCCTATGCGTTTATTCACGAATTTCACGATATCAGCTACCTACATACTAAATTTCAACAAAATTGGTCCAGCCGTGTGAGCGTGAAGAAGTAATACACAAACTTTCCCCTTTATAATATTAGTAGGATAGGATATTTCGAAAATAAATTATCGTGTACTAAACAATAACTACACTTCAACTTAGTGCAGCTGTGTGTAACTTGACACCTATTACGGGCTTCGAGTAATTGTCAATTTGGTGCTAAGTACCGTAGTAATGACACTTTGAGATTTTAACATGCCGGCTTTGTTGCACCCCTGATAAAACTAAAAGCCTTTGAAAGTGCTGTATTGAAACTAAAACCTGTAGGAAACTGTTATGTACTAATTACTGTCGAGTATTTTATTACAGATGGTAAAAATATGGATGCAGGTTGCCTCCAACAGGCTGATGAGAAGATCCTTGGAGAAGAAAAGAAAAGTAGGTAGCCAATGTTCAGCAGTAGACTTCCTGTGGCTCAAGAGAGAGTATAAATATACGTCACAATGCAAGGCAAGAACAATCAAACTCTTCAGCTTTATATTATTAGTATAGATTGTCAGTAGTGTGACGTCACGTTAGTCTGCGCGTGCCAGCACACAAACACGTAATTGACCACCGCGCGATGACATTATGAAGTTAATAACACCATATCGAAGGGATTTTTGGAGAACTTCCTTTTAAAATATTTTTTTAATGTCAATAGAATAATGATCTTTCACAATTGTATGAACTAATTGTATTCAAGCAGAATTTTGCCTGCAATACATCAGAGCTGTGATTCCCAAATTTAACCGGGCTTTGACCTGATAATACCTGCCATATTTTAAACTCAGCTTTTGGCTATAAAGGGGAGATAAAAGTATCGGGGAAACAACATTTTTGTATAAAGGGTGCATTTCCTATATTTTGTCATTACAGCTTTAAAATCTTCAATTTAAGTAGCTTTTACGCGCAGTGAGTTTAATTCATCGAATTTACTTCGGGTCCTATGCACTTTTTTTTTTGTGTCCAAGAGGAAAAGCTATTAAGCTCCCCTTTCGGTACCCCGGGCGAGGCCGAAAGGGGTATGTCAGTGTCTCTGGCCTTCCAACCCGTCACATTGCGGATTGTGGTCGGGCTGGGACCCTAACGAAACCTACGTCAGCATACTGACTAAAAACCCCTCGGTGACCTTCACACGCATTATGGGCGGCACCGGACATCCCAGGGCAACAACCGCCCCGATATACGTCCGCGGAACCGCCCAACGCAAAACTGTTGCTGGTCGTTCCGTAGTGGGTCCTATGCACTTAGTCCTAATGCTGCTCATAACCGAAAATACGGCATCATATCGTCTCGCCATTCATCGCAATGAAAAAATGGTACTGAAGGGGAGAAGGACTTTTATCTGTACATTTTATAATCAGGTCCCATTTAATATTCGCTCGCTCGATATTTCTCAAACTATGGGTCGGGACCCACCAGTGAATAATACTGCATGATATGTTATTTGTGACTTAAGAACACATAGAGTGTAAATTAAAGTCTCGAATTTTAAACTCATTTCTTCTAACTTTCATGCGTATTTATAGAGAGAGAGAGACTTTCCCGCCCACACACCCACCACTGCAACTCCTGCCGGCTAGGATCAACAGTGGCAAAAGAATTGGCACTAAGCTCCGGAACTCGGCGAGTCTCTTAGCGACACTAGATTGTCTCACATGCGTATTTATAATAATATTATTATTAATAAATAAATAAATTAATAAATACACCCAATAGTCACACACATAGTCCCGACCCCACATTAAGATCAATTAAGTCTTGTGTCGCAGGTATCAGAACTACGAGAGACTTTTCGGTCTCACAAACACCCAGACCCGAAAGAAATATTTGTGGGCCGCACAAACATTTCTCTCGGTGCGGGGATCGAACCCGCGGCCTCTCGTTTCACAGCCGGCGTCTAACCAACTGCGCCATGGAGACTGTCATTATTATTTACTAATTTTCGCTCACATTGAAACTCAAGGAAAATATTATGAAAAATCCTCCAAATTGTACAGTTCTCCACACAAACAATAGCATAGAAAACCAAAGCAACCAAGTGCTATTAATCCAGAACATAAAGCCCCAACTCATCTCCATAGCAATATTGAGCTCTATAAAAATACCACATTAAAATAACTTCAACAAAGCGGTGGTTTAAATGTCCTACATAAAAAGCCTTTGTGGGCACCGCAGCGGCACACATCGGCTGGACAAGGCAATTTACACGGGCATTGTGTGTCAGACGCCGGCTAATGAATAGTTTACGGTACTCAGACAGATGTTGAAGGAATTAGCATAGTTGAAAAATATCGTAAAGTCTATTAGTTTTTATAGAGGAGTATCCCAGTATCAATAGATGTTTAGTATTTCTTCATGATTTGTGATATTGTGTTATGTTACAGGATGTGTGCATAGAAATTAAAGTTGGATATTCATACAATTATTTATTTATTAAAATCTACGTGTTTACATTGTGCCGGGCGCAACGGGACTAAGTAGTGCATGACATGGTCCGTTATTAAAAACTGCAAGTAGGCACAATGCACTTTAACGGTGAAGGAAAATATCGTGAGGAAACCTGCATACCGTAGCGATTTTAAAGAATTTCTACGGTATGTAAGTCCGCCAACCCGCACTAGGCCAGCGAGGTGGACTATATGGCCTAACCACTCTCAATCGATTCTCTCGATTGTAGAGTAGGCCCATGCCCAGCAGTGGGACGTATATGGGCTGATACAATACAATGCACAATGCATGCCAATACAGATTTGTCTCACCATAGCAGAAATTTTGGGGAGAAAACGATGTGGGTAGATTTTGTATAAAATTGGCACTCTTGTTGCAGTCAACTTACATCCTGACTTCAACCGTTGCATAAGTTATCTTTTGTCCAAATATATTTTGTTAATGAAAAAAAGCACACAAAGTAGATTCGCCGTTCTAGGATTGAAACTAGGACCTCATTGGTTACAGTCCATACTTATTTCACTAACAGTACTGTACAACACATATTTAGTATACAAAGTTTAATAAAAGCATAGCAAAATTACTATAAATATTATAACAAATATCTTGTAAATAGAGAATAAGTATGTATTATGTGTATTGACTTGTCATAAGAGCTATTTAATTGCCTACGTAACCTATAAATGAATTTCATTTCATTTCATTTCACAATTTCCCCTTTAGCGTAGCCGGAAAACTGAGTTTACCGGTTGCCGCCTCGATCGAATAACGTCATAATTAATGAAATGTAAGATATTTCGCAATTAATTTTCTTCAACATAATTGGAAACAATTTATACAAAATTAAATTATAAATCGGTTTAGCTTTTACCTTTCTTATAGCGGAAAATTCGAACGTAAAATTAAAATCTTCATTCGACTCTTAGTACTTTGGAGAGTCATCACCACTGCTTGTGAATTTGCTGTACTGCTAATTCTGGATGTACTGCCGTTTTTTTAGATCGAAGGAGGAAAGCCAGAGATAATGGGTTAAGGATTAGTACTCCAGGAAACTCCAAGAATCTGAAATAACCGACCGGGAATTATGGAATAGTGACACTCCGGGAATTTGGCATGACCGAACGGGACCGGACAGCAAAGGTTACTGGAGGTATTTGTGCATAAATACATACATAAACTCACGCCATTTTCCCAGAAGGGGTAGGCAGCGGTCCGTCCCACGAAGTGATAAGAGAGCGAACCTATCGCCATATCGAGCAGAAATTACTGACTCCGGGATGATAATGAATAGAAAAATCCAATATCACTTTGCCCAACCCGGGACGTCAGCTTTGCAATCACACCGTAGTACAACTGAGCCATCGAGGCAGTCTTATACTTTTATTGTGTTAATCATCGCTACAGTGAGGCTTTACCGCTCCTATGTTTAGCTGTAAGTACGTGATGTTGGAATCGCGAAGGAAAATATTGTATATTTTTAAACAAGACGAGAACAGCGTAGCGATTTTCTTCAAGAACTCTTGTAAAATAAGGATCTTATTATTCCGAAGTGTGTACGCAAATTCCCTACCTTCCTGGTGCCTATAATATAACTGAGCTATAATTGGAACAATATTTATTGTATTGAATGTTTAAAAATGTTTCGGAACATTCGTAGTAATATTGAAAAAACGCTGTTACTGGTTGGACTCCTCACTCTCTAAGTGTTCTTGCTCTTGCCCTCTCTCTCACTCTCTTCTCTTCTCTTCAAATGGGCTTCATTTAAGGGTTTCCATAACCTTATAGACAATTAGCTGGCTAGGAAGTCCACAGCTAAATAAAGGCCATAGGCTTGGCATACCATTACTAATCGAGCAAAGATTAGCCTTTAGAGTTATGACGTGTACATAAGTGTCATGTAGCAATCCCACGATTAGATCACACGATGTTTACGAGTTTACATCTTTATAGCAGTTATGACGGTAGTTTCATAACTCATGCGACCCGCCCGTTGCGACCCACTTTCATTTTTTAACGAAATCATAAATGTGTTTACTGGTAGTGAAATAACTGCTTATAGAACGTATATATCCTGGTGTCATGTCAATAGGGTATTTGACTATTTTTTTTTATTGTATTAATCAAAAATTATCCATATCCAAAATGCAGCAAACAAAGAATTTTGTAAATCCGTTCAGAATTAAACAAGTTAGATGTTTTAAATCTTGTAGTGGGGGTAAAAGAAAAGAGATGCAAAACCAAATTAGTGACGTCACTAATCTTAATATGCATTATAGTGTGCGGGTGTGAAAGAGACGGTAAGATGTCCCCACTACGTCCCCACCCTTTCATTTAAAATATTAATATTTGCCTCATATTACAAGCTACTTTAATACTGTTTTCACAAAAATGTTTTGTTTTAATGAATCGCACTTGTAGTATAGGAGCTAGCAACGTTTTCGAGAAAGAATTTTAGGTCAGCTGATTTTGTGATATGTCGTCCTTCTTGCACTTTCGGTTAGAGTCTGGGCTATCTGGCTGGCGGTAGCGGTTGCGTTCTTTAGTGCGCATCCTACCTGTCCAGGTAATAATCCTGGATTTTAATATCATTTTAGAAGGCGTAATTTTTAATTTTTTGTTTTTAAATAAGTCTACCTGACATACTTTTTTTATTGCCAGACATTTTTGACAATGCTAACTATGTGCCATACGCGATTATTTATTATTTTTTTATAAAAATTTCAAAGTATTTTATAATGTCTGTAATTTTAATATTATGTTATTTAAAGATAAAAAAACTTAAAATAAATTTGCCAGACATTAATTCGATTGTTAAGTCTTGAATTAAAATGAAAAAGTCATGAAAAGTATTGCAGTATAATGCTAGTAGTCCGAGAGAGTCAGTTGCAGAATAAGTCGAGAATGATACAGAGAACCATTACGACAGTAAATAAATAATAATAAATAAATAAATACACCCAACAGTCACATACATAGTCCTGACCCCACACTAAGATCGAGTCTTGTGTCGTGGGTATCAGAAACTACGAGAGACTTTTCGGTCTCACAAACACCCAGACCCGAAACAAATACCTGTGGATCACACAAATATTTGTTTCGGTGCGGGGATCGAACCCGCGGCCTCTCGTTTCACAGGCGGTGTCTAACCAACTGCGCCACGGAGGCTGTCTTGACTTTGATGACTTTTCATTGTGCATATAATAAAAAATAATAATAATAACCGGAAACTATAGAACACATAACTGCGGGATGTCCACTACTAGCCACCAAACAATACACAGATAGGCATAATAACGTTGCCAAACAGATACATGCATTGCTAGCAAAAAAATATGACCTAATAAATAACATAGAACCCTATTATAAATAATATAAACCTAAAAGTGTCTTAGAGAATCATCAAGCTAAATTATACTGGGATAGAGAAATAATTACAGACAGAACTACTAACAATAACAGACCCGACATAACATTAATGAAGAAAGACGACAAGACTACATATTTAATCGATATTTCCGTTCCGAATACCGAAAATTTGCGCCAAAAACACATTGATAAAATCCAGCAGTATCTACCATTAGCTGAAGAAATACAACAGATGTGGCACCAAAATCAAGTCAGAATAATCCCTATAATAATATCTTCAATAGGAGTTGTCCGTTTTACAGCTCTAATGACAAAATATCGTAATTTATCTGAAATTAATTTCTCGTCAACAGTAGATCTTCCCAGCACATCTAGTTCAACTTCGTTATCAAATACTGCAGTAGATGTTAGCGAAACCCTGCCAGATAATACGTCTCAGAATTCACATACAGAAGTTAATATCCAAGAAATTGACACTTCTAATGCAATTAACAAGTGCTTTTCATACCGGGTTGAAAGTAATAAGGTTATTAAAACTGTTGAAGATGTACTATCTTGCGAAGAACAAGAAGAAGCCGATTCTCAAATAATAATATATCACATTTGTCAAATAAATGTCGATGGCGAAGTTGTGATACGCTGCTCAGACACAGATATTTTAATAATACTTCTTGGTAACATGGAGCATTTGAATGCATCACTAAAATCTGGGTAAATTTGGGCGTGGGGAATTATGAGCGATTTATAAGCGTCATCAAGTACACGAAATTCTAGAGAATTCTTTATCGAAAGCTCTACCGTGCTTTTATGCACTCACTGGATGCGACTACACACCAGGTTTTTTCCGGAAAGGCAAACTTCGATCTTTAAACTGTTAGAACAATCAGAAGAGTATCAATTAGCCTGTCAAAATATTATAACAGATGATGAAGAATTGCTGGATGAGACATTTAAGATCTTAGAAAAGTTAATTTGTCATATTTACGGAGCTCGGGATTCATGGAACGTCAATGAACTTCGGTGTCATCTGTTTTCAAACACATATCGGTCTACAAAATCAGATGATAATTTTGAAAAAACAAAATCGTAATTTTGATCCATCAAGCCTACCACCATGCAAAGCTGAATTTTATCAGCATTTACTACGAGTTCGTTACGTTACAAAGTTTTGGAGAAATGATCATTTACAACAACCAACATCTCTATCACCTCAAGTTTCCGGCTGGACCATAAATATGATTTTATCTGGTTTGTTGGAGAGCAATTGCCATCATTAGTTGCCGACATTATCATTAAAGGTAAAAATTAAAAATAAAATACTAATAAATTTATTTGCCGATAGATTATAAAATGTTTCATTCTTTTAATAACTTATTACAAGACGATGACATTTCAAAAGACGACGATGACAATAAAAATGACAACAGTGCTGAAGATGATGATGATGATGATAATTATCAAGATGCCTCTGTTTTTTTTGTGATAAAATTATGGATTGAAAAATATAATTTTTGGTTATTTTCATCCTTGAGATTGATTATTATATTATTTTGTACAACGATAAATAGTTATTTTGATACTATATTAATCCACACATTAATTCAATAGTTTTTAATTAGTTCTATGTAATTTATTCGACTACTATTCCTAGATCAAGCAAAATGATACCACATCACTTTTCACTTTTAGGTCGGTCTGGCTGAAGGTTTAACAATCGAATTAATGTCTGGCAAATTAAATTTAGGTTTTTAGATACTTAAATAACATCATATAAAAATTACAGCCATACTGAAATACTTTGAAAAATAATATTTTTTTAATTCAAAATTAGCGTCTGGCATAGTTTAAACAACAATAGAAATATCTGGCAATAATAGATTCATGTTGCAAAAAGTTCAATAAAAATAATAATAAAGGCAAAAAGCTTCTTAAAATGATTTTAAAATTCGATATTTTACCTGTATAGGTAGGCTGCGCACTGACGAACGCAACCACTACCGCCAGCCAGATAGCCTGTATGACGTCCGGGAGAGTGAGAGAGATAGCATATCTAAAAACTGGCCTACCTGAAATGCTTGTTTTCCAGACGTTGCTAGCTCCCGTACCATTGTGTTTGTCTACAAAATCATCCAAACATTCGATGATAGTCAAATACCCTTTTGTTTTTTCAATACGTCAGTATATGTATATTTACGAGTGCTGTCAGGTCTAAGAGACTTCAAAGCCCTGTATTAATCAGTTCTAGACCGTACACAAGTTTTGGATCAAAAAGCTAGTTGATTAATATTTGTGGTTTTAATGCTGTGGGGGTTTTAATGCCTCTTATAATAATTACTGAAATAAAACTATTTTTAAGGATTTAATCGTGGATTGAAAAAAAATCTGACGCGAATTTTTTTGTTGCATTGTATCTGAAGTCACTAAAACTAGCTTCGTTTTAGGCAGTCTGCATATACCCGATATGAGAAGCTTAGACATAAGTACTTTTTTGTTTGGATTAGATTCGCCAATGAAGACTCTCGTACATTTTAATCCCAGGTCATACAACTTTGTGTATCAAGTATCAAGACTATTTATGTGACTGTTGGGTGTATTTATTTACGAAACAGAAATAGTTACTTATAAAATATGGATGACTCGTTTCTCTAACAGAGTAGCACGTCTAATCAATATTATTGTTACATTTCTTACTGAAAAATACTTGTTATTATTACATCCTGTCAATCAGTGACGTCAGAACATGATAGGTTAGACAACACAAGATTAGGTAAAATTAATAATATTAACATTAAATTATTAACAATAACAAACAGTATGCTTCTATTCGATCATGCATTGTTGATCGCAGGCTTATATGAAATAAACTCAGGTTCATATTCGTATAAGTTCGAAATTATTTTTAAATACTAGAAAAAAGAGGCTACATTTTATGATCCATTATTTCTTAGAAAATTAAAATCGAACTCAGCACACCTTAACCGACATTCCACTATAAACTAATCATTCTCCATTGGACGCATTCCATGCCATGCTATGCACATGACAAGACCCACAATATCTAACATAACCAGCAATGTATGTTAACTTTATGAAATAGAAAATCAGTAAAAACTTACCCAAGCTAGCATCGTATGTGTTCATATACTCAGATGTCATGAACTGGGAGACGAGGGCGGTCTTCCCGACACCAGCATCGCCCAGGAGTACCACCCTGTACTTCGGTATCTATGAAATAAGTTCATTAATTAGTACAACTAGATCTTCACACTTTCCTTTTAACAATGTATTAGTAAGTAGGCTATAAACAGCAGTATTCATGTCCCCAAGCATCAGTCTAAATCTACATAGATTTTCGATTTCATCCATTTAACTTCTGTCCAATGTCCCTCTAGCGCAGTTACAAGGCTTTTTTTCAATAAAGCTCCATTTACACACTAAATGCAATTTCAAATCCACTATCGAAGTCTCTATCAATAGGGTAGGGCTGCGCGACGCTAGCCGGTATTCATATCGATAATATATGAAAAAAACATTTCAATACGGTGACAGTTCCGATGTACTGTTCATCGATAAAATATCGATACCTTTAAATCAGAAAGTCGTCGGCCAAGAATCAAAATTATCTTTTAAATATCATGTATATGTCGTTTAATTGTTCGCAAATTTTGGGTCGATATAACATCATTTATTTTTGGCTCCTTGTAATGTGAATCAGAGGTGAAGTTATAGTTATACATTTAAAATAAAAAAGAGTGTGTGTACTTATGTACACGCGTTAGAAGTTATACTTCTTTTGGCGCGATGGAGAAAAATGATGAGAGTGAATTTTTACGAAGCGCGCGTACACCGACACCTGAATTCTACATCGTGAAGTTAGTTCTAGGTGGCATGAAAATCGATTACTATGTTCAAGTTGTATATTCTAGTATTTTTATATCATAAAATCTAATTATATAAATAACATGCTTTGGCAATTACGATAAGCAATAAAGAAAATACGAAATTGCATAATTCCAAAATAATGTTATGTGTATGTATAAACGATATTTCATACATTTTCCCAAACATTATCGACTGCATGCAGCCCTAGTAAGCTGGTATCCATCCCGCTCAGTTCCGCTGGAGATAAGTCGCTAAGCCGGCGCCCGCACTGGCCGCTCACTTGTGCCGATGCACTTTGATACCTATGTATATGTACGTTCTACATGATATCGTATTTTCGTGACCTTTTGAGTGGTATTTACTTATTATTTAAAAAAATACTACTATAGCTCACGGTTTCATCCACGTGAATTGTTTTTTCGGGATAAATGTCCTACTTTATATTTGCCCGGGATAAATATAATTCTATAGTCTTTTTCTATAAATGTACTATCTAACACTAAAATATTTTTTCAATTCCAACCATCCGTTCCTGAGATTAGCGCGTTCAAACAAACACACTATTGACGTTTTTATACATTTGCCTAAACATCATGGACACAATGAACTTCCTATGACTAAAGAGAAAGAGAATCATAGCAACAAAATGCACATTACATATAAAATAAATTAATAAGTAGAACAACGTGTTACCGGGTCTAGTTCGTCGTCATCCGGCGTGGTGAGGCTGGCGGAGTCCACGGGCCGGTACCCCGAGCAGCACGACCCGTCAAACGGAGACCTATCCGATGCCCTGCACAATACAACAATTACGTTAATGGACATGATATTAAATAAATAAATACACCCAACAGTCACATACATAGTCCTGTCCCCACACTAAGATCGAGTCTTGTGTCGTGGGTATCAGAAACTACGAGAGACTTTTCGGTCTCACAAACACCCAGACCCGAAACAAATACCTGTGGATCACACAAATATTTGTTTCGGTGCGGGGATCGAACCCGCGGCCTCTCGTTTCACAGGCCGGCGTCTAACCAACTGCGCCACGGAGGCTGTCAAAAATATAAAGAATGAATGTATATTTGGTGAAACAAGCCTTATCGCTAAGGGCGATCTCTTCATTCGAACAGATAAAATGCCAGGAAAAATTTATAATTACTCCACCCAACAATTCGTATAGGAGTGGAACCGTCGGATATAATGGGGTCATTAGTATTCCTAATAGTAGTACATTGTGGGATAGGTACCAAATCTTACCAAACCTGATAGTAAACACAGAACCACCCAGAAAAAGTGCCGATTAGAAACTAAGTTTATTGTATCGATTATCGTGGATAGGTTTCACACAATTCCATCCAAGTAAATATACAGGATGATATTGTTCTCCGGCCGAAAGATGATCATCAGATCTTCATGATTTATTTGTGGAATCACAGTCATGTTCTTTCCGATGAAAAAGAAATCTCTAAAATTTGTAACACCTGCCGAAGATATTGAGTATTTACGTGTATATCTATTTTCTAATCCCCCCCCCCCTTCTTAGTCCCAACCCCTTCTTCTCTGCCCCATTGTAGCTTAACTTTTATACTACACCTTACGCAACAATAAATCGGTAAAACACAGAAAAAGATTGGGACAAGGTCAAACAATTATGAAGCACATTTTACATGCTCTACTAACCAGAAATCACCAGAAATCAGTCACACAGCGTATTATAAATTGACATTCCAAAACAAATACAAAGTGCAATTGCCTGTTCAAGAAATATGTTAGCGTTAAAAGCTGTTAAAAGTTTTTAAACTTTGCGTCGGCGATGATGGATTACATAAGAGCTAGTTTACAATCAATACACACGTCACGAGCACTCGCGGATTTAAAATGTTTCCGACGTGTTTGACAGATTGCTTGCATATTGTTCGACAGTATGAGCAAACGTGTTCACTGTTTTTTTTTTGTTATTTCTACGAATGGCGAGATTAGCATGCCATTCGCCTGATGGTAAGCGATACGACCGCTCATAGACAGTAGCAAAACTAAACAACACCATGCGTTACAAAGTAATGCTTCGCATTTCACTGCGCTCGCCATTCTGAGACATAAGATGTTAAGTATCAATATGTCCAGTAGTTACTATGGCTACAAAATCCTTCAAACCGGAATAAAACAGTGCATTTACACTGCTGTTTAGCGGGAGAAATAAACATCGGCCTCTCACATATGAGACCTAACACCAGCGAAAGTAGCGTGTAAGATGATAAAACTGAAATATATTAAACTATAGCCACAGCAACAATACTATATTATAAGCGCATTGTGAATGACAAAATATTCACAATGGAAATCGCGACATTACAAATAATTTCACATGAGTGATTCATTGCGTATGAGTGGTATTATGCTACGCTCGTAGCTCGTAGTCGCGTAGCAAATACTCGTAGCTTTTTGCGTAGTATCTTCCTAACTACAGAAATGTTATTCAAAGATTACCATTTCATAAGGTTTTCATAAAATTGTTTTGATTACAAGTACTATCCCACGCAACAGAACTCGTAAAGGTTACTGAAAGTCACAAGATTCGAAATACAGTAAAGTTAAATCTGCTGGTGTTAGGTGTTTGCTCGATTGGACTTTGAAATCCTTTAGGAATTATATATTCATTTCTTAAAGGTCGGTAGCGCAGCTACGATTACTCAGGGATTACACTTTCACCAGGGAAACCGCTTGTTGAGCAAAAAATAGCGCTTAAACCATAAAAAATATAATATGGAAACGCTCTACACGGGCATTGATCCTAGAAACTTATATTGTTTATAAACGAAGTGTCAATATCAAAATACTATTACATTATTTATCGTTACTGTCACATATGATTTAAAAAAAAAACATGATTGCCACGGAAATCATCTTACCAAAAATTAACGACCTTATTCAGACAGATTTAAAATCTATTTTAGTCATCGAATGTTTTGTCCCTTTCTAACGACTTTTGAATTCAGTTTGAGCGAAGAAGACAAAACATTGATAGCTAAAATAGGTTTTAAAACTGTCTGTGAATAAAACCGTAAAAGGATAACAAAAGTATAAATGAATATTTTATACGTCTTAACCACGACGATAGATACCCATCTCAGCATCTCTGTTACAAATGTTGTGTACAACAAATATTTATTTCGGGTCTGGGTGTTTGTGAGACCGAAAAGTCTCTCGTAGTTTTTGATACCCACGACGCAACACTTAGTGTGGGGTCAGAAATGTATGTGACGGTTGGGTGTAAAAAGAAAACCCCGTAACTAAAGAAACCAGTCAATTACCTAACACTTGATAACATTAAAGCACGAGCCATTGCGTGATTTAATACACTAAGCACCGACACTTTCGCTCACAAAAAGCATTTGTTACAAGTTGTTTATCGTAAAATGGTGGTCGGTGATAGATCGCCCCGCTTCCAAAAAGGGTCGTCGAACCGTGATTTATTTCACAAAGTTATGTGTTTCTTACAATTGGCACACTTACAATTGTTGAATGAACAGTTGAGTTGGTTATCTTAGAGATATGTTTAATAATAGGTACATAAAAAAATAAAAAAAAAACAAAAGAATTGAAGGAAGACATTTGACAGCCTCCGTGGCGCAGTATTTAGACGCAGACTGTCAGACTAGAGGCCGCGGGTTCGATCCCCGCATAGAGACAAATGTTTGTGAGAACCACAAATATTTTTTTCGGGTCTGGGTGTTTTTGAGACCGGACAGTCTCTCGTAGTTCCTGATATTCACCACACAAGACTCGATCTTAGTTTGGGGTCAGGACTATGTATGTGACTGTTGGGTGTATTTATTTATTTATTATTATTTAATACGACCTATTGAATATACATCTCAACTCAATCGCGACCACAAAATAATAACCCGACAAAAAGTCGTCACAGTGCGCCACATTTAGTCCTTGACTTTACACAATAGGGCACGGCTAATGTACAAGAAAGTGGCCGCCTTTGCAAATATTTCGGGCCGGGTAATTCGAAAGTCTTTGATGTAGCCGCGCCGTATAAATTATTAAGCGGACGTGTTTAGACGGCATGTTGCAAGGGTCCAAATTATTTTATACATCAGGGTTTCTTTGTATATTTTTAGAGTGTTTTAGGGGCACTGCTGTGGGTACTTTGTGAATGAGGTTTGGTAGTATATTACAGAATACTGGCTTTCTGTACATGTAAAGAAGATATAGCGATAAATCGTTTCCTTACAAGAAATGAATTACGGGGATTATTTCCTCTCTGCCTCGGTGGCGTAGTTGTACTACGGTACAATTACAAAGCTTATCTCGGGTTCGATTCCCGGGTCGGGCAAAGTGATATTGGATTTTTCTATTTATTATCAGCCTGGAGTCAGGAATTTGTGCTGGATATGGCGATAGGCTCGCCCCCTATCCCATCGTGGGATGGAACATACAAGGCGAAATGTGGACATCTTGGTTGCACCTCTGCCCACCCCTTGTGGGAAAAAAGCTTGAATTCCTGTATGTATGTATAAAACGTAATTCAAAATTATACCCAAAATCACTTACACTTCGCGGGAAATATCTTGTCTGACAATACCAAAGAAGGATACCATTGAATACCACCCACGAATGTAACTTTAATTAACGCTTCGAAGAAAATCAAATAGGAGTCAGAAGGGTGTTCGCGTCACAAACTAGCGAGTGCCGAGTGTCGGTTCAATAATTTCAATTTCCTCTAGCCGCTGTGACTGACGGCTGTATAGAGGAAATTTTGTTTCAACTCCTGATGACAGCTCAATTGTTGATACAACTCATTGGGTATTTGTTTCAAAGAAAGCGCTTGAAAGTGTGTTTGAATGTGCGTGATGGCCTGTTGGTAACGGACCAGACGCGACTGCCAACATGTTCACGGAGCGGGTTCAAATCCCAGGGCACACCTCTGACTTTTCGGAGTTATGTGTATTGATAGTCAATCACCACGCACTATAACAGTGAGGGAAAACATTGTAAACATGCATACCGTAGCGATTTTGATTTGCTATGATATGTAAAGTCAGCCAACCCGCACTTGGCCAGCATGGCGGACTATATGGCCTAACCCTTCTCAATCGTACTCTCGATTCTAAAGGAGGCCAGTGCCCTGCAGTGGGACGTATTTGTGCTAATAATATGGCTTATTGTTTCGTGGAAATAGAGAGAATAGTTAGACAACTTTATAGGTTTAAGAAGTGCTATGTTTTAGGTTTTTAATAAGAATCATATCATTTTTTGTATAACAGATTTTGAAGCGTCGCGTATACCAAATGAATAAGGGGAAAATAAAAATCTTTAACATATAGATAAATTTTCATTGAGATTTGACTGGTCTCAGAAATAGGCGCCGTTGAAATAAACAAACTCTACAACTTTATAATACTATTATACATTCATTGCACAACGTTATGTCAAAGTTTACCTACTTTTAATTCGGGAATGATTTCCGACTTAGGTTATTCCCACGCCTTCGCTCGCGTTAGTGAGGTTTTTTAGATCAATTATAGCGGTAACGTAAAGGCAAGAAGTCTTTAAATACCTCAGAAATAGTATTTTTTGGATAAAAATTACCCAATGTCCTTTTACTCACCCCAGAAAACCTATACACAAACATTTTTGAAAATTCAGTAGTTTAATGCGAAACCGTAACAAACAGATAAATTCCCAGTCGCATTTACAATATACATACATAAATTCACGCCTATGTCCCGTGGGTAGGCAGAGACTCTTGAGCGCCAAGTGCTACGGTCCATACATACCTCTTTCGCTTCATCCACTCATTAAACTTTGCATACAAGCTCATCGTTTTTTTTAAATATTTATATAAACCTATAATATTTGAAATATCAAGGATTAAAATACTTCCACAAACATACATTATGCGACAGTCCATATGTTATCCCGAGATGTGGAGTTTGCCAACTCGAATCGAACCCTTTTAGAGCAATACTCGCAATAAGGGTCTATACGGGCCAAGGGCATATGAATAATATTTGTAGCTCTAACGTTGGGGCATTTTATGTGACCTTTCTGCGTATTGGTATCGGTTTATTTTCGTACGCATTCTAGTTAAGGGAATTGCGTATCGGTATGTATATTTTTATTAAATCAATAATAATAATTTATTTTCGGTCCGTATATTTAGGGAACGAAATTGTCAATTAATGACAAATGATTCATAGTTAGAGCTGATATTTAAATCTAAAAATACACAATTTTCGTAAAGGGTCATCAGCAAATTTCAGTCCAACGATACAAATAATTTGAGCATTCTCCTTTACAAACCACGCAAAAACAAAATCAATTTAGCATCCGAATAACGATCTCATTAAAAGCGCATATCACACTAAGAGAATTTCACAAAAGGCTTGATTGACTTATCGGCCAACCGGACGTTTCAGTTTCGCCGGTTCTGCCGGCTCGGCCTCCACCGGTTTAGCCGGAGTCAGATTGAGTGAATAATGGAACGATCCGCTACCTAACAAGTTAATTACGAACCACTATTGTGTAATTTTGCCGTGTGGGACCGATCGAAGGGTGTGAGTGTTTCAGCTTTACCTTTAAGCGGATCAATGGTGCGTGGGCAATATCTATGCTGCCTATATAAAGCCATGTACTCTGTTTTCGAGGAAAGGATGAAACTCAATATTGAGTCGAAATTCGAAGTGAAGTTCCAATTTGAACGTTGTATTTCATTCTGTTAATAACTGGCCACATACGCACGGAGTTTCCTGATTGTTTGTCGCTTATTGTCATGTGTTTACCTGAACTTGACAATTCAGTTAATTATTTCGAAAATTGGCTCATATATGTTTGCCGGATGTTTGGTGCCTATGCTGTTGTATTGTATCAGCCCATATACGTCCCACTGCTGGGCACGGGCCTACTCTACAACCGAGAGAATCGATTGAGAGTGGTTGGGCCATATAGTCCGCCACGCTGGCCTAGTACGGGTTGGCGGACTTACATACCGTAGAAACTCTTTAAAATCGCTACGGTATGCAGGTTTCCTCACGATGTTTTCCTTCACCGTTAAAGTGCGTGGTGATTGACTATCAATGCCTATGCTAAAAAATAAAATAATATCTAGTTCACAACTTATGCAAGAGACCGTGTGTGACATCAGGGGTTAAAGTTGTGACTTGTGACACATCTGACCAAGCTATTGCATACACGATATACTAATAAACTGCCCCGATTTTGAACCTAAGACAATAGTCAATTCTGCTTAAACAAAGCTGTATACAACTAAATTTTACACAGCGTTAGAACTTTAAAAGGGTTTTCTTGTCACGCCGAAGTTAAAATAAAAAGTTCTGTCATTGTCGTTAAAACCTAACCCTGTTACGATCTAATTGTACCTAACGAGCTACTTACATTATATTTTAAGACGGTCCCCAAAAATCATTAATTACATTACATGTTTTAAGAGTCGGCAATCTTCGTACCTGATTGAAAATTATCGACGCCTACAAACGCCCACAATATTTAATCTTACGTAGGCGTTGAGCCATTGAGAGTGGGCGATGGTAATAAAGGCGTACGCATCTTTGTTACCTGATGTTACATTTTGTTACATACTGAATCGTTCTAAAGTTTTCAGTGCAGTTTTCATAAACACAGCATATAGCGGTCTATAAAAAACATAAACTCACGTCTTTTTCCTAGAAAGGGTATGCGGAGGCATAACAATCCGTGTTTCGTCTTGTGTGTTCGGTGATCGGTCCCACGATGGGCGAGCCTATCGTCAGATCGGGCACAAATTTCTGACTCCGGGCTGATAATGAATAGAAAAAACCAATACCACTTTACCCGACCCGGGATTCGAACTCGAAACCTCAGCTTTGTAACCGTACCGTGGTACAACGCCATCGAGGCAGTAAAAAAAGTCTATAAAAAAGTCCATCCTAAAAAAGGACAGTTTTTGTTTGTCCTACTCAATCATCATAATTTTGTCTGTGCCATCTCCGTTGTTATTTTAGCGCTCATATGTATCTTCCTTCACGATCTTAATAAAGAGCGCTTAGCAACGCTTATCTAGAATGCCAGCAATTTGTTTGCCAGCATTTGAAGCATGCAACTCTTTCTCACCCATCCACTCTTATATATCTCCCTCCCTCTCTCTCTCTCTCTCTCTCTCTCTCTCTCTCTCTCTCTCTTCAGCCACAGGAAGTCCAATGCTGAACAAAGGCCTCCCTCCCCCAAGCATCTCCACATCGACCTGTATAAAGCGGCCTTCATGTTTGAATTAACTCTCATATGAATTTCATCAAATTTCTTATCCCTTACATACATAAACTCACGCCTTAATCTCAGAAGGGTTAGACAGAGGCGCCACCAGTACACCCACATCCCGCCTTGTGTGTTCCGTCCCACGATGTGTAGTCTTTAACTTTTCACTACTACAGCCTTTCAATATACCCAACTACAACTTGTAATCCCAGAACCTCTCCATTTTAACTATGCAATCACTTAACTCTTGCGTCTAACTTAAATCAGTTCACATATCCGCAACTCCAAAGTTGAGCGATAGTGTTTGACTTAGTATCCGGATCGCTTAACAATCGTACGGAGTTCTGATATCAATATTGGAGCATTAATTTATGGTAGAAAATTCAATATTAGCTTCTAAAAGGTCGTTGTGAATGTCGTCTCGGGAGGCGTATGCTCTGCAGTGGAATTCTTGTTTCTGAAGAAGGTAAAGTAATATTGTCGAGTATGTGTGCTATGCGTTCGGGCTAG